>OY776111.1:244954349-245344349 GCA_963675035.1 Allygus modestus | reverse complement strand
AATAAAAACAGCTGATCTTGATTCGTAGTAGTTCCATGGGCTAACCACAGAATGCAGAACACATAACTGCTTGGTTTTTCTACTCTGAATTTTTTTGCCTGTTGTGAAGTATGGGATTAGCAGCTAGTTTCTTCATAAATCTAAACTTCTATTCTACCGTATTCATAAGAATTAATACATGCATGAAAACTAATTTGTTTAAAATCCCTCAGAAAGCTGTTTGTTCCTCCTAAATTAAAATCGGGAGTGGGTGAGACGGTTAGGTCATGGCTCCCTTACTAGATTGTACCTATAATCTAGGCTATTGGAAAGTTTAACTATGGCCACGGTGAGTTAAGACTATAAGATTGAAGACAAACAAACTGTTGCATAAGTTATAGAACAAAATGTATAAAAAAACTTTTTCAAAGGTGAGTTCCCCAAAATTGTTTCCATTAGATATAACCCTTTGAGTGCCACGGCATCATGGCCATTTCTTATGCATAAATTGCCGGGCTAATTTCAATGGAAAATGTAGTAGTTTACATAAAATATCATTTAAATACAATTTTAGAGGTATCCATGTAATTTTTTAATTTATTTTGTTTATGAATAAATTCTCAATTAAATAGTATAAAGTAACTATAATCAGAAAATAAATTGGGGCTTAAAAAATATTTTTTTATATAAAACGAATTAAAAATTTGTTTTTTTCAACTTTGACTTGCATAAACTATGCTAAAAAATGTCATTTGATATTTTTCAACCCAATAGGCAGAAAGAGCAGAAAATGCTGATCAAAACTGATGTATAAATCATCAATATCAGTTAATGTTTGCAAACAAAATAAATGAAAATATGTTACAATTCAAAAAAGGCCCTAGGCTTACTATGTGGTTACTAAGCAACGTTAAAGTACAATTTTGTAATATAAACGAATATTATTTTTTAGTTTGTTGTAAAAAATATGTTTATTCTTACTAGTATATAAGAATCAGGCCTACCAAAGTAAATGAAATGCACAATAAACTAGAAAACAAAAGATGTATGTGTCTTTTACTTTCACAAAAACTTAGTATCTACGACAATGACACTGTTTCCAAAATCATTGTAAACTGATTCCCGAAGGTTACTCAAGTTGTTTCTATCTATTCTGCTACTTATTTTTATTTCATACGTAAATAGGAAGTAAAAAACACTAAAATATAACTTCAATAACAATAATATAAGACAACAAACATATAACATTACAACAACAAATACAGACGACATCTGCGACAGAGATGACTAAATTAGGGTCTGCTAACAGACCAAAGCAACACAATTGCTATAGATCTGATAGCTGGAAGCTTCTGGATCAAAACAAAATACTTTGAAAGCCAGTACCTTGTTTTGATATGAAGTACTACGTAAAATACCGAGAGTCGCTGTCAGCGACGCTCGGCAATTTATGCGTAAACACATCGCGTCGCTGTGAGCGACGCTGTGGCACTCAAAGGGATAACTTAGGCTTAACATAAGGAAAGAAGGGCATAGGCCTTACCTACCTTATAAGTTAAAAACCAACAATGAGATATATTTAGGCTTAGGCCTACACGAATAATGTTATGAAATATCATGTAGTCTAGCAACAGTTTATTAAATGAATTAGTATAACTCCTCTTAAATTTTTATCGATGCCCTCTTTTGTGTGTGTGGAGAAAACTGTTTTTCTAATCTATCAATGGCACTTTATCAAATGGCAATCAAAGAACATAAATACTTTTTTCTTCCTCATAAATCTTTTAGAACTCAATTTTGGTTGATTTCTATAATTTCAAACTTTGACGTACAATGTGTAAACATATAATAAATAATTGTGGTCAAACACCTACATGTTGGCCAACAGTTTTCAACCAATGCATGAAAAACTAGAAAATAACTACTGCCGAATGTCTCCAATTCTCATAGAAATTTCATAGATTTAGATAATATTAAATTGAAACAAAAGTAATTATTAGCATAACTATCATTAAAAGTTATCTTGACATGTATTTATTAGAATTCATCTGGAAACTAAATAAACAGTATCAGGAAACTGACACATACTTTCTCCCTTTTAGCCCAACTTTAATGAATAAATTACTTTTTATTTACTAAATATAGAATACAAAGCACGGTCGAATGTACAGAAAATCTTGTAAACAAGTTGTTTTAAAAAAACATCCACCCAAATCCCTGCTTTGGAGGCACTACAGAATCCATTGCTACACTCGTGGTTTTAAGAGGGGAAATGCAGGGGGCAACATATTTCAAATTTCCTCTGTTGTTCAATGCTAACTTGACAAGCATATCAAGTTTTAATGAAATTGATCAGTAAATAAGAGAGAAATAGTAATTTTTTTATTCCCCATAAGAATAACATTGGACAACGTACTGCGTTTACCGCAAAATGAAAATTTCAATTTTCTCGGAAACCAGCAATCGTAGAATAGTAATTCAAGATACTAAATTATTTAGTTTTTTGAGCTCTTTTTAATGGTGAATAGTAATATTTTTTTATATTTATGTCTTTTTATGAAAAATCCAAAAAACTGAATTTCTGATGTTGTCCTGTAATTTCTGAACCCGAATTTTTACAGGAATGCGGGTGGTGCCATTTTGTTGGAAAACTAAAGTTCTACAAACGACTAAAGTTTAATCAAAATCGTTTAAGTCGTTTTTGAGAAATTTGGATTTTTCATGTGTTTGGCGGTTTTGGGGGGATAATTACCCTTAAAAATCAAAAATTCTAAAAATGAAAAAACGCCTGGAGATATCGTGGATTAGTACCTACATGCCAAGTTTCATAAAAATTGGCTCCAGGTTTGTACACACACACACACACACACACACACACACACACACACACACACACACACACACACACACACACACACACACACACACACACACACACACACACACACACACACAAACAAACACACACACGCGCGGACACGCGCACGCGGACACGCGCACACGCACGCGCACACGCACACGCACACACACACACACACACACACACACACACACAGACATCACGTAAAAACCACTTTTTTGGGTTCAGGGAGCACCAAAACGAATATTTCCACTAACAACTCAAATTCGAAAATTTTTACGAAAACAATACTTTCTCCATATACTATGTATAAGGGGAGAAAGTAAAAAGGAATACATACATTTTGCTGAGTTAGGGCTCCAGCACTTAATCCAGCGATAGATTGATCTATAAGGGACGTTTGTGAAAACGGTATTTTCATTTAAAGACGGTTGGAGGCTGGTTTAAGAAAGCTTGGATGGACGTTTGTGTTTTCCGCCTACTGTCACAAACATTTCAAGGCAAATATGAGTTTAGAACGAGTGATATGTCTTGTGTAGACTTGTTAATCTAGGATTGACTGATTCTTTAGCCAGGATCTTTAAACCCAATAACCGACAAAAGCTGGGTTCATAATCAAACGTTCACAAAATTTTTTATTTTGCTTAGGCTCGATGTGGCGTATCTCAGATTGGGAGGTGAGTACTCAAACTACTAAGCTGCTCAGTTGTACACCTAACTCTGATAACACAACTGCAATTGATCAAAAATACATGTCAAGATTAATGGCAAAATTTATTATGTCTACACAATTAGGCTATAAGAATCCAAATTCTGAATAAAGTCGATTAAGTCACCAAATAAAAAGTAAATGATTGGTTTATAATTTTTTAATCGACTAATCAAGTATTTATTTTAACTTAAAACATAAAAATAGCAGAAACAAGAAATATTTCAACCTGTGGTAACATTTTCGATATTAAGTTATTTATAATCAAGAGTTATCAAAACAACGTACAGAAAGGTGAACCTTAAATTAGCCAGAAAACATGAATAAACCTCTTACAAGGCTTGAGATCGTAAACAAGTTCCTTTATTGATAATAAACAAACTATACAAGATGACTATTAAAAATCTTACAAATAAGACTGAAACTATAACAATCAAACACATTGTAATATTGAAAACTGGCCTTTATATTAGTATTATTTTAAAGTAGCTATCAAATGATGTTAAGAGGCAAAAACATTCTAACAAACTCAAATTTATTTACACACCCCAGATAACCTTTGGCCATGAAACATGACACTTAACACTGCACAAAATAAATACATCTAACTGATTTACCGGTAACAACGTACAATCAATTGCTCGAAGAACTTCGCTGACAAAATGGTTAGTCTTGTTGCCAGGAATCATCTCAAAGAGCAGCTTGAGTTTTCGAGAGGTGATGTACACATCGGTCCCATCCTGGTGTCTGCTTTCTGTGTCTAAAACACAACTCCTGTCAAATAACCTGTCATTTGAGTTAGGCCTAATACATAAAGTGAACAAGACGAATTTTGACATTTAGAGAATATATTTTAGCTTAATAAAAGAGTATCTGATAAAACCTCGGTATGATTAATATCCTGACTTTGAGGGTCGTCCAGACTTTGCTGACTTTGCCAGGGGCGGGTCCTGAGGCCATGTTTGGAGGAGGGGGGGCGGTCACCAAAATTTACCCCTTCCCCTCCCCCTGGGTGGTCCCTGGCACCCCCATTTTTTTAACTATATTAAATTATAAAACGAATGAAAGTAAGTTACCATAATATTTCAATAATCTTGTACTCAAGAAAAAAAGCAATCATAACTTTATAAACAAGCTAAACAAAAATTAACTTTAGTTCTACTGCGCCCAACCGTAAATAAAAATAACAAATATTTAGGTATTACACTTTTTTCTATGTCATCTGTATGCGTCTAGAACAAGTAAAATGCCTAAATAAACAATTTATTTTAGTAGTTACCCACATGAAAAACTATTAACAAAACGTATTTGAAATCTGCAATACTGAACTATGCTACGTGAAGGTACAATGAGGAATGAGGCTGACAGCCAAGGTCAACGAGTCGAAAAATGAAAATGTCATACCACATTTTTACAAAATAAAATACTTGGTGTATGAGCTTCTGTTTGCAAGCAATTTAATTTGTTGTTTCCTCTTACTTCATTACATATAATTCAAGGCACTTTTTGCTTCTAGCCTAGCCACTTTATATTTATTGCTTAGCAACGGATTTCTCTGTTTTAGACAAAAAACAAACTTAACCTGTAAACAAAACACAGCTGACAGCAAACGACGGTAGGCAGACGAAATCCAGTAAAAAATAATCACTGATACACTGAATACAATAGTAGCAACATTTGCTGCGTATGGCTAAAATCTACCTCCAAGACCATGTTGAAAACACCGAATTTTCGGTCTGCTAACTGGCAAAACTGCAACAACTTCGCGATATTTGGGAGTATCCATATTTATTTAAGACGCTTTTAGGTAAAAGAAGTGGATCTAAGTAAAGTGTTATATATTAAAATGGAAGTTTAAAATTTCAACTGTATAATGGTATATACTTTATTCCATTTATCGAATGGTTTTTTTTTTTGTTTTTTTTTACGTAGGAGGAACGCTTAATGCGCGAACCCAAAGAAACAGTGTGGGACTCCCTCTTACGAGGTATACCCACTAAACCTCCTACGGAGCCGCTGGGAAAAACCAGGCCGGAACCCTTATCGGACAACTTCGGCACTGGCCTGCGTGTCTTGCGCCCAGACGGGTCACGTCACCGTTCGGGAAACTTAGAGGTCACCTAAGCATCCCTCGTCTCGCTTTCCCCGAAGAACGGATTGCACGAAGAGCGCAACCGCTCTCCAGGAGTCTTCATTTATCGAATGTTAGGTGCATTACTTTGAATTTTAATAACAATGTAAACGGGAGCTGCAAAATTTGACTCTCGGAACCGAAAAACGGGGTTTCGGGAAGCTTTTGCTACTTACATTTTCATTCAGATTTATTCAAAGTGTCATTGTATGCCTGAATAATAAAGTAAAACACAATAATTCTTAGGTTTGGGGGGGGGCAACCGCTCCCCCCTTGGATCCACCCCTGATGTTTGCACACTATGCTGAGCACAGCTTCCCTACCATGTGCGGCAGTCTATGCAGCTCTCAGCCAAAGTATAAACCAAGTCTCGTTGCTGACCGGTCACACGTCTTATTTCTAAAGCGATTCAAAATGGGGGCTACTATCAAAAATTCCGCCAAATGTGAGCTCCACAGTTTTATTCGGTTTTTTAATGCAAAAAATGTGTGAACAATTTAATTTTTTAGATAAATACCAAGAAAGTTTATGGTGAAAGTGCAGTGAACAGTACCTTGACATTTTTGGAAAGGATTCATGTAATGTGCCAACATTGTAGGGCTGTTTTTCTCAATATTTGTTCTTTCAAATCATCTGTCGTGATGACCTGCTACAGTGGAGCCCCGCTAATCCAAAATAATTGGGACCATTTCGGATTAGCGAATAATTCAGATTAAGCGAACTATTATTAAAATAACGATAACAATAAAATACAATGTGCAATTACATAAACTAAGTGCCGAAACGCCGAATCACGCCAATCGCGGTACGAGAAACGGCCAAATCGCCTAATTTATTTTAGTTAGGTTGGTACTAAATTTCCCCGTGAAATTCCCGTCTGGGAATGCTTACAAAACCACTTTTTGTCCCGTTTTTCTCCCTCCGATTGGCAATACAAGGGGAAAGCTACTATATCCAGGCGGCTCTGTTACCTGTGGGTGTTTCAACGAACTACGTCCACTCTCGGGGTAACGAAGTACCGCTCCGCACAGTCTTTTGCGATTCGTCAGACCAAAATATTTGGATTCGTCTGTGCCAATCACGTTCACCGCCGCACACCGGGACTGCCCGCCATTGGTGGCAATTTCCTGTCAGTTACTGAGTCATCGCGTCGCGTTGTGTTGTGACAGTTATTTTTTACAATTACAGACTGTTTACTGTAGTTTCTACTAAGCATTCGTGTACGCAATCTTCGTTGTTTCTCCTACTGTTTTTAAACATTTTTAGTTCTGTGAATGTAGTGAAATGGCTTTGAAACGTAAGCATACTTCGGTTACTTTACAAGATAAACTTGAAGTGTTAAAACGCTTAGACAATGGTGAAAGTGCGCCAAAATTGGCCGTTGAGTTTGGAGTGGGAAATTCTACAATCACCGACTGGAAGAAAACCCAGTCAAAAATCGAACAGTTTTGCATAGCAACAACAAGCAAGTGTACCGAAACTCGTAAAACAGCTAAAATCACATCACTAGACAAGCTTGACAGCGCTCTATTTGTTTGGTTTTCTCAAGAGAGAGAAAAGGGTATCCCGATTAGTGGGCCCTTGATTAAAGAAAAAGCCTTGCAATTAAATCAATTAATGAATGGAGACGAGTCATTTAAAGCTAGCTCAGGTTGGCTTAATCGTTTTAAGAACCGTCACGGGATACGTCAGTTAGCCATAACTGGGGAGCGGTTGTCATCTAATGAGGCTGCTGCGTCTGAATATTTAAATACATTTGCTGACCTGATCGCTGCTGGAAACTATTCGCCGCAGCATATATACAATGCTGACGAGACAGGCCTTAACTTTAAGGCATTGCCAAAGAAAAGTCTAGCTGCTCAAGAAGAAAGAAATGCACCCGTTTGAAAATAAGCAAAGAAAGGTTAACTGTTTTAGCCTGCAGTAATGCTGCAGGAAATCATAAACTGCCCCTCATGGTTATTGGCAAAGCAGCAAAACCAAGGGCATTCAAGAACCTAAACTTAAAAACCCTACCTGTCGTCTACAAACACTCCAAAAATGCTTGGATGACGTCACAACTTTTTAAGGAATGGTTTCAGACCCAATTTCTCCCCGAAGTCACTCGATTTTGTGAGCTACCAATCTGTGCTTTACTTTTCCTCAACAATGCTTCGTCACATCCTTCAGAAGACGAATTAGTTAATGGAGAAATAAAGGCCGTTTTCCTACCACCCAACGTGACCCCTTTGATCCAGCCCATGGACCAACACGTACTGCAGCATCTTAAACTCTCGTACAGGAAAAAACTACTGAGACGAATCCTCGAAAACGAAGACGAAACCCTTTCGTTGATTCAAAAGCTCAAAATGATAAACGTTAAAGATGTTATCTATTGGGTAGCAGATTCATGGGAATCTACAAAAGAACACCTGCTGAGAAAATCCTGGAGTAAACTTTGGCCAAGTCTACTTACGAAGAAAACTCACATCAATAACCAGACGGAAACAATGTTGTACAGCTGCAGCAGATGATCCAAAATATTCCCGGCTGCGAGGACGCAAATGCAAATGATGTGGACGATTGGATGCAAGCTGATGACAACGATCATGAAATTTTTACCGATCAGCAAATCGTAGCTATGGTTTTGAGAGAACCGGACAAGAACACGGCCCAAGACGACAGTGAAGGAGAAGCAGACGACGACAGCGAGCAGAGAGTATCCCATTCGGACGCCGCGGCTGCCTTTGATCTAGCGCTACGCTACGTAGAACAACAGTCCGCCGCGACCCCAGCCGATACCATGTTCCTGAGGCGCTGGTGGTATTACGCTTCAAAAGAGAGGTATTCTTCTCTTCGAAAAAAAAATGTTACAGACTTTTTTAAACCAATGTAGTTTTGTTCTGTAACACTGTTCTGTTTTGCTAATTACATTTTCTAACTTTGAAACGTACTGTAATATTCAGAAATACACTTAATTAATGTTTTTCTTAGTTTTTATTTATTCCTTAATATATCCCGATTTCGGTTTCGGATTAAGCAGATTTTCGGATTACCGGATTTCGGATTAGCGGGGCTCTACTGTACTCTGATCCTCGTCGTGCACTTTGGATCTTCCTTCATTGAACTTAATACATTATTTTCTTCCTGAATACTCGTTTGTTAGCACTTTCACCAAGAACTTTCTTGAAGTTTGTCTACAAATTTCTATTGTCTGAACATTTTGTTCATTTTCATAGTTTAATGAGCTTTTTCTGGTGTAGTTTTTTATTTGTGTTATAGTTGTAATACTAAGGGAGTCACTATATAATTTATTTACTGTTAGTTTTAGTGCAAGTTGTAGTTATGCTGGCCAACCATAACCTAATATCAAGCGGAAATAATTGTATAGTTACCAGAACAAGTGTAAACCTCAGGAAACTTACTTATCCTTTGATCTTACATACTAAAAATAGTTTTATGTTAACTTCAGTACTAAGATTTGTCTTCTATTTGTAACAATATCATGATTAAAGGATCAATACATCATTCATTTTATATTCATATTTCACAGCTGCCTAAGAATAAGATAACCAGTGGACATCACTTAACCACACACTATTGATCTTTATTAACTATGAA
Source organism: Allygus modestus (assembly GCA_963675035.1). Lineage (NCBI taxonomy): Eukaryota > Metazoa > Arthropoda > Insecta > Hemiptera > Cicadellidae > Allygus > Allygus modestus. The sequence continues at coordinate 245,335,070 of OY776111.1, read as the reverse complement.
AACTATGAATATGATCTGTAAAACTATGAAGGGAGGAACATTGTACGGAGAAATGGGGCTCATAACAATATAGATTAGCCTGTGGCCATATCTAGATTCGGCAACTAAGAGAAATTGTAATCTAATCTATTAACTTCATGAATTTTTTCAAAATAATGAGTTATAGTTATCCGCTAATTATTCGCTTGAATTTATAACAAATACATGTCAATGAATGGCTGAACGCTTTCAAACCGCTCACCTAAAGCATTCTGCCAACTAGTAAGCGATTTGGGTGCTGTCAGTGTTGTACTGGTATTTCCTGTACATTTTATAAGTGATACCTTTTTCAATTGGTACATAACTATTTTGAGTACTTAAAAAATAAAAAGAATACTGAAGTTATTTAAAAAAAAATAAACAAAATCAGATTTTTTAATTGATTTCTACGGTTCCTTAATTTTTTAACAGAAAATCATAAATATTCATACTTCGGGACATTTTAAGCGTTTTTTGTTTGTTTTTTCATTGAGTTCCCAATTAAATTTTTTGTAAATATAGTTTACCATAACTTCAAACCTCTCTGGGAAAAGAACATTTTTTGTATGTAACAGTGCGATAACCGAGTGAAAATGTCACACTTCGCCACTGAATAAAACATATACAATAACATCAATAAAAAACTGATGCCAAAAAATGATGCTGGAAGCTCTATTTTTAGCTCAAATTTGGTACCCATGGAACTACATGTATTACAAAAATAATACATTTAGCTATTTTGCAATTCTATGAAACAGCCAAAGACAGGACTGCCAAGGATATGGACCCCAAAAAGGGTATTTCAAAAACTCTTTAGGGCTCCACCCACAGATCTACAAAGTTGCAATATTATTTTTACTGGTATTAGTTACTATGTAACATTTTAAAAACATCTGAGTTTTTGTGACTGTGAAATCCCCGAGCAAAGAACGGGACATCAGCTAGATATTGTAAAATAGATTGCAAATAGAGTATTTCGAAAACATAAAAGGGATTGACTTTATTTAAATACCTCAGAAGATGTAATACTGCAAGTCAACAACAAAAATGTGTTATGGTTGTTATCAAATACTAGAAAGGAAGGGAGGAACATTAGTAAAAACATGATACTAGAAAAGCTGTACCATAAGCACCATGTAGGTTAAAACTAAAGATAGGTCTTTAAGGAGAGTCTAGACAGGTAATTGTAAATATAGCAAAGAAGACATTAAAAATAAAATGGAAGCTTGTGGTTACCATTATAGTGCATTAATAGCTAAGGGAGTTAAAAAATTATAATAACCTTAAGAAATACATCAAGGGGTATATTTTCAATATGCTAAAAGAAAGAAGCAAAGGTTTATTTATTATTAGAAGTCTGTCCAAGGCTGCCTACCCAGCGATGGGTTCAGAGGATTATGGCTGTACTGAGACTCTTACTAACAATACAACTAGTCATGCTTCAAAATGGAATAAATCATAATTTATTTCTAAAATATTTATAAATAATGTCAAAATCAATAGTGGGTAATGGCCAAGTCAATTAGTCACCACTAACTATGATTAATACAAAATAAGCGCTGCTTGACAAATCTGTACCCAAACAACAGACAACTGACGTAATATGAACATTGATCCTGGTTATGGTATCAGACCTTCAAAAATAACACTCTGATTAATTCACTATTTGGTTTTAAAGTACAGCATTTAAAGAAGTGTTAAAATGGAACTTCTAGTCAATGGCTTTGCTCAATAGTCTCTCCCCCCAAACCCTCCAGCCAGGTAGGCTACCTAAAAAACTTAACCTAGAATGGACTTTAAACTGATCATAAAAATGTTAACTATCAGCATAGGCCTAGGTTGTGAAAAAGCTGCAAGAGTGAGAGAAGTGGGTAAAATATACACAAAACCACAATTAATTTAAATGTACTATATTAAATTGAGATGGTTAATATTTAAATTAAGAAAGCATGCAGCATTGCAAACATTTATTAGAAACAGTAGACCCTCTGTAATCCGGCACCGATCTAGACAAAAAGTCCACTACTTCAAACGCTCATAGAGGGGGAAAGAGACTGTTGTTCATCAGTAAGGGTGGAGTCAGAAAAATATTTTAGGGAAAAATTGTTATAAAAATGTATTTTTAAGTAAGAAATAGAACAAGTTATTTCTAAACAAAGGGAAATACTTTTAAGTATTGTTTAACTTTCATAAGCCTGTTCCAGGGGCAGATCCAGGGAGTCACACTGGGGGGGAAATGCTGGGGGTTTGGGGGGGTATGGAATACCCATCAGGGGTGGGGAGTCCGGGAGTTCTCCCCCGAAAATTTGTTAAAAATTACATAACAATAATTTTATTGACTGTAAAAAATAGCCAAACGCGTTTTGTTGACCAAAATGTGTGTTATCGGCATAAAAAGACCACTTTATTGAATTCATGGACCAAAATCAGCAATTTAACCTGTTTTTTGGATTAAAAATGACAATTTTACCGCATTTCATGGTCGCCGTAACTTTTAGACTGAAAACGACAAGTGAACGTAGTTTATCGGCCAAAAAAACCGCGATAGTTTATACTCAAACCGCAATTTAAAGACCAACACGCCAGCAGAAGTATCAAAGTATGTGTTATCGTCAAAAACGAAGATTTTACCGAAACTAAGAGCGAAACTAATTTTTTTTGCATATTCGGTCCACATTTTTAGCCTGACAACAGTCAAACTGTGTTTTTAGACAAATTTACCGACCGGGCGTGTACTATCAGCCAAAATCGGTAATTTTACCAGTAATTTTTCAGCATATTACTAGCCAAAAACTACGACCGCAAAGTTTTTTACTGGCCTAAAAATGAGTACAACACGTATTTTATGCCGGAAATTTACTTAATCGCTCAAAAACGGCAATCGGGCATCATTTTTTCGGCAATAGAGCCGGGTCGTGTTTTATATACTAAAAATTACGTCCGAAATTCATTTTATCGGGCAAAAACAGAGATTTGGTGGTATCGGTAAAAACATAAGTTTTGCAGCAATTTTTTGTTTGTTTGTGGGGGGATTAGGAGGCCCCGGCATAGCCGGCTAGGAACGTCTCCCTTGGGATATTGTACAGCCACCGGAAAGAGGGAAAAGAGGGATGGGAAAGGTGGTAGGATGGGGTCAATCTGCCTCGCTCCAGAAAGGGAGAGAGATCCTTACCTAGCTCCCGGGCTCTGTGGGTGACAACACCCCAGGCCGATTCGCCCTCTAACCCGACGTCCTCCTAAGTCCACCAGACAGGGAATGCCATCGCACAGAGCCTCCAACCTCTCAGGGGTCGGGTGGCCCCAGGATGGTTCGTCCCCCAACCCGGCAGACCGAAGACCGTCGGGTAAGGGCCCTTCCTCCCAGGCACCTGTCCCAGGCTGCAAGGAAGATCCACTACTCCCTCCAAGGACTTGGACTAGACTGGGTATCCAGGCTCAACTGGGAGTCAAGCCCCCAGAAGAGACAAGGAGGAACCAAGGAAGGGAAGTTGTCACACTGGATAGCCAAAAGACTTACCAATACTGTAACAGCTTCATTTTGCTGTACACAATGTCGACCTCTGTACTAGTATAGACCAGTCAGAGAGCCGTCGAGGGCCTTGCAGCAACTTGGTGGCCAAAAACACCAAAACGACTGAATTTTGTAGGTATAATGGACTGAACAGCGTTTTATTGGCCTGAAGCGGCAAGCGAGCCGCATATTATCCACGGAAATAGCAATATAACCTCGTTTTAGCAAATTAAGGGCCGCATTTTACAGGGCGAAAAAGACTGCCAGACTGCTTTTACAGAAAAAATTACTGACTAACAAATATTTTATAAAACAAGATAGTCAATTTCACAGCATTCAATTTGCCGAAAACAACCGTTCCTCGCAATTTAAAGTCCGAAATCGACGGCCGCAACGTGTTTATTGACCGAAAATGGCGACCGTGCCTCAATATATGCCAAAAATCACAATCTAACCTTGATTGGAGTGATTAATCATAAAAAATGGCAAAATACCACAATTCCCAGTGAAAAATAAAGCCGGATTCCATTTTATAGGCCCGAATGACGTATTTTTACGAATACAATCGGCGATTCAACCCCGTTCTATTGCCAATGAACGCCTATTTTTCCGTGTCGGATGGGTCAAAAACAGGAATTTAGTTGCATTTAATGGCCTGAAAATTACGGTAGGCAACGTTTCTTATTGGCTGAAAATGACAACCAAAACGTGTTTTATTGGCTGGATCGACACCCGAGCCGCGTGGACGAGAACTGCCGAAAAAGGTGTTTTAAACTAAATTAACTAATTTTCGCCGAAATTTTCGATTAATGATCCGATTTTTCTGGAATTTGCAGTTTATGGACACCCTGGAATCAATCAGACGAAAAAATTGTGATGACGCTGCTGGGTAGGCGTAGTGCCGCGCCGGTGCAGGGGTACGCGCGTAACTCCAACCTTTTGCCTTGGGGGGGAAATTTCCCCCATTCCCCCCAGTAGATCCGCGCCTGGCCTGTTTTCATCCATGTTGCAGGATACCCACATATTTCCAAAAGGCTGTCCTGAAAAACTATAGAAAATAGTAAATTTGTAATATTAAACTAAAGGTTCTCACAAAAAACAGGCTGGAGCTGGTTTTGTATGGATGGAGCAATGTACAATACTGCTAACTTGTGATCTGATACGGCGCAAAGGTCCTGCAAAATTTTCTGAATTTAATATAAGACCTCCTACATATGATGACCGAAACACTCACATTGCAAGACAACTGATAACCCAAATCAAGGTTTTCAACAAACGAACATTTTAAAATCATCTGCCTAATGTGTGAAAAATAACATCACATGGTTTGCAACTCATGACAGGCTATCATGAAAAAAAAAGAAAAATCTTTTACAATTGTCACCAGACTTGTAATATCCATCAATAAATATGGCTAAAATATGTGACGTTATTTTATTAAACTGTCACTACAACAAAAATTATATCGCAAATGTCTGCCAATAACTAGGGGTAAAAAACATTAGATCGCAGGCTTAAAATATGACTAGAAAACTGCAAACAACATCCAAAATAAGGTGCAAAAGAATGTCTATGAGCATTTGCGAGTGGCAGTAACCTGTGATCGTTTTCTGGTGATAACTAAAATAATTAATTTAATTCATTTCATGAATTTGTAACATATCCTTAACTATTTGTTTGAATTTTTTAGCAAATGAACGCAAGCATTCAAACCACCTACTTCTTGCACCCAGCACCCGAGAACACATAAGCCTTGATAAGCACACCTCAAATTCGCAGCTTTGTATAACCCGAACCCGTCTGCCCTTCCCCCTACGTCCATCAACAGTCTCTCCATTCCCCTTTCAGCCATCCCCTCTATAAGTCAACATACAGCCATAATAATGCCTATGGAATACAACTCGCAGCAGTTCTCAGCCTATACAGCTGTACTCGGAGCAGATCAGTACTGTCACAGTGCTTGTGTGCAGCCAACGAAGAAGCAAGAAGCACAGAGCAAGCGATTTTGGACCGGTCAGTGCTGGAACCGTGTGTTGTTTAAACACCAGTACTGAGTCAAATTGTGTTGTGATGCTACATTGGTGTTTACTGTACGTTTTACAAGCAATACCTTTTAAATTGGTGCATGACTATGAGGCCCCTATTATAGATTGCAATTTTCTTTCAAGACTTCAAACAGTTTCATGGCAGTTGCTGAAAAAACCGTCAGGTAACCAATTTTGATGTTTCTGCAACTCGCGGGGCATTAGATTTTGGAGACTATTATACGCTGCAACACGTGCAGATGCTCCGTGACCACCGTCGCATATGCCCTCCACTTAAGTGCCACACTGTTCTGAAGGTGTGAGCAACTCGATTGCATATTCTTGGAACTTAAGTGTCATGCTCTAAAACAGCGACCCAACTAGATTTTAATTTCCTGAAACTAAGTTCCAAGAAAAACCAGGATTAGGGGCCTAAAGCATGTAAAATTACACCTAAACTTTTATTAAATATTATTTTTTATCTATAAGCTCGCTTTATTATCACTTTGTTTAAATTTCCTTATCTGACCATGGTTGGGATGGCTTTATATCAGCTGGTTGAAATGTCTGTTTTGCATTAGCTATTCTAAGTTATCCTATTGTAGAAAATTTAAAACCAGCTGCTACAATGTACAATATCTTTAGTTTATTCAATTAATTTCCAAAACATGTTATGATGGATTTACAAGGACTTACAATGTGGTACAATATTGAGGTCTTACAATGTGAGTTGAAAGATGAGTTATTAACAATTTAAATCATTAATAGTGGCTAGTGCTAATACAGTTGGTAGGTAAAACATGACTCATCTAAGGGAGGGGAACTCGTGCGACTGATAAATATTATGAATATCTGAGAATTTTGTAATTAAAAGTACATATAAAATTAAATTAAAATTTGAAAACCAATTATTAATGCTTTTATGGTTAAATAATAAGTCAATTAAAGATCTCTAATAGTTTGTTGAGGTTTAAGTTCTGGTCCTTCACTGGTAATAAATCAAGATGGTGGCTAGATGAAATAAATGTTCAATAGGCTATTTTATTAGAATTATTTTCTTAAACTCTTGCCAATTAAATTATTGAAACACTATATTTGTTTTGTTGATGGATGAAGTCTATCGATTAAATGTTTCTTCTTGTTAATTTGTATGGTCTAATAATTGTAGGTGGAATTTGGGTAGGCCAATGGAGGGAAATGGTTGGATCTTACCAATCTGCATTCTAATAATTCTTCACTCAAGACTTTAATTTTTCTTATTTGGCCAATAAAATAGGGATACAATTTTAGTCTGAGCTATTCTTCCTAATTTAAAATTAAACTTTTGGTGTCTAATATACTTTTTAAGGGGAATTTTAATAGAAATATTTGGAAAATGGTCCTTAATGATGGTTACACTGCCAAAAGCTTCTCGATGAGTCCATAAAAAAAATCCATCTTTTAGCTGGGGTGGGTCACAGCACCAAATTCATAATAATAGTCTTGTACCCAAATTCACTTTACTATAAACACATGTCTTGAGGTCACTAATATTAATTTTGAGATAAATTTGGAATTTTTTCGTTATTATATTTAATAAAATTAGTTTGAGGCAACTTTACAAATATGTAGGAATTATCTTCTTAATTGGAATAAGATAATTGAAATAAATGGAATAAGCTTCTTGAATAAAATTAGGTGATATTTGTTCACAGAAATTACTTATTTACATGCAAATTATGAGATGTTCTGAGTGATAATGAGAAACAAATGAAAATAGATTAAATTATATAAAATTAAATTAACTAACAAAAATTGATTATGGGGTCCATAGCAAACACTAAGGATTAACAAACATTATTTTAAGTGGCATCAAAATTAACACTGGATATACCATTATTATTATTATTATTACTACTAACTTATTAAACGAGACAAAAACCATTTTATATTATTATTTTTTTAGCAAAAAACCTAACAATTGATACTTTGACTTTGAGATTTGTTTGGGGTTTTATTTTTATTTTTTTAACACCGAGTCCTCACCTAACAGAACACTGTGATTGCGTACATCTATTCCCCAATAACTTGCAACCCCGTTTGGGAAAAGGGAATTTTAGGTATGGTACCTATGTCATATTGTGTGATGACTAAGAGAAAATGTCAAGCCTTACCACTGTCTACGAATGTGGATCACTCGAACACAAAACAATATAACATTGTACTTAAATTGGGGCTGGGCTGCACAAAATTATACATTGATTTTGTCGCAAGAACAAACTGCATATGAACACAAATATATTGTTAAAACATATGAACATTATTGTTAAAAGCAGGTACGATTTGAACCAACCCTTCAACCTAATTTTGTCTGACGCCAAAAATAATACCACCGTTCAGGGTCATTAAAAAGAACTTGGTGGAGGAGAGACTCTCTTACAAACTGTATATTTATTAAAGCACATATTCAAGCTATATTATTCAAGCTATTTATTCAAGCTATATGCAACTAGCCATTTTCAGAATTATATAATGATCCCTACATTTCCTATTTAAACATTATTACCGTATCTACATATTTCCAGGCCCCTCAACCATCCTTAAGATTCCCGGAATCCCCAGTGTGAAGGCGCCTTTATTTTAGCAGATTAGTCAAATAAATTAGTTGTATATTATATCAAATTTGTTTTAAGGCAATCTACATTGGTGAAAATATGTTTAATTTTTAAATAAGTTATCTGAATATATATTCATTATTTGTATTGGAACTATCTTTCAGCACTATTACTTGGTGTTAAGTGATACAGAACTAATCTGATTAGAGACCCAGATTAGAGAGAGTCTACAATAGTTTATAAATTAATCTAATAAATTATCATTCTCATTTGAAACAAACATCCCTATGAAATCACTCACCAAAACATATTTGCCAGCAATCTTGATGACAACATTAAATTAAGAAAATAATTATACCAACGACGCTATAGTTGAAATTTAAATTAACGAGTAAACAACACCCTTAGTAAACTAAAATGTTATCTTAATGGTTCTGTCCCATCAATTTTAAATCCACTGTTAATGACTTCAGAGTATCATGTCAGCACAAAGAGACTGGCTACATAAGGTAAGTTGTGCCAATTTTAATTTAAGGTTATATATTTGCAAACATAGGAATAGCAGAGATAAATGAAAAATTGCAAAGATCTATTTAAAGAAAGTTGTTTAAAAACATAAAATATATTAAACTAGTTTAATTTTCAAAATATACATCTATACAAATTAAGGTTATCGTTACCGTATACCAATTCTAAAATGAATCCATCTAATACTGAATCCTTATATTAGAATACTCATATTAGACCAGGCAAATTAGCTTGAGCAATGGTACAAATTCCGAACAAGCTGATTTTTGGTACACGTTAGTATGACCCTTGTAAAAAAAACTACAAAAGTCCCAAAAAGCCCAGGCCTGGCAACGGCCGCGATCTTGAAAATAGCATTTCCGGTCCATGTTTTTCTTCACATTTACTTAATTTATAGCAAAACCATGCAAGATAGAAAAAAGGTACACAGAACCTTATTTGTAGAGAATGAAATTTCAAATAAAATAAGTATAAATACAATAGCAGTATGCAATAGAACCAACTAGCGTTATTTAGTTTTTCCCGAATTTCTCATTTTGCAGTTTTCTTAATTTTTCAATATTATCTTTGGTTTTGACAAGTCTCTTACTCTAATTTCGACGATCTCAAGAGCTATTTTGATTAGTGTAATAATTTACTATTCGTAGTGCAAGTTTAGACACTTTTAGGTTTTAAAATATGAGTTCTAGACTTGTAAAAGACAGTCTCTGTAGAATGGGAAATCATTGGCTTTTAGCCTCGACCAAACAAATCAACCTCAGCCTGCACGTTGCATTGGGCAAGTCTTCATTTAGGCGGGAGGAACAGCTCTTTCTAATGATGCTTTGGCGTATTTTTTTATAATGTGAACTACATAACTATGTAAAGAATACAAATTATATACATAGTGAGTCAGATCAACCATCGAGCAAGTATAACAGGAGAACGGTTTAGTCTAAAATCATCTGGTAAAATTCCTTTCCCCGAAATCGCATATTGGAGATAAATTAAAAATATATGTTCAGGCTGTGCTAAAACCAAAGGTCATAGGGTCAAATTTCCAAACTTTATTATTTAAACCCAAGGAAAAATCATATTTAATTTTAAAGTCCTCGTAAAAAAACATTTTGTCGAAATCTGAATCCTATATTCTAATACGAGCATTGTCTGTCTGCAAAATTTATCTCTGAATCCAGCTGATCGATTTAGTTACAACTCGGCAATTATGTGCTTTGGGACCAAAAATACGATTAGTAAAATCCTTAACCCCAGAAAAATTCATATTTTGTTGAAAATATCATTGGAAATTTTAACATTGGGCTTATGGAGTTTCAAATCAAAACAAAAGAAGCATAACAGATGTGAATACATTAGCCAGTAAAGTGTCAAAGTAGCACTTATGAAGTATCAACCCATGACTTATTGAAAACAGTAACTAGAGCCGTTGAATAAAGATGGCATATAGACATATGTTCACCCACGAAACTAATCAAAGATCAACGAGCATGGCTCAGTCTCCCCAATACTTTAGTTTTATCCGTTTAAAAATAATGGCCGTTTATGTTGAAAATATTGACATTTACGGAATATCCTTTATTTTCTAAACCGATAGTTGTATATCTTCTGAGATTCAAATTTCTTACTGCTAATAAACTCAGCTTTAATTCTGCTAATATGATACTTGACAGCTTTTTTAACAAAAACAGATTTTTTGTTTAGTTCTTATATGGTGTTAGTATTGTAACATACCATTGTAAACTACTTGCTTAATACATTTATAGGCAATATGTATGTTAATCTCGATAAAAAAGGGAAGCCGACATGGTGTCGCCATTTTCTCCTCTGCTTCACCGTTCTCATGGCATCCCAACTAATCATAAGCTATAAAATGAAGTAATCAATCCAACTGTTTTCCATAAAGAAAAAAATACAAGTTTCCTGACCACCACGTATTTGTTAATTTTAATCGGTATCTATACTTATTTAATAGGCGAGCAGGTTTTTTGTGACAATCACTCCTCCTAAACTACTGAACCGATTTTCATGTTTTTGGTGTCATTGGAAAGAACTTAACGTGAATTTGTGCAGGAAACTTTTTTTATAGAGAAATAATTTGTGGGGCCCTGGGGCCCCTTAAATTTTAGTTTTTTTCCCATAAGCTTAACATTGGGATTTAACTAAGTTTTAAGCAATCAGCTGGATAGAGTAATAAACCAGCAGGCCATGTTGGCTTTGGAACGGTAACACAATATTTATATGGGAATGTCAGTATAATATTACGTTGTGATCGCGAGCAAAGCCGCGACAGGCTACTAGTTGAATATAAAACACAAAAAATGTTTTTTTTCTAAATTAACTCTTACGTCAAACATATGTGTGATTATATGATTGCTGGAATCATTGTTCTCTGTGGTTTATTTTAAAAAATATCCTTCATTGGAGGCTTCACTTTTTGCCTTAGACGAGAGCTCGAGATGTGTTAAACTCGTTGATTGTAAAGGTCTTGTAAATCCTAGTAACTTTCTCATTTACACCTACCTTGTACTGTATTTCTTATCAATTTTTTTTTTTTTTTCTATGAGTAAAAACGTCACTTTTCCATATAAAATGCATGCTACTTGTGCATAAAACCACCTTGTATTATTTGACCTCAATGACATGCACTTTATTTAAGAAAATTATGTTTTTTGCTCACTGCAAACAACGAAGAAGGATACTTAGTTGGTGTCAATAAAGACGTTTCTAGGATTTAAAATACATTTCCGATGTTATGCTTTCTGACATATACTACTATTTGAGTTTTTGAAATTTAGTCTTTAAAAAATTAAATAACATTGGCGTTATTATCATTATTGTTATCATCATCAATAATATTATTTGTATTATTACATTATAATTAGTAGTATTATTACTGCCATTATTATAAATGATTATTATTGTTATCACCACTATGGTTTTTGCTGTTGTTCTTATCATTATTAGAATATTAGCTATGAGTAGCCTGTTGTTTTCATTTTACCTCATCACATTACATTGATTCTTTTGCAATGGTTATGTATAAGAATGTTTTATCTTACGATACGGTGGCCCCCCTTAGGAACATATTCTTAAAAACCTTCAAAATCGTAGTTCAAAAAAACTGTTTTTTTGTTACATTTTTAATATGGTTGGATTAATCAAACCGGAGTGAAACCATAGCCATTAAACGTGGAATTCCTAACTTTAAACAACAGAATTAAGAACATCTTTATCTATGTACCTTTAAATGATAAATCGTATACGTCTTAAGCCCAGTTGATCAGAAAATTCCTTTTATTGTTATAATAATCAAAATCAGACGCATTAAAAGTTAAAACCACAAGGTATGAAGTGTTTGAGTAAGAAATTAAAATAGGAGCAAATATACATCTAGTGATTCAGAAAATGAAGGGTATTCCGCAAATGTAAATCGTGTCAGCAAAAAATGCCATTATTTTTAAAAGGATAAGAAAATACAAATCGACAACATGATTATTTTTCTTGACGAGGACTTTAAAATGAATATGATTTTTCCATGTATTAAAATAAGAACATTTTGAAATTTGAGCTCATGACCTTTAGTTTTAGAACAGCCTGAATGTAGATTATGGTAAGAATATTTGTAATTTATCTCCAATTTAGATTTTAGACTAAACCGTTCTCCTGTTATACTTGCTCGATGGTTGATTTCCCATTCTACAGAGACTGTCTTTTACAAGTCTAGACCTCATATTTTAAAACCTAAAAGTGTCTAAACTTGCACTACGAATAGTAAATTATTACATTAATCAAAATAGCTCTTGAGATCGCCGAAATTAGAGTAAGAGACGTGTCAAAACCAAAGATAACATTGAAAAATTAACAAAACTGCAAAATGACAAATTCGGGAAAACTAAATAACGCTGGTTGGTTCTTTTATACTGCTATTGTATTTATACTTATTTTATTTGAAATTTCATTCTCTGCAACAAAGGTTCTGTGCACATTTTTTGTATCTTGCATGGTTTTACCGTAAATTAAGTAAATGTGAAGAAAAATATGGACCGGAAATGCTATTTTCAAGATGGCGGCCGTTGCCAGGCCTGGACTTTTTGGGACTTTTGTAGTTTTGTTTACAAGGGTCATGCTAACGTGTATACAAAAAATCATCTTGTTCGGAATTTTTCCATTGCTCACCCTATATTCTTACTCTAATTTGACTGGTCTATATTTTCTTTACCTGGTTCAGCAAATATACACTTTAAACCAGTTTACATAGCCTATTTGAAACAAAGCCTTGACCTGAAGTAGTTCTGGACATCACAAAGTCAACAGTGGTTTAGCGATCAATTGATCTCTTTAACAGGCTTTAACTGATGTGGCCTTAATCCCTCCAAAAAAATAATTACAAGGCAATAGTTTTAAAACGTATCCTGATTAACAATAACTTTATTTAAATTTGCTTTGCTTTGCTCATTCACCTTTCTTAATATGCTGCATTAAATCAATAAGCTTTTTTGTTGCTCTTTGCATGCATGCTCTTTGATTTGCTAAGCATGCTTGACTCATTGAGCGAGACAATTCCTCTGGCTCATTTGCCTTTTCTACATAGTGGGCAAAATCACTCTAATCATTAGCTCTCTCTTTATTGTGGACAATTTCACTCTGGCTCATTTGCCTCCCAACATTGTGTGCTAATGGAAACTAATTTGCTTCACTCATTTAGCTCTCTCTGTATTCTAATCAAAATCAATCATTAGTCTTTCTTCACTAATTTACTAAATCCACCTTTCTTTGCTAGGTAGGCAAATAATAAAAACCTAAATAACTAAAACTGAATATGCTACAATGCATTCCTATATTTAATTTCAAGATTAAACTATATGAGCGGCGACTAACAAACTCAACTTACCTATGTCACATTTGAAGTCAGAATTAATAGGCAGGACTCTCTCTACAGTAAGTTCAGAGTACGCAATAGGAGGAGTCTGAGAAGACAAAAACACAATCAGGGCGTAGTTGCCATCTTTCTCGATCAGAGCTAAGATACGAGAAGTCCGTACCCAACCTTGCATCAAACTTGCTTCATGGGTCTACATTGCCTATTAAGGGTTTCTATAATCACACTTAGGCACATGTTAGTTTGAAGCTAGCCAAGTTACAAACGCATATAGTTTTAAAGCATCAAATTACAATGGGTTCATTGTCCCAGCCGAACCAAAAGGTTATTATCTAAGTTAAATAAAATGATTTATGCAATTGTTTGTTAGATTTATTTTAGAAATAGCACTACATTAACATTGGCATTACATCCTCCTCTTTTGATCACAAGGTGCCTCACTTTTCGGTTGATCACTTCCTAAAATAGGCTAGTTTAAGCATGCTTAGACAGTGTAAAAAAGTAAATAATGAATATAAAACTTAAATAACTCCGTTGCAGCAAACCTGCATATTCAGCGAATTTCCAATGGATAAGTTATATAACTTAACACATTAAAACACTTAACAGGATTCATAAGAAATATATTCACAAACAAGCGATATTTAAAATATTAATTATTCTCCATAAGAATAACATTGGGGATGAGTAAGCTTACGCAGGTTTGCTGCAACAAGAAACATAAAATAATGAGTTTTTACACAAATATCAATAGAACTCATCTTAGTGAAGTCACATACCAAGTTTCATCCATATACATTCATAAATAAGTGATATAAAACATTTTAATTATTTTCCATAAGAATAACATGGGGACCAAGTACCTAGGTTTGCTGCTACGGGAACCATAGGCGAAAAATTGTTTTTTAGTGCAAACAACAATAAACCACCACCAGATGAAGCCATATACCAAATTTCGTCAATTTATGTTCATAAATAAGCGAGATATACAATTTTAATTTTTCTCCATAAGAATAACATTAGACAACGTACTGTGTTTAGCACTTTCAATATCTCAGTAACCAACTGACGTAGAGCAATGATCTAAATACCAAATTGTTTGTTTTATGCTGAATTCAATGGTAAAAATTAAAATTCAATTAAAATAAAACTTACATGGGGAAAACCCCCCAAAAAACCCCCTTCGGATGGTGCGATTCATCTGGTTTTCAAATTCGTTCAAATAAATGGTACATTACACATTTGTACCAAATTTCATTGAGATCAGACCTTCTTACAAGAGTTATCGTGCTTACGGACACATAAGTTATATATTATATAATGTTATATAATATATTATATAACATGTTATAATAATATATAATATATAGTTATATAATATGTTATATTGTTATAATTTATATATATATAAATTTGAACGAATGGTGTTTTTGGCATCTGGAAACCTCAAAATGAAAAGTTATCATGGTCTTGGGCTTAAGTCTTACCATGAGAACTACGGTAATAGCTTCTTCCCAATAGGGGAAATTCGCTAAAAATATATATTTTGCTTGAAACTACAATAGGTACTAGGGCCAACCGTAAATATATATAATAATAGACAATACTTCCAAGAGGAAATGGCAAGATTAACCTATCTCAGCATACCAAGATCCTCAAGGTAGTTAACCTAAATGTGTAAGCTCACAGCATGGTCACTGACAGGAGTACAAACCGTTAACTATGAATAAGATACAGCCAAGAGTATGTATATGACCAAAAGGATACAGCAGTGACGTGCTCCCCTGGTCCTGGAGAAAGCTTGGCTACAACCAAGGCTCCCAACTCAGCATTGGCCATATCTTTTCAGACGGAATACACAAGACAGAATCTGCAAAAGTACTAAACCCATTAGGCTAACTTACTTTAAACAGTTTCATAAGTGGTTTGAGTGGCCTGAATTTACTTTATTTGATATCTTTTTAATTTTGATGTTATCGATAAGTATTATATATATTGATAGCTAAACTGGAAATAAAATTATATACGGTAGGGTTAAACTTAGTTCAGTGAAATATTAAATTTTCAACCAACAAGTAAAACACAATTGTACCCAGTCAGCTCTAGGATAGGCCAATAAAAAACTTGTAACATGGTTTGACACATTTAACACAATGGCTGCGGGACGGTCGTTTTCGACTGGCCCGGGCTACAAGCAGGTGCTGCGCGGTCGCAATCGGCCCCCATCTGTTAAAACTAAGGTGGTCAGTATGAGCTCCTGGAGCAACTACGAGTCTTTTTGTCAGTGTGTAATCTGAGTGAGGATCACGTACTACTGTTGGTTGGTATAAGTTTTTTTATCCGCCTTTTTTGGCTCCCTTAGCAATTTTTTCAAGTGTATTCCCGTGCTAGTTCAGGATCTTTCTTGATAAATAAAAAGCATTTAGGCCTAAAGAAGAAAACATCGATCCTCTACATGGACATTAACTAAACGTGTAGTTTGGTAGGAGTTTTCACATTTGGAGCAGTCTGATTTTTACTAAAACCGCGCGATGGGCATGCTTGGGTGCTGCGAGGCTGAAATAAACCAGTATTATGATGTCATAAGCGGCAAAACTAAAGCACTGGAATGCTTGAAAACCACAAAGGCCTAGGCCTAGTCGATCGTATATAATCTTCAATGCTAACTAGACCTAGTTCAACAATATTATTTTTCAGCTCTGCTAAAATGTTCTCTTTGTTATTTCTGCAGTGAATATATTAACCCTCCATTAGACGCACAGTTTCTTATAACAAGAATAGGCGCATGGGGTACAGGTGTACCCTCACTGTAATTTCTTAAGTTTTGAGGAGTTGTATCAATTATTACAGTATTTTAGTACAGCAATATATATATATATTTTTTTTTTTTGTTAATAAATAAGTTATAAATTTGCTTGTAAAAAAGGATTTTTCAGTTTTGGGTTTTTGGATAAAAATGTTCATAAACTTTCCCTAACCAAAATTGATTTTAAGGTAACAAATAATTCCAAACTTAAATTTTGATAGGCTACAATATTTTATCGTAAAAATAAAAACATCAGCAGTCAACTCCCGATTATCCGGGAGCGGACATCTAACAATAAAAACATCTCAAAACAATCACCCTTCCCACCGCTGTTCACCTTCATGGGGTTTTCCCCCAGTGCGGAATTAATTAGCATACTGTTCGGTGTAGTTTAGAGGGTTCGGTGTTTAGAGATCTTTAACCTATTAAATATCATTCGGCGTTTTGGATAGTATTTACTGCTATCAGCCATTGCTAGTATAAACTATTATTATTAAACTTATCGTAATTGTTTGTAGATTTGATCACAATTTCAAGATTTTCACAAGTATTTAATTTACATAAATATATCTTAAATGACATTAAAACACAATAAGTATTGCAGTATAAAAATGTTAATAAACCTTCATTGTACTTGTAAATGTTCAATTTATTGAATCCCTTTGTTTTAACCGTGATTTTGGGTCATTAACCAAGCGTCGTTATCCGTGACCCTCCAACCGGTCATTACCCCGGATAATCGGGAATTGACTGTATTAAATATAAATATATATGTTTTGTTTCAGTAAATACACAGTAGGCTTATGAAAGAACAAAATGTATACAAGAGCTGAAAGTTCTACAAGTATTCTAAAATATGACAAACTGTAGATTCCATGACATGACAACCACATGTAGGCTAAAAGACCACATTTTCCACAGAATCGGTATTGCACCTACATTTTACATTCTTTGCCCTGGGACACAAGAAGCAGCGGTCAATATTGAACTTTTGAGAGTACCGAGGCTGAATCCCAAGAAGCTCCTTTCCTATATTCTCAATTGTGCAGGCAGGCTATCAATTTTAATTTTGGCTGCAATTTGTGGCTTGATAAGCCCTAGACAACTCGGAATAAATTTTCCTGTTGAATGAATCTACACACATACTTCAGCACTTCGACATGCTGAAACGTGAATAACTTAATTTAGTCACGCGGGGTACTGGTGTAACCCCAGACGAACTTTGAACTTTAAAAGGGTTGGCATATGGTAGGAAAGAGGAGTTTTAACTAGCGACCCTTGAAAAAGAGATTTTGTAATAACCCCCATGGAGAGTCGGAGAATCCGAGGATGCCCCTTCCAGAAAAATATTCAGGGCTAATAAGTGTTCTATGATTAATTTTATATAATAAAAAGCATTAAAAAGCGTTTTGTAACTTAATATATTTGAGCGGAGCTCCTATACTACACTCTGGCTTTTTATTTACACTTACTCCTGAACGGCTGGAGTGATCTTCACGAAATTTTGCTCGGTCATAGTAACCATCTATGGGAAGGTATAAATCTGAAATGGTCCAAATCGGACGTAAGGGTTCTGCCCTACGGCCCTTTAGTAACCATGTTATTTTAATAGGAGAAATATTTTATTTGGTTTGTTTACTGTGTTTTGATTATACAGCTGTTATAAGGATCAAATTTAAATGCAGACTGTTACTATCGGCTGTTTGTAAATACAGTAGTTTTCTGTGAAATTGTTGTTTTGTTTATTTTATTGGTTTGTTTACCTTTGAATGTGAATTCCGCTCAATATTGCAAGCAGACAACTGCATTGTATACCTAGTTATTAAAAATCTCATATAAAATTATTTATAGAATCAAATTATTTGCTCATTTTATATGCATACATTTCCCAAATTTAGTGGTAGGTGATTAATAGGATTTCAACACAAAACTAGCCTTATTTAACACATTTTTCAAACAAATTTCAAAGATTTTTTTTGCCCGGAAACTCCCTGGAGCTATCTTTTTACCCTATATGGCAACCCTAGTTGCAAAAGAATTAAAACCTATGGGGTTACAGCTGTACCCCCCCACCAACTGGAAGGTTAATAAACAGACATGCTACACTAAATAAAAGTAGTAGGGGGCCTAGCGTCATAGTGGATTAAAAAGGCCTATGCCTTAATGTAACAAATTATAATAGGCCTACTGAAACGTACCTATGTTTGGAATAAATTCCTTGGGTTATCAGGTAATGGTTGACTGCAGTATTAGGCTAGAGCTAGATGTGCTAGTAATTATTGAATGGGGTGAATTAATTCGTAACAATTCAATTGCATTGCACGACTGGTGGTATTCATCTTTTAGGCTATTATGAAAATTTTCGTCCTCTAATAGCAATAAGTTAATCGAAGAACTGTATTAACATTGCCAGACAGACTAATGATACACTTGACTAACTAAACAACGAACAACACGAACTACTGATTAGAATGAATAGCAATGTAGATGTAGGATCTAGATCCAGGAATTAGGTATATAATAGAATAGACGCAGACAGAAGGTCCGAGACGTTCAACCGTCAGACGCAGCCGGACGGAGTGGAGCAGTGCAGTGTTGCCAGCACGTCAGTTTGGTTTTACCCTAGAATTTGGGTAAAATCAAGCGTCATTACCCTAGAATTTCTTAAATGCATAATAACCCTAATATTTATATTTAATCACTTATTATAAGGTTTAGAAGGAAAAATAAAGCAAACTTAAACAACAATCAATTGAAATATAAAACATAATCAACTTTTTAAGTCAGATTTGTTATATTTTAAGGTAGTTTTAGGGCATACCTTTCCCAGTTCTGGAGTTAAACCTCATGTGTATGGAGGCAACCTCAATAATGAGATATTCTTGGAGGTAAATTTGAATACATAGGGCTCATTGAAATGAACTCTGGCAATGACGATCGGTCATTTTGTTACCAATATGGGGTCTGTCCCGTTGTGACGTTGCCATAAAAAAGTTGTTGATACGTTTTGCTCCAGCTGTAGTGGAATCAGACTAAAATTTGTATTGCTGCAAACAGCAGATTCTAAGTTTTCTCACAATGCCTGGCTGGCTATCTGCAGTGAAAATAAAACAGCAGCTGCTGAATCTGTCAGAACCGTTTGCTCTTTTTACTTTCTCCCTCTATACATAGTATATGGAGAAAGTATTGTTTTTGTCAAAATTTTCGAATTTGAGTTGTTAGTGGAAATATTCGTTTTGGTGCTCCCTGAACCCAAAAAAGTGGTTTTTACGTGATGTCTGTCTGTGTATCTGTGTGTGTGTGTGTGTGTGTGTGTGTGTGTGTGTGTGTGTGTGTGTGTGTGTGTGTGTGTGTGTGTGTGTGTGTGTGTGTGTGTGTGTGTGTGTGTGTGTGTGTGTGTGTGTGTGTGTGTGTGTGTGTGTGTGTGTGTGTGTGTGTGTGTGTGTGTGTGTGTGTGTGTGTGTGTGTGTGTGTGTGTGTGTGTGTGTGTGAGTGTGTGTGTGGATGTGTACAGAGTAGAGCCCTAACTAATGGGCCGATTTTTATGAAATTTGGTATGTAGGTACTAATCCACGACATCTCCAGGTGGTTTTTACATGTTTTTGAATTTTTTATTTTTAAGGGTAATTATCCCCCCAAAACCACCAAAAATCATGAAAAATCAAAATTTCTCGAAAACGGCTCTAACGATTTTGATTAAACTTTAAGCGTTTGTATAACTTTATTTTTCCAACAAAATGCCACCACCCGCATGTCTGTAAAAATTCGGGTTCAGAAATTACAGGACTTAAAACATCAAAAATTCAGTTTTTTTGATTTTTCATAAAAAAACATAAACATAAAAAATATTACTATTCACCATTAAAAAGAACTCAAAAAACTAAATAATTTAGTATTTTGAATTACTATTCTACGATTGCTGGTTGCGGAGAAAATTGGAATTTTTATTTTGCGGTAAACGCAGTACGTTGTCCAATGTTATTCTTATGGGGAATACAAATAACCCCGTAGCAGCAAACCTGCGTACTCAGCGAATTTCCAATGCATATATATGTATATTAATACCACATAAAGCCACATACCAAGTTTCATGAATATACATTCATAAATAAACGATTTATGACATTTTAATTATTCTCCATAAGAATAACATGGCAGCTGAGTAAGCAGGTTTGCTGAAGCAAGGAACACAAAAAATGGGGTATTATACAAATATCAATACAACTCATCTAGGTAAAGCCACATACCAAATTTCATTAATTTGTTTTCATAATTAAGGCAGATAACACGTTACTTATTCTCCATAAGAATAACATGGGGCTGAGTACGCAGGTTTACTGCTACGGGAGCGTTGGGTAAAAAATTGTCTTTTTGAGCAAATATCAATGGTCCACAACCAGATGAAGCCGTATACCAAGTTTCGTCAGTATACGTTGATAAATAGGCGAGATATACAATTTTTCTTTTCCTCCATAAGAATAACATTAGACAACGTACTGTGTTTAGCACTTTCAATATCTCGGTAACCAATTGACGTAGAGAAATGATCAAAATACCAAATTGTGTGTTTTTTTAAGCTGAATCCAATGGTGAAAACTAAAATTTGAATATTTCAAAAATTATATGTGAAGAATTCGAAAAACACATTTTTGGGGTACAAAACCCCCCCCCAAAATACCCCTTTGGGTAGAGCGATCTGGCTGGTTTTCGAACTTAAAGTCATAAATGTTGCTTTACACGTTTATACCAAATTTCATCAAAATCGGATCATTTTTACGAGAGTTATCGTGCTCACGGACACATATATATATATATAGATATATATATATATATAGATATATATATATATATATATATATATATACAGTATCGAACGAATGGTGTTTTTGGGGTCTGGGGACCTCAAAACGAAAAGTTATCATGGTCCCGGGCCTAGGTCTTACCATGCCGACTACGGTAATAGCTTCTTCCCTATAGGGGAAATTCGCTAAAATTACTATTTCTCTCTTATTTACGGATAAATTTCATTCAAACTTGATATGCTTGTCAAGTTAGCATTGACCAACAGAGGAAATTCGAAATATGTTGCCCCTTAATAACCCTGGGGGGGGATAGGGGGCATTTCCCCTCTTAAAACCACGAGTGTAGCAATGGATTCTGTAGTGCCTCCAAAACAGGGATTTGGGTGGATGTTTTTTAAAACAACTTGTTAACAAGATTTTCTGTACATTCGACCGTGCTTTGTATTCTATATGTAGTAAATAAAAAGTAATTTATTCATTAAAGTTGGGCTAAAAGGAGAAAGTATGTGTCAGTTTCCTGATACCGTTTACTAACTTTCTTTTTGTTTACATTATTAACGCTGTAGACTACAAGCCAGAGGTTGAACAAAGTTACTTTATTACAAGTACAAATATCTTTAATAAGTGCGTGCCTCGGCTAAAGACATATGCATTTTTAGTTTTTCCTGATCTTCTAGTCAATATTTAATTTTACACATTACATTTTTAATTTTTTCTTCCCTGAACATGTTATAAATCTAGGAATTCCATTACCCTAGAAACGTCATTACCCTAGAAGTGGCAACACTGGAGCAGTGTTTCCACACTAGTTCCTAAAACAGCGATTCCCAAAAGTATACTGACTACCCCATCCCAAATAGCAATTTATCCTTTTGCTGAGCTTGTTTTAAGCTTTTCCGTAAAATGGTAAAAGCTTGTAATATAGCTTTCACCGTCAAGCATATAAGCTTTTGACAATGGTAAAAAATAAAAGGGTAATAAAAGGGTCCAAGTTAACGCACGACAGATTTTTAAGCTGACACGACAACCTATAATGAAGCTTAAATTAATGTTGCTTATTAAGGTTATAGCCTTATCAAACCCTTTTTAAGCTTAAATCTGGGATCAAAAAGCTTAATTGAAGCTTAAACCTGGGGTTTAATAAAAACTTCATGCAATTTTGCCAAAATCCACTTATGTCTAATTAGTCATAACATATATTTCACTAGAAACTTATATAGCATGTCACTTTTCATTTTATTTAAGCAATACAAAAATGACAAGCTATAGAAGAAAATTGTAAAAAATTCAGTGCAAACACTTATTTTTCGATATCACAACACACGGACGACTTCTATTTAACTCTCTTAGACTTAAATCAAAATATTAATTAAAAATTAAATCATTTTTATCTGTTGATGTTTCACACAAAGTGTGTGAAAAGACCATGAAGGCCATAGAGTTTGTTGGATGTTAAATTTCTCACAGCTAGCATGCAAACTAAAAAAATCATAAAAATATTTTAGCGCTAATCTTTTAAGAAAAAAACTAAAATTTCTACAGCATCAAAAACAATTTTGGGCTTAAGTTTTAAATTGTTATACAGGCAAAAACAAGCCTTACATATATTATGTATATTTATGTTACAGAAATAACCACTTTGAACTCACTTATTATGTCACTGTAATACTTTACAAATTACCCATAAAAACTTAAATTCACTTTCCGATTAAAGAAAAGCATAAAGCTAGATTAAAATTCCAAGCATATTTTATATTATTATACTTACTGGCAAATAAATCTGCTATTAGTAAATTTCAGCTGTAAGTTATTAGCAAATATAGGTAATATTAGTTTAATTTGATTGTCCACACCCTATGTTATACCTGGTTTTTAAATAAAACACAATGTTTTTCTGGTGGGTTCCACAAGAAAAAGCGAGAGGCTAAAGTCTCTGGCCAATAGAGATTTTTGAAGGATGAAAGTCAGGTGCAGACTTAAACAAACATCAGTTACACAAATAAAGTTTAATTTATTTGCATAGTTTATTTATATATACAATCATTTATATAGGTGCTTCCCTCTCTCTTGGAACGTTCTCCTCTTTTGTCTTCTCTCTGAAAAATAAAAATCTTATTACTTACTAGATAATTTTATAATTTACAATTACTGTGGCTGCAGCTAATAACTTAGGATTAAATAGATATCTTGACCAGGGCCGTACTCAGCTTTCCGGCCTAGTCAATTTGATAGGCCTCTCCTCTGGACATGCCTGTTGGTGTGGGTCCATGTTGCCGTCCGGATCCAAGATGGTGACCTTTTTATAGACAACAGTGCCCTAAATAAGACACCGGCCCGGCCACCCCGGCCCCCAGGGTGATAGGTCCGGGCCCCAGGACAGTTGTCCCCCCTTGAGTACGGCCCTGCTCTTGACTTTCCATGAGTCAAAGTTTTTCCAGATTTTGCATTTAGAGTGAAGTTAAATATTCTCCGTTGCAGTAAACCTGCATACTCAGCGAATTTTAAATGCTACTTCAGTACGTTATGATGACGCCACTTACCAACTTTCATCACAGCATGTTCACAAATAAGCGAAATAAGACAATTTATTTTTATTCTACATAAGAAAAACATTAGGACTGAGTAATGTCCTAAATCACCTATCAACACCAACCGTCCAACAAATTTTCACAACTAAGCATATTATACTCTACAAAGATAATTAAATATTGGATTAGCATGACAATTTTAACAAACCTGTTCTTACTTATATTTGCTTCTCTAAGTTATCTATATCATCCAATCAACGTCCAAGCGGCCACATTAAACTAAACTAAGACAGCCAAACGAAGAGCACGTGGGCACGTTTGCGCGTTGCTTCTGTGTAGTGTGGTATAACTTTTAGGGTAGTTTTTATAGTACTTAGGTTGTTTTGTTATCATCTTTGTTTTTTTTATTTTTGGCATATGTTTGTGTGGTTTGGTTTTTTTGTTGTTGTAATAATGTGTTTATGCAGGTTCGCCACATATAGGACCACAAAAATCAGAGTTTTATGCAAATACCAATGGATCACCAACAGAGGAAGCAACATACCAAGTATGTTAATAAACAAGCAATATATCACATGATTCTTATTCTCCATTAGAATAACATTATAGCTGCTGAGTACTCAGGTTTGCTGCCATGAGGACCTCAAAAATGTTTTTTTATGCAAATGACAGTAATCCCCAACTATATGAAGCCACATAAAAAGTTTCATTAATAAGCGAGATATAAAATTGTACTTATCCATCAGACAACGTACTGTGTTTAGCACTTTCAATATCTCGGTAACCAATTGACGTAGAGCAATGAACAAAATACCAAATAGATTGTTTTTTTAATCTGAATTCAATAGTGCAAACAAATATTTATGTTTAAAAAGAATTGTATGTAAAAATTAAAAAAAACACTTTTGGGGTACAAAACCCCCCCTAAAAATGGTGCGATCTGTCTGGTTTTCGAACTCATGAAAATAGATGCTGCCTTACACGTTTATACCAAATCGTATCAAGATCGGAGTATTTTAAAAAGTTATAGTGTCTATGGACATATATAGGCTATACATATATACTGTACATGAATTTGAAGAAATGGTGTTTTTGGCATCTGGGGCCTCAAAACAAAAAGTTATCATGGGCCCGGACCTAAGTGTTACCATGCCGACTAGGGTAATAGCTTCTTCCTTATTGGGGAAATCGCTAAAATGATGTAAGTTAGGTATATGATGTGTCCATTTAAAAGCAATAAAGCATGTTACACAATATGTAGGGTAATAAACTTAATAATATATTGCTGGTCAGGTTAATATTTCAAATGTGTTTTCATTTTTCGTGAGCAAAGCCGCGGGTAAAGGTTAGTAATTCAATGAAAACGCTCGCGAAAAATGAAATCACGTTTGAAATATTAACCTGACCAGCAATATAAAATCTTTGTTTATGTTTTTTCATATGAACTTTTTTGCTGTAACTGACAAACATTTAAACTTCAGTTGGTAATTTTATAAATGGTATCCTCCCATAAGATTTGCATTGGATCTTACAGGGCCCGTGGGATGGAGCCCTAATGTTGGATGTGGACATTATCAGGTCTATATGTTAAGGTGATATGTAAGCTATGTTCATGCATAATTATAACTTAATCGGTCCAGTAGTTTTTGCGTGATGGAACTCCAAATATCCATACATACATCTAAACATACATCCAAACTTTCACATTTATAATATTAGTAGGATTTACAACAGTTACACATGCCTGAAAAATATTTTTATACAGCATACCTGCAGAAACAATATTTTCTCCATATATCATACTGTGTGTATAGGAGAGAGCAGGAAGTAACAATAATAATGAATAATGTAAAAATTACAAGAAGAACATGATAGGCTTACTTTTGGTAAAGTAGGAGATTTAAACAGCGAGCACATAATACAATAGAGAAGCTACTTGGAGCACTGAGTGCGGCCAGCCTGGCGGTCGGATGTGTGCGGTGCCGCCCTAGTCCGAGCGTCTACCACGCACTTTATCTACACTTTATCAGATAGTCACAGTGAGGGTAAATACGGCTGTTTGCTGTAGGCCTAAGATGTCGATGTCGACTTACACGATTTTGTAAACTGTATTGGATTTTGTTTTAATGACTGGACAACTATTAAAAATAAAACTGGGTATTAACCATCCGCTGGGATTACTTTTCACAAGAGCGGTTTAGCCATAAATTGTATTGAATATTTCTATAATTCTCTATTAATTCTAGTCGCTCTAGATTGTACCATATTTGGATTTTTTTATACATTTTCCAATCATTTATTAAATATTCAAGTTAAAAGTCTAGAAAACCACGAATGGCCATTAAATAATTTCATGAGGGAACAAGATAGTTATAACCAATAGAAACAAGTAGTTAGATAATCCTAGTTTAGCAAATAAAATCAGGAAATTCAAGATGGTAGAATTAAGTAGCTAGGTGGGGGTTAACCCTTCCTCTGCCAAATGTAAGTAGACGCTCCTCATTCGTGTGGCAGCTCCCTGGTCGTGTTCTACCCACATCTCCTGGTATTCTCCAGACTTCCCTTCACCTGAAGGTATCGTCAACTTCATATTGTATAATTTGTCATTTCAGGAAATTAGTAATAAGTCTTGTCTACAGTTTATTTATTTAATGTACATTTCAGCATATTAGGACATGGCATTCGTTGGTATAAAATATTGTAACAAAGTATTAAAGTCAATTTAATAGGGAAATGGTAAAGTTTTTTTGTCTCATGTAAAATCAGATTTAGATATCATTACTACAGCAAAGACTGTGCTGTTTTGTTAATCCTGTTAGTACTGTCTGTACTAACGAGTACTGACGAGTAACTCCTAGAAATGGAACTACGTACAGAACAACGGATTCCTTTGTTTCCCCAATACCCATTTAATTAAAGTAAAAATTGTAACTAGTTGGGGTAGAGTCAATTAAATTCAAGTATGCTCAGTAGGGTAAAGTTTTATTTATTTTTAAATGTATGAGAGAAATGTTAATTTTTAGTTAATTCAATAAACCGCAATTTGTATGATAAGTACAGGTGTAATTATTTTAAGTTAAATCCTTAACGATAAGTTTGTACCGTGCCAGTGTGGTAAAATTATAGTAAACATGGTTAAAGGTATCGGAGCACTGGGTTTGAAGGTAAAGTTGTTATCTAATAGTGTGTCAAGCAGATTTAAATTTGACGTTTATAATAATTAGGTAACAACGACGGTACAAAAGTTGCGCCACTCTGCTACTGCCTTTTATCTAATTAATCTGTTTCTGTAATGTACAAAAAAATTGTGGAATTTATGTAAATTTAGTAAATTGAGTAACTTTTGCAAACATGACGATTAAAGTAGACTTATTGTTAAAGGATGAACTCATTTTTGAGTTAGGAATCCGAAGTTTAGAATTAAGTGAAACGAGTAATGTTGTTGATTTAAGAAAAATGTTAAGACAAGCTGTATCCCAAAAGGTTCCCATAAATTATGATTCAGTTAAGGCAAAAATTGTACCAAACGATGAGATAGATGTAATTAGTGAGAAAATAGCTTTAAGACATCAAATTTCAGCTCTACTGGTTCAGTAGTTGGTGTGTTAATTATGACTAACGCACTTATATTAAAGGCTATTGGGCCAGAGTCATTGAGTATAATTGTGTATGGAGTAGGTAAATGTCTGCACTGAGCTATCAGCTACATTCCTACCGAATTTCAGATCCATCAGTCCAAGAGTATGTACAAGATTGTTAATATATTGTATTTTGAAATTCCGGGGGGCGAAGCCCTTAAACATTTTCGTAACAGGAATAGGCTTGCGTTTTTTTCTGATGAATTAGTTATGTTCCTACCGAAAATTAACTTACAAAGGTCCAGCAAGTACTAATACTCATAAAATTGCCATAAAAGTAAATTAGCGAAGAACCCTATAGGACTTTTTTAAACGTATTCTTATTGTGAATCTGCAGCATAAGGGGAACCACCATCCAAAATTTTATCTTCAATAGACATTGTCGTTTCTTAGATAAAGTGATCACTATGTCAGTGAATGCATGAGTCTGACAAATATAGATTTAGATCATATATCCACTAATGTTATTTATTACCAATCTTCACTCAACGTTTTAAAAAAGAACTAAAAAACCTATTTATAGAATAACTATGCCATCATCTGGTTCAATATAAATAGATGCTTCGTCCATAAGAATAGCATAGGATCTTTAAACCCCTATGGGGCAGTGTCCTAAGGTAATTTAAAACAATCAAATTAGCATAAAGCCTTCTAACGCACATATAGAACATAGAAAAAAAGTTGCATAAAAATCGGTGCACCCGTTTTCCTGTGAAAAGCGAACAAAACATGACCAAAACCGCACAAAATCACGTTTTTGAGCGGCCACCATTATTTTTAAAAAGGCGTATGCCAGTTTATAGTGCCCTAAAACCTTCTCACGCATATATAGAACAAAGAAACAAAGTGTTATTAATGTCAGTGCACCCGTTTTCCAGTGAAAAACGAACAAAAACACGTCTTTGGGCGTTACCGGCAGACAGACAGTCAGACAGACAGACATAAATTGAGATAAGATTTGTTTTGGTTTCCCTAGGGTGTAAAACGTGAAAATATGCAAAAATTTCATAATTCCAAGCAATTTACGGACAAAACTCTAATTTTATTTATATAGATTAATTATACGGTATATTGAAATAAATATATATATATATATATATATATATATATATATATACGATGTACACGTTCTTCGCACAGGGGTTTTCCTTACCCGTTCTATAGTCAATGCAAATTTCATTTTAGTTAGCTTGAAACAGCTGTTCTTGCTTCTGATATTCAAGCTGTCAAAAGGAAGTATCCACAGCTGTTCGCAGTACAGTTTCTGAATGTTTACTTTCTGCTGAAATGTAAACATTGAAACTTAGGACGGTCATGGAGCGTAGCCCGAGGGGATTTTAAGGAAGTGAATAGGCCTATGTGTTTCATGGGTTCAAGATTTACCTTTTTGTAAAGTTCCAGCCCAGTCGGTTTAGTAGTTTTTGCGTTCACCCGGAAAATCAGACAGAAACCACCTCTTCTTTATAATATTATAGATAAGAAATTATATCTCGCTTCTTTATGAACGAATACTGACGAAACTTGGTATACGGCTTTATCTGGTTGTGGTTGTGGTCTATTAATATTTGCTCAAAAAAAAATTGCTAAAGGTTCCCGTAGCAGCAAACCTGCGTACTTAGTCCCTATGTTATTCTTATGGAGAAAAATTAAAATGCTATGTCTCACTTACTATGAACTTAAATTAATAAAACCTCTTATATGACTTCACCTAGTTGAGTTATATTGATATTTGCCTAAATACCCATTTTTTCGTTCCTTGTTGTAGCAATCCTGCGTACTCATCCCCCATGTTATTCTTATGGAGATTAATCAAAATGGAATATATCGCTTATTTATGAATGTATTTATTAAAGTAGGTATTTGGCTTCACATAGTTGAGTTATATTGATATTTGCATAGAAACCAATTGTTTATGTTCCTGTCTCAGCAAACCTATGAACTCATCCCCAATGTTATTCTTATGGAGGATAATTAAAATTGTATATATCGCTTATTTGTTGATATATTTTTATGTAACTTGTTATGCGGCTTTTTGTGGTATTAAGTCATATATTATACATTGGAAATTCGCTGAGTATGCAGGTTTGCTGCGACGGGAGTATTGGAAAATATTTAGGCAGAGAGTAGTGTATCCAGGTATATCATAGAGCTCAGTGCTCTATAATAGCGTGGCAACACTGGTTGATTTTTATTCGGTTTGGCGGGAAAATGTTGTAGAAGAGTTATAGGTGGTAAGAGTAGAGTATAGGTAGAGGTTATTATTATTGTCTATTGTTATTGTTATTGTACTTCATTACTTAACTGACATCGTCGTTGTAAATTGTGAATACTATTGTTTGTCCTCGATTAGATCACATTTTGGCTCTTTCGAAGTTAATGTTAAGGTTGTTTCCAACGAAAAAAATCAGACCTGAATTGTGGTGAGTTGAGAACAAATTATCTTCACAGTATTACACCTAATCTTCAGGTTGCAGTAACTCCTTAAGGCTAACCTAGTTTAAAATTACATTCACATTTTAGTAATAACCGTGCTGTTGACTCTCTTTTATACTAATTAGTTAACAACTGTTGTGATAAGAAAAACCTTAGTTTAATCTATTGAGTGCCAAGGGCTGAATATATCGGTTTTGAATCTGCCACCTAAAAACAACACTATGACTTAGGGTACTAGCAATGGGTAGACTTTCATAAGCGGAACGATATAAAACTGAATGAAATTGTTTGATAAGGTAGAACGATTATTTAGGTTATTCGGTTATGGTTTCGGTTATTTAGGTGCTGGTTATGTTATGTTCCAGTTTATGCGTCTTGGAATTTGTCCAGATAACAAATGTTCATTCCACTATTACTTAACCCTAGGACTGCCCTGATCTGATTTATGCTAAATTGCTTGGTGGTTTTTTTGCCATTTTGCAGAGGTATTTTTAACAATTTGCAGTGCCTAAACTACTATTGATATCCTAGTCATATTTATACTGGTTTTGTTCAGAAAAGGAAGAAGATTTGGAATAAAATAAAATGAATCCCTAAGTTTATTGGTGTTTTTTTTTATTGTGAAAAACCAAAATTTTTGAAATGATTTAAAAAAGTAGAGTCCTAGCATTTTTACACTTTTTTTTTACAGACAATCGAAGATATACAAAAAGTAGGCAATTTATTTCTCTACGTGGAAATGGGTTTGATTTAAGCTATTTGAAAACACTTTGTTACCCGAATTACGGAAAGAAACGCGGAAACCGGGGAAAATCGACAAACTTACGCTGTTTATTTGAAAAATAAAAATAAAATAAAAAGTAATATAGGCCTATTCTAAAACTGTTATGTTACTAAAGGTACTAATACAGTTATTGGAAATAATGCACTTTAGTACAAAGTAATAACTGTTTTTACGACTTTATATGAGTTGAAAAACAAAATTTGAATTTCGCCGAAAGCCAAAATTAGTTATTCAAAGCTAGATCTAATTTTTGTACTAGTTATAATATAATAAATGGTACATATGTTTATAGTAAATACACTTCTGAACAAGAATATATATAAATATATATATATATAAGTTATATATATATATATATATATATATATATATATATATATATATATATATATATATATATATATACCGGTGAGCAAAATCTGGAGAGGTAAAAAAATAACAACCATAAAAAATAACCCTATCATACGCATACTCTTTTTGTTTACAAAAGAACAGAGAATTTGAATAGAATAAAATAAATAAAACGCGATTGGGTAGATTTTTAGATAAAGTTAAAAAAGTTAGAATTTCCAAATTCATTGTTGTCACTCACATTTCCAATAACGCACATTTGAACACGAATAATAAAATTTACCCAAAGTAATATGGTTAAATATTAGGCTACTACTAACTCACACACTACACAACAATACATACACACTTGTTTATCACTAAAACACTTAACATGCGACAGTAAAATATTGAGGACCTACTCGCACTAAAAAATCACACATTGACTTTGGCTTGGCTAGCAGAAAGAATCTTGATTTGTTATTATTTACACGAGTCACCTGACGTTCCATACAGAGAGGCACCACTAGAAAGAGGAAGACCATTTTCCTGGCTTCAAAGAGGTATGATTTATGTCACGCTAAATCAATTATCGATCTATTTATATATGATTTATAATTGTTTGCATGTCGGCCAATGGGGCAAATGACAGGACTGACATACTTAACAGCTGATTCCAAAATTTATTTCTCAGACTTCATGAAGTCGTATGACCAATTTCTCTTTACGAAAAGAAAGAACAACTAATGCTGTTTCCAATGGTACCAACTGCTTCCTGTTTGGGCCAAAATACAGACACTACGATTTTTTTTAAAGAACACATGTTTTACAAGATTTTGCCGATCGGGAGTCGAAATTGTTTCGCCGATCGCAAGTCAAAAATGTTTCGCGAGCTAACTTTAGTTAAAATTATAATAGCAATTATATTGATCTGTTAATGCTACGAAGTTCGTTTATATATGAAAATGAAAGTTTAGAATCTCCTCTTTAAAATGGTATCAATATTATTATGTTTCTGGATCATTTTCAATGCATTATAAGCAATTGAACAAATAATTACCCAATTGTCCGAGTATGAGCTATATGCCATCCGGCGCACACATGCAATGGCTGAGTGCTCGGACAATGTAATGGCAGTCCTAGGGTTAAACATATATTGCCATGTCATGTCATTGTCATGTTTGCTTATTTCATTTTTATTTTCAGTTTAATTTTAAAACAAACTAAACTAAACAAACATGACGTTATAACTAACAAACGATAACACTTTCTGCTATCGATAAAAATTTCAACCTAATTGATATACCGTATCAAACAACTTCATTCGATTTTTATAGGCCCTATCGTTCCACTTATGAAAGTTTACCCTCAAGCAATTGTACCACCATTGCGAGCTCTGACTGCAGTCTGCATCTGACATGTGTAACCTGGTAGACACAAACGGAACTAATTGTACTAAGTTTAACATGCACGGCGTAGTATGACACGGTCCGATAATTGCTAGGCTGTCAGGTTGGCTGAGTGGTCTAAGCCGCTATCTCCTCAGCCAGGGGGTTGTGCTTGGATCGAGGTGCTTGAGCCGGTGATTTTTATGTGCAACTCATGGGGAGTTCACTTGAATTTGGCACAGTTGAAGGGGAGAGCAGACCTGCAAACAAAGGATAGCACGGATTTATGAGTTGCATGGGGAGTTGATTGGGTGTTTCACTCCCTTTTACCTATCCCTTACTGTATGTGTCCAACGGAGGCATGAATTTTTTTACAATGTTAAGTGTTCAGACGTTAACTTATATTCTTATAGGCTATACTAAAAAAAATCAACAAAACACTGATCCTACCACTTCAGACACTAGCTTGGCGCTCTAAGGATTAACTTCATAAAGAAGAGAATCTTTTGTGTCTTCTGTCTGTAAGATTTTTTATAAGTTTGGCTCTTAACCCTAGAACTGCAGCACCACAGTTTAAACTACATTTAGGGATGCGTCCGTGGGGGAAGCATAGTCTTGACTTCTTCCACAAGCCTTTAGTTTTTCAATGTTTTTAATGAGATTAATGTTTTAATCACTTAATATAGGACTAGCAAACCCAGCTGCTCAAATTCGAGCAAATATTTTTTCATATTGGGTATATCCAGCTCATGTACTGTCTAATTGGTTTTCATTGAGATGGCATTCCAGAAGTTTTCTTATAACAACTTTGAACTTGCTTCTGTACTGTTTGTTGGTATCAACAGCTGCTGTTAAAAGTCCAATTAGGCTAAATGGATTTCCATTCTTCCATAAGATTAATTACATTTGAACTTTGAAAGACCAGGAGGCAGAGCCCTGAAGGTGGACGTCTTCCACACCTCCAAAAGGCACATCTAGACGCAAAGGGTTTTCAAATAGGTAACACATTATCCATGATTTTTTAAACCTCATTGTTTCGCTGATAGCTCGTTCACAAAAATCGCCTTAATTTTTTAATTAGTTGATGATGATAATCACCTGTTCATACTTAGCCAGAGATTTACTTAGAGCTTTAATTTGGTACTATATTTACCTACGGTTGGCTAAACAAATTTTGAAATCGCAGACATTTGCTGAAAATTTAACATTTTCAACCATGCCCATTTCTGCTAAAATTGAATCAATAGGATAGGTACTATTCTAATCAGTTTTCGTAATTAAAATTATTTTTGTTGTTGTGTAAAAGTTGACTAATGGGTTGAACCACTAGATCCAAGTGGCCACAAATAAGTATTACGAAATCAAAACTTTCTAATCGACTAGCCGCACGATTTCCTATCTCACTAAATCTTTGCTCATACAAGTCGTAAAGGTTGTACGAGCAAGGAGCAGCCTAGCCTTGGGATATGTACCAAGGATTTGGAGAAGGGCAAGAGTTACCTTCATTCCCAAAGCTAGCAAGAAAAATATTATGGAACCGAAATCGTATCGGCCCATAAGTCTTACATCCTTTCTCCTGAAAGCTATGGAAAGTCTGTGGATAAGTACATCAGGGTGGAGTTACTGGAGACATCTCCCTTACACCTGCAGCAACATGCATATACAGGACAGGTAGGTCAACAGATACCGCACTGTACAAATTGACTAGTACTATCAGGAAGACTCTTGATTGTAAGGAGACTGATTTATGTGTTTTTCTGGATATAAAAGGAGCCTTTGATAACACCTCACATGAATCCATGACAGAGGTACTGGAAAGAAAGGGTGTGGACAGAACGACTATCCATTAGATAGGCAATATGCTGTCCACAAGAACAGAGAAAGCCCACGTTGCAGGAAGAATCAGACAAATGAGTACAGAAAGGGGTTGTCGCCAGGGCAGGGTACTATCTCCCTTCTATGGAGCTTGGTTGTAGATGAAATCCTTGGGATTCTTAACAGAGGAGGTCTACGCTGTATTGGATATGCGGATGATATAGTTATCATTGCAAAAGGAAAATTTGAGGAGACTCTCTGCTATTTAATTCAATGGGGTCTAAATCAAACAAAGGAATGGTGCACAGTCAATCCAGCAAAAACCTTACCTGTTCCCTTAACTATAAAATGAAGGTAGACCACTATTGAGGAAATCCAGTTTGGTGAGGTGGAACTGAAATGGAAGTCGGAGGTCAAGTATCTGGGTGTAACACTAGGTAAGAAACTACTGTGGAATAGACGTGTAGAAGAGGTAACCAAAAAAGCTACATCTGCAATACTGACCTGCAGGAGCTATGCAGGGAAATCGTAGGGTTGCAACCCACGTGTATTAAGGTCGATGTACCATGATCGTGAGACCAATGATCACATATGGGTCGGTAGCGTGGGCGGGTAGGACCAACTTTAAGAACACGAGGAAATCGCTGGAGAAGGTACAAAGAATAGCTTGTGTTCATGGTGATTTTCGCCATGAGATTCTGTCCTATAGCATTCTTAGAAGTAATCCTGGACCTGACACCTCTGCATTTGGTTGTGGAGAAGTCGGCAAAGGAGGCCCTACTTAGGATGGAGAAAATAGGCATGAAAATAAATCCTACCTATGGCGGAGACTCCCTTCCGCCAGGTCTAGAAGAAATACTGAACCTCCCAAGGGGCTCAGCAATCAGAAGGTTCAACTTTCAAAAGAATTTTAACACTGGGCTAGGGAACAAGAAGCAGTGGAATGGTGAGTCTACAGATCTCCTTGCGATGCCATCAGTTGGTACACTGATGGGTCAAAAACCAATGAGAGAACTGGGGTTGGAGTGTTTGGCCCGAGGACCAAATACACCGAGTCCATGGGGATTTCCCCGGACATCTTTCAGGCAGAGGTGAATGCGATTGAGAGATGCGTACAGTTCAACCTCAGCAGGAAATACAAGAAGCGGGACATTGCGATCCTATCAGTTAGCCAAGCAGCCATCAGGTGAGTTCACTGGTGAGTTCAGCTCCAGAATGGTGTGGAACTGCCGGCAGAGTTTAAATATGCTAGGTAGGACAAACAAAGTGGCTCTCCTTTGGGTGCCGGGAGCCGTGACACCAAGGAGTAGAGGGTAATGAAGAAGCAGAGAGGCTTGCAAGAAAAGGGGCGGCAAAACCCTTCACTGGCCCTGAGCCAGGGTGCAGGCTAGAGGATGCGTTCTTCAGGAGGAAACTCAAAGAGAAGGAAGAGGCAAGGAGAGAGAGCAGGTGGGTGACTTCCTGACAAGCCAAGGAAATGCTTGGCAAGTTTAATCATAGTAGATCTGAAAATCTGATCAGGCTTAACAAGAACAGCCTAAGAATTACATGATCAGTAGGCGTCAAACCCTGCAGCGAATTTTAGTGCCCTACAAAGTATAAAGTCCTCAAATTGCTCCATGTTATTCATATGGGAGAGTTTTTGAAGGAACTCTGCCTTATTTTTAAAAAACCAGCCGGCCAAAGCTGGTCATGGAATTTGTACCAGTTTGAAGCTTAAACATTCCAATACTCCCCAAAAATGTCGGATTTAAAATTTTCTCCCTTTAAGTTTGTTTAATGATATAAAGTATAAAGTCCTCAAATTTCCCAATGTTATTCATATGGGAGCATTTTTTACTAGGACCTCAGCCTTAGTTTGAGAAAACCTGGCAACGAGTGGTCATGGGATTTATACAAAATTGAAGCTGAAACATTCCGAAACTCCCCAAGATTGTAAAATTTATCATTTTCTCTTTTTAAGTTTGTTGAATGGCACAAAATGTAAATGTCTACAACCCGTTTTGGTGGGATTTTTAGTACATTTTGTATACATAAAACAGCTGATTATAATCCTGACTGTGATTTTCGTTTGACAGCCCATCAAGCTTTGGATTTATTTTGTCTATAGTAAACATCAACGTAAACATCAAATGTAACCTTTAAAAAATAACTTATTGTTTAAATGTTAGTTTTTAGTTTTGTGACTTTTTAGCTGTATCGTGCCACATATGAAAGTGCATTTTTATTATTTGTGATAATTTAAGTCAAGTATTTCATTGTTGTGGTTCCTACAGGGTACCATCTCGTTGGCCAAACTTTATATTTTATCCGTAGAATTTCAATGAGCACCTACTAGTATATATATATATATATATATATATATATATATATATAAAATACTCTTCTTTTATATTCATTTTGTATCCTTTATGTTCTACATTGGCCAAACTGGTAGGTCATTCAAAAAAATGTTTCGCTGAATATATTCAAGCCATCAAGGTGAACAATATATCAACGCAAAGGTCCAATTTTGCAGAGCATATTTTATAGTCCGACCATAAACACAAAACTGTTGAAGAAAATATTAAAGGGGAGAGCAATTTAGCAGTGAAATAAAACGTAAGATGACTCATGAAGTTTATTTTATTCAAACGTAGGAAATACAAAATCATAAAGAGTGGTAACTTAAAATAGTACAGAAACAATAACAAACAAGTATGTTTAACGTATGATGGTAAATAAACTTTTATCACATGTTTAAATTAGATCATGAGTGGGTAATTTCTAATGAATATGACACTCTTCAAATAGGAATGTAAAGGAAACAAAATGAATATAAAAGAAGAGTATTATATCAAAACTATTTAGAAAATGGACAAACGTACTAAACACAATGCAAGTGCAGTAGAGTGCAATTCAATCACTACTATTATAAAAATGAGGTGGTGTCGTGTCTGTCTGTCTGTCTGTCTGTCTGTCTGTCTGTCTGTCTATTGTTCCATCACGCCAAAACCACAGGACCAATTCTGCTGAAATTTTGCAGAAATATAGTATATGTACCTAGGAGAATCATAGGCCTTAGGGCTTTTAGAAAGGTCCTTAGGGCTTTGTCCCTCGGGACTTCCAAGTCTCCATGTTATTCATATGGAAAGTTTTAAATCCACATTCCAAATTGCTAATAAAACGATGTTTACAAAGTTTAAGCTGTTTTAAAGTCTACTGTTGTTGAGTTACGTAACACATTGGGAGGGGGGATTTGATATTACGAAGTAATACATTACGTAATATGTGTATGGCCGGCCCCATATGTTCGGTTCTGTGTCAGTTATTTGAAAATAACTTTAAAATAAATAATAGTGCTATTTCTTTATCTTTGCTTTACCCGTATGATGATAAAACTTAGCCCTACTGTACAATAATTTTAAATGATTTGCAGACATATTAAATCTTATGATTTTCTGGTTTTTGTGTTACAGGTGTCTGTTATCGTCATTTAGAGAAAAAATGGGTACAGATTCCACAATCGAAATCAAAGCAGAAAGTTGTATAAAGCGACCTTTAAGAGTTTCCATTGAAGGAAATGTTGGCTGTGGAAAATCCACTCTAATAAAATATTTTAAAAACTTTGCTGAAGTCGATTCACGGCCTGTAAGTTTTTTTAGTCACCTACATTTTATGCTTTAGTTTTGTCATAGTTTAATATAATATCAACTAGCTGCTTGTCAGAGCCTTTCCTGCGTAAATTAAAATACCCCCGTCGCAGCAAACCTGTGTACCCAGCGAATTTCTTATATGTGTCTCACTATTAGATTAAGCCACTCACCAAGTTTCATAAAAATGCATTAAATAACTAATATATAACATTTGATTTATTCTATATAAGAATAACATTACGGCTGATTACGCAAGTTTGCTGCAACAAGGAAAATAAGAAATGTGTTATTATGCAATTATTTATCAATATAACCGTAGCCACCTTTAAAGAAGGCCACAGCGTTCGAACTGGCATCGCCGCCATCTCACAGAGGAGAGGAGTCACTGCCGGCACATAGCCCATAGTCGCCAGACAAAGAACACATCCTAATCAATCATTTTAGTGATATTAGTTTGTTTTGTTAGAGAGATTAAATAGAATGGGCATCTGGGATTGTTAATAATGAACTGAAAAACAATATTAAACGTACAAGTTCGCAATAAACTAAACAATATAGGCCTACATGAATCATGTATTTATTTTAGTTTTTAAAGATGATTTGCTTTGTAAAACCATGGTCAGAGTAACTATGAATACAGTTTAAAATTAATATTTTTAATAAATGCTACTATTGAACTGCCCGGAGTCAAAATAAACTGTAATAAATACAATACGAAGAACAAAATTATTTCTTTGGAAGATAAAAATATGTAAAAAGTGTTAATACTTTGTACAGACAGTTGCCCATGAGATGTGTTTATATGTTTTGCTAAATGAAGTAGGTACTCTTTGTATTTAAATAAACTGTTGTATCTCTATATTTTCTATTTTGTTTATATTGTTATGGAAAAATAATTTACTAGCACTTCGTAAATAGTTTTAAGCGGCATTGTCTATTGACATTTATAAAACAAAACTAATAACAAAAGGTAATTGTTACTACAGTGGAACCAAGATAACTCGAACCTCAGGAGGAACAGGAAAAATTTGAGTTATTGAATATTTCGAAATATCGAGGTTCAACTTATCAAGGTGATTTTCCACAGACTTTGACTTATTGAGGGTCACAGTAATGCAATAGATGGATTATGGAAGCGTAGAATCCTTACATCATTTTGTTCTTTGCATCATAAATAATCATACCGTTTTGATGTACCAAAAGTAGGCCTAGCCTAGATTATAAAGGATTCATGTTTTGAAACGTTTCAATTACTATAACTGAGTTGCATTAATATTTGTAACATGTATTATTATTGTTATTTTGTGTTTAATTGAAATACTTGTAAGATGTAATTGTAAATAATTTGTGAAGACCATTTGTTAAATGTGTATTCAAACGTAGGCCCACCTACCGTTAAGGTTAGGTTATCTACAATAACGATGTATTATTTAAAACCAAAAATACCAACTTATGATGAAGCATTTTGTCAATTAACAACAGACTTTAAGAAGAGGAAACTTAAAAAACTTATCTGCCCTCCCATGGGTTGTGTGAGGGACAACATACACATTGAACGGTTTACAAGAAACCTGATGGAATTTCAAAATAAAACAGGTGCATCAGTCCATGTCATAGTCTTTTGATAGTAAATCAAATGGTTTACTAAAAAATGGACATAATTATCAAGAATTTTCTAGACAACTACGGAGCATCATTTCAAGAGCTGCTAGTGCTCCAACAGCCTCCACTCCAGAGCCGGTTCCAAAAATGTCGGACATGAACGCTTTCCCACCACTTACACTATCTCAGACTACCGAAATCACTGACCAAGGGGAAGCAAGGATTTCAGAAGATGGAATTGAAGCAGAAGAGGAGGCATCATCACTTGCTGTCCAGTCTTTAAACTCAGTAGTCACAACCAGTCAAATAAAAAGTTAGCAAAAAAAAACAAAAAGATAAATTAACAATTTTTCACCAAAATATCCAACACCTCGCTTCAAGAATAGAACAATTATCAGTTACCCTTGATGAGTTATATCCACAAATTGTAGTTTTAACAGAGCACAGTATTAAAAATAACGAAATAAGTAGACTTAAGATAAAAAATAACTGAGAAATTAACTGTTTTTACTGTAGAAAAATCACTTCTAAAGGTGGTTTTGATACTCGGAGAAGAGTCTGAACTGGAAGCAGGTGGAGGTGCCGAAAGTGTTATCAGATAAATTACTGGAAGACAAGCAATTTGAGTTCGGTGGTTGCAAATATTTATTTAATAGTTTTAAGCTACTGGTTTTAGGGATATATAGATCACCATGTTCTAGCTGTGCAATATTCCTTGACAGATTAAGTGTTTTGGTTGATTTTTATTCAAAGAAATATAAATATATAATTCTGGCGGTAGACATAAACATTGACGTTTTAACAAATTATATGTGATAGTTAAAATAGATAAAAAGTGTGTTGGACTGTGATAGTTTAACGTCAAAGCTAACAAACAAAAAATTAAGCTAAAGGTTTTTCAGGAAAAATGTAAAGATTATGATTTAATATCCAAGCTAAGAGAACTAGAAACGGAACTTAACATTTTGCAAGGAAAATGTGACGAAAATGATGCCTTCAAATATCCAAAATCCTTTGTAAAAACAAAATCCGTATTTCCAGAAAATGTAAAACAAAAAACAGCTTCTCACCATTACACCAATTACAGTAATTGCTGCCTAAAGCTAGTATTAACCACAACGAAATAGTGTTCTCAACAGATAAAACTCCAAAACAAATGCCTTGTGTAGCAGCCCACAGTCACCAACGGCAAGTATCGAGATCTTCGAATCAGGCAAATGTATGTGCAAATGTATGTGACCAAGAAGGGAATTCATGTATTAGAGGTCGGCATAAATGAAATGAAAAATAATAACTATAGTGTTTGCCCGTACTATTTCTGGCGATTTCGATCATCCTCGAGAAATGACGGCAGGGGTTGCAGTCGTCTTGAAGAACCGTTTTAGTAGGCCTTCAAAAGATAAGTGTCCGACTAAATACCTAGCTTGTCAGAGGTCTACTGAGGGGGCAGCAGTATACAGCAGTAACCAAGGCGAATTACAATGGTAAACCGATAGAGGCTGACTATGACAGAGCATTCGAGGACTTGACAGCTGATTTCAAGAGAGGTGGATTTGACACACTTGTATGTCCCCCCAGTGTGAGGGACCTCATTAAGCTAAACCATTTCGCCCAGAACATTGAGCGGTTTTATCGGTTAACTGGTGTTACAGTCCTCATTACCACTAAATACCAAAAAGCAAAACGAGTTCTGAGGCGAGGTCTTTCTCAAGCAGAGTTCATGAAACAGCTGAGAGAAGAAGTAAGTAGAGCTGCTTACAGGCATAGGTCTTGCGACCGAAACAATGGCTTCGAGAAATCAGAAAAATCTATAAAACTAAACACACCTCAAGGGTGGTACAAACTCTGTGACGACGAAATGAAGCTGTACCTGGATAAGTTGATCGTCCCGAACAATACTTTGTTGTTGGACTCTGCAGTCGGCCATTTCATAAAAAGTACTGAAAACAAAAGATAATCCGATAATATGCTCAAATGTTGAACTAGGCCTATTGAGAATTATGACTTTGTACTGGCGCCAAACGAAGAGGAAGAGGGCAGCGGACACTGCTGTATGCCCTGGACACCAACACCTACTACCATCTGGACAGCCTCGAGACGCACAATCAGACACGCCGAGCAGCTGGCGGCCCGACTCAGCGGAGACCCCAACGTGACCATCAGGCGACTCCAGTGTGTTCGACAGAAGCACGGAGTCAAGTGTGTTGCGTATGTGCTTCATTTTGCTGAGCTGATATTATCCTTGACTAGAAGTATACTATCTGTTCATGGTGGTCGCTTCTACAAACAACAGTATTCAATAAATCAAATTTACGATCTAATAAAGCAATTAGCAAAGAGAGAAAATGGGGAAACACCCGTTAAGCATAAAACTTTATCAGACGTTTATTATCAGACAGTCACGGTCGCGGTCTACACCACTTGATTTAAAAGAAGGTTGGAGGAGAACACGATGTATTCAGCATGGTAAAACCAAACGCTCCATTAGAAAATGTAACAAGTGGTTTAGACCGCGAAATTTCAAATCTTGGTGGAATCATCTGGTCATTCTGGGTGGTACAAACAACATTGATTCCAAAACTATATTGATGTAAAAAAATGTTTCAATGATATTGCAAGTGAGACAAAGCAAACCAAAGTAATAATTTGTACGATTCCACTGAGATATGACAGACCTGACCTGAATTGTAGAATAAGTAATTGTGTAATAATTGTTAATATTGATTTAATCATGGAGTCGTTAAAATATGATCATATGAATGTAGTTTCTCTTTCTAAAATACCAAGAAAAAATTATACTTCTCAAGGTTTACATCTAAATGCATTTGGAAAAGAAAGGTTGTCTCGTTCATGAGATAAACAATTTAAACTGAAACTCAATGACAAAGGAAATTTTTCTACTAGAGTTAATAATAACATACTTAAAAATTTTACTGACATGTTACTAAATAAAGCTAATAAGACAAACAAGTTAAAAACACTTCATCTCAATATACAGTATATAAGAGAAAAAATTGATTTAATTCATGTATTTTTACAAATGGAACAACCTGAAGTTGTTGTGCTTAGTGAACATGGTCTAAGGAAAGAAGAGTTGTTCTGTATAAATATTCATAATTATAAAGTAGTTTGTGATTACTCTAGAACTAAATCCAAAAGCAGTGGTGGCTTAGTTATCTTGACAAAAATAGTTTAAATGTATATGTAATACATGTTCATTCTTTTTCTAAGGAAGCTGTGTATTTGAAACAGCAGGGATTGTAATTGTTTTAGATAAAGTAACAAAATTACATTTATTTGGTATTTATCGGCCACCATACCATTCAAATTTAGATAGTTTCTCTGAAGCTTTTTACCGTACGTTGTCTAAGTATCTTTTGAATAAAAAACAGTGC
Organism: Allygus modestus; assembly: GCA_963675035.1. NCBI lineage: Eukaryota > Metazoa > Arthropoda > Insecta > Hemiptera > Cicadellidae > Allygus > Allygus modestus. Next base: position 245,292,363 of record OY776111.1, on the reverse strand, counting down.
CTGATTGTAGGAGATTTGAATATAGACTGGCTTAAAAAAGAAAGTGATGCATACAGGTTAATGGACTTAATGAATGAGTTTAACTTGAACCAATTTGTTGTTTCAGCAACAAGAGTAACCCCTCTTCTACCCTAATAGATCATGTTTTGTCTAATGTGGATTTTAAAGGCTTGCAGGTGGAGGTAATAGGCACAGGTTTGTCGGATCACTTTGCTCAAACTCCGGAGTTCACTTATTACACCTACCCCTTGCGCACATCAGCCCAAAAACACAAGACTAATTTTGAACCTGTGCATGTCACGTCCCCAAGTAACTTTGAGCTCTCTTTTATTGGCAGAAAGATGGGATTTCTTACACAAATCTTCATCACCTGAAAATAAAGTCAAACTTTTTTTATGAAGTATTTCAATTTTATTTTACAAAAGCATGCCCTTTAAAAAAAAATCGAAACCTAAAGAAATAAGTAAAAAGCTATGGCTTACAAAGGATATTTGAGCGTCGTCACTTAAGATTAAGGAGCTAGATTTACAAAATAAGTTTAACAAATAAACTTATTTTACTGAATACTATAAAAAATATAAAAATATATACCGTAAAGTTATAAAAACAGCAAGGGCAATGCATTTCTATGAGCGGCTAAGCAGGAGTGACAACCTTGCCAAAGATGCTTGGAAAATAATAGATGAGGACAGGAAAAAGCAACATGGTTTACCCGACAATGTGCCAAGCCATGAAGTTTTCAATGCATATTTTTCAAACTTAGGGAAACAAAAACAATCATTAATCACTGAACCCTTTGTACAGCCATTCACTAATGTCAGCTGTCCAAACACACTCTGTCTATATCCTACTGAACCCCGTGAAATGTATAAAGTGATAATGAATCTTAAAAATTCCAATTCATCTGGTTATGATGGCATAACTCATAAAGTTGTTCGTCACTGTGCTAATTACATTTCCTATTCTCTTTCCGAAATTATAAATTCATCAATGTCAGAAGGTATATTTCCGCATGATTTAAAACAAACCATTATACGCCCAATGTTTAAAGACGGAAATTCTAGTTTGGCAGAGAGTTGGCGCTTCATTGCAAATGTTTCAACATTTTCTAAAATATATGAATTCATTTTCGCACAAAGGCTGGTGAATTTTTTGTTTCATTATAACTTGCTTAGTAAGGAACAATATGGATTTGTACAAGAGAAAAATACCACTGACGCTATGGTTGATTTTGCAACGAAGGCTACTCTTGCGTTGGGTGAAAAATGTAAAACTGTAGGTGTATTTTTAGACCTACAAAAAGCATTTGACTGTATAGATCATAAAATTCTAATCGACAGACTGTATGACCTTGGAGTGCGGGGTCCATCTTTAAACTGGATTGTATAATTTTTAGGAAACAGAATTCAAAGAGTTCAGATAAATAACCAGCAATCTAAAAATGCTAAATTAAGTTTTGGGATTCCTCAGGGCTCGGTTTTGGGACCTGTATTGTATATTTTGTATACAAACAGCCTCACAAGCACATTGTCTAACCTAACAGTAATTATGTACACGGATGACATAGCTTTACTGCTCAAACATAATTTGACATCACACTTGGAAATTGATTCGTTTTTGAAGTTAACTAATCTTAATCAATACCTTAACAGCAGTAATTTACATGTAGACCCAGAAAAGACGTCATGCTTATATTTGTCGAGTCGTAGGCAGATTACGCGTGATCCTTTGATCGTCATGAATGATCTCGAGCTCCCCTTTGTTTCTGAATGTAAATATCTTGGGTTGATATTTGATAACAATTTATCGTAGGTCCAGCACATTAATGCATTATGCTCTAAATTATCGTCTCAGTTATTTTTATTAAGTAGATTTTCTAAATTCCAAAATATATTTTTGATGAAATTGATTTATTTTTTGTGATTGATACAAGAATAACATACGGCATTGTGCTCTGAGGTTCTGCATCCAACTCACATATATCACGTGTTTTTAAACTACGGAAAAGAGCAATACGACGAATTATGACAGGTGTAAATAGGCGAACATCTTGTCGAACATTGTTTGTTAAATTTAACATTTTAACGTTGGCATCCCACTATATATTTCAATTGATACTTTTTTATAAATTTAAATATTCTTCATTCCACATCGGCGCAGATGTACATCACTATAACACAAGGAGTAGACTCCTCCTCAGACAAACCTCCCATAGATTGAATATATCTGCTTCCCTTCCACAAAAAACTGGCCCAAAACTTTTTAATAAACTTACAGATTATATAACAACAATTGAAATTCAAAGAACTTTTAAAAATATATTAAAACAGTACCTGATAGAGAGAGCTTTTTACTCTGTTGACAAATTTTTGGCTGGTCAGTTTGTGTAAGTGTGTTTTGTTTCTGATGAATTTTTATTGAAGGCATTATAACTTGTCTCTCCGATCATGATGGTCAGTTGTTACATTTAAAAAGCTGACAGTTAAAGTCTGAAAAACAAATACCAATAAAACATGAAGTACGTAAATTTTCAATTCAAAATTTACAATATTTTACTAAACTGGTTGAACACGAGCCCTGGGAAAATGTCTGCAAGGCCCCAGTTGATGCAAAAGACAGGTTTGTGAAGTTGGCCTACCCAAATCAGCTTACCCAGTTTATTTTATATCTCTCGTTAGTTCTTTGTTAGTTCCTGTTAGTTCTCATAAAAATATCGTTAGTTCATCAATATTAACCCTGTTAAAGCCTTAAATCAATGGGTAGGCCAACTTCACACTATGAAAAGTAGCTTACCCACAATTAAAATACATAATACTTATTTCTTTATGTCTATCGTTAGTTCTTTGTTAGTTCCTGTTAGTTCTCATAGAAATATAGTTATTCCATCAGTATTAATCATGTTAAAGCCTTAAATAAATGGGTAGGCCAACTTCACACTATGAAAGGTAGCTTACCCACAGTTAAAACTACATAATACATATTTCTTTATGTCTATCATTAGTTCTTCGTTAGTTCCCTCATAAAACCAAAAATTCAATGTTGGTTAGCTAACATTATAATGTATGTAGTAGCCTACCCATGTTGACGAAAGTTTATTGAAGATTGTTCATGTCTCTCGTTAGTTCTCTGTTAGTTACTGTTAGTTCCCCCATAAATACTGTTAGTTCAATAATAATAATGGTTTTACATCCAAAAATGGAATGTTGGTTAGCTAACATTCCAATGTATGTAGTAGCCTACCCATGTTGAATTTTCGGCTGTGAAACATTATTATTATTATTGAACTAACGGTATTTATGAGGAAAATAACAGAAACTAACGAAGAAATAACGACAGACATTAAAAGATTTCAATGATCTTATGTTAACGTGGGTAGGCTACTACATACATTGGAACGTTAGCTAACCAAAATTTAATTGTCGGCTGTAAAACCATTATTATTATTGAACTATCGGTATTTATGAGGGAACTAACGAGAGACATCAAGAAATATGTATTATGTAGTTTAATTGTAGGTAAGCTACTTTTCATAGTGTGAAGTTGGCCTACCCTTTGATTTAATGCTTTAACAGGGTTAATATTGATGAACTAACGATATGTTTATGAGAACTAACAGGAACTAACGAAGAACTAACGATAGACATAAAGTATAAAGATAAATTATGTATTTTGATTGTAGGTAAGAGCTACTTTTCATGGTGTGAAGTTGGCATGCCCAATTTTAGTTTTGGGCATAAAATGGTTTCTATGTTTGAACTAAAGATAGATTCGTGGGAACTAACAAGAACTAACAATGAACTAACGATAGACATAAACAAATATTAATAATCTTAAGTCATCATGGGTAGGCTACTACATACATTGGAATGTTAGCTTACCCATTTTGAATTTTTTGCTGTAAAACCATTGATATCATTGAACTAACGGTATTTATGAGGGAACTAGCAGGAACTAACGAAGAACTAATGATAGACATAAAGAAATAGGAATTATGTAGTTTAATTGTGGGTAAGCTACTTTTCATAGTGTGAAGTTGGCCTACCCATTGATCTAAGGGTTAATATTGATAACTAACGATATTTTTATGAGAACTAACAGGAACTAACAAAGAACTAACAAGAGATATAAAATAAACTGGGTAAGCTGATTTGGGTAGGCCAACTTCACAGACCTGCAAGACGATGAATTTTCAAAAAAAAAATTTTATTTTAACCAATCTTTTCCAAAAACCATTGAAAAGGAGGAATAAAAGTAAGAAAAAGAGTAACTGAAAGGAGGAAGAAGCATTCCTGGCTCACAGAAAATTTAAAAAGTGAAAAAAGACTATTGTTACAATTGGCAAAAGATACACGCAGCAAAAATCTCCCTCCACTACATGGTCTTTTAAAAGAGAAGAAAAATGAGTTAAAAATAAATTTGACTTCAGCCAAAACAAAATATTTTGAGGAAAAAATTGAAAAATCTGAAAACGTACAAAAGCAGTTTGGGATACTATTAATTCTGAGGTTGGTGATAAAAAATTAGAGCATGTAAAACATATCTTTTCAGGAAGGAATGCTTCTTCTTCAGGAAGAAGGTAATAATATTATTACTGATCCTAGAATTATATCAAATAAGTTCAATGATTGAGAACTTATTGATATCAATGTCATTAAGGATAACTGTTTAGATACTTCTAGCATTAGTAGCTTAAACAACATAAATTCTCCTGGAAAAAGTCAAGAACAAAGTTTAAATGTGAGATCAATGTTTGCATTTAAATCAGTTAGTCTAGAGGAGGTGGAAAAGGTTATAAGTTCACTAAAAAATAAAAATTCCTCTGGACACGATGAAATCCCAATTAAAGTTATTAAAAGTGCAAAACATCAACTTAGCCCAGTCTTATGTCATTTAATTAACTCTTCATTTTTATCAGGGATCTTTCCAAAGCAGCTAAAAATTTCAAAAGTAGTACCCGTTCATAAAAAATGACAGTAAAACCAGGTCAAACTATCGTCCCATCTTTCTTTTACCTGTCATTTCAAAAATTTATGAAAAAATTGCTCATAAATAATTGACAAAATATCTAGAAAATACTAATAAGCTAAATAATTTTCAACATGGTTTTAGGCCCGGGAGGTCAGTAATAACAGCTGTTATTTCTTTTATTGAATCTGTCATTGATTCAGTAGATAAATATAGTGAATATACCGCAGGAATTTTCATGGATTTATCTAAAGCATTCGATAGTGTGAATCATTCTCTTTTAATTCTTATCAAAAACTGCAATTAAGTGGTTTGAATCATATGGACAAACGACTTCAATTCATTGAAATTACCCACTATCAAAAGATAACCGTGTCTCAAAAGTTTGTTCAGAATCTCACATCATTAAACTTGGTGTCCCTCAGGGATCAATCATGGGTCCTCACCTTTTCCTATCCTACATTAATGACATTTCAAATTCGGTAACTTATATGCCACAAAATAATTTATGCCTCTATGCAGATGATGCAAATCTAAAAGTATCTGCAAGCTGTAAAGAGCAGGTAGAGATATTGAGCTTTATTCAGTTGGAAAGTGTAGGAGATTTTCTGATACAACATAACTTGGCATTAAATATTAAAAAAACTAACGTTATCTGATTTAAAACACATCAGAATAAACAGTTGACTGAACCAAAAATTATATGTAATTCAAAAGAAATTGATTATAGGACCAACACACTATTCTTAGGGTTAACCCTAGACCAACACCTGAGATGGGACTTTCACATTGATGAGGTTTTATCAAAAGTAAGCTCTGGAATTTATTCACTCTATAGAATGTCTTTCTTTTGCAATAAAAAAAACATTATTTTGCAAATGTTCATTCTCATATTTCTTTTGGTCTATGTCTTTATGGTGCAACATCAAAAATTAACATGGATAGTATTCTAAAACAACAAAAAAGAGCAATCAGAATTATAATGTAATTAAAATATGATGAATCTGCAAAGAAGCATTTTAAAAATCTGCACATTTTAACAGTATATAGCCAATACATTTGTGATACAATTCTCATGATAAAACATAATGAAACAGTCTTTGATTTAAGTGAAAAATCCCACTCTTACAATGCAAGACACAAAAAATATATGAATAAATCACGCCATGACTTAAAATTCTATGAGAAAAAGCCCACATATATGGAAATGAAATTTCTAAAAAAATCTACGAAACAATATTAAAAATATTACAAACACAAGTAAGTTTGAAGAAGTACTTAAAGATTTCTTGGTAGATAAAACCTTATGGTCTTAAGAAGAGTACTTTCCATCTACTCTGAATTTTGGCGTTTGAATTTACGTTTTTTTCTTTGTAAAATAAAAAATACCCCCGTCGCAGCAAACCTGCGTACTCAGCGAATTTCCAATGCATAATATATGTCTTAATACCACATAAAGCCGCATACCAAGTTCCATAAAAATATATTCACAAATAAACGATGTATACAATTTAATTAATCTCCATAAGAATAACATAGAGGATGAGTGCATAGGTTTGCTGAAACAAGGAACATAAAAATTGGTTTCTATGCAAATATTAATATAATTCACTATGTGAAGTGTACGTAGTTTCATCAATATACATTCATAAATAAGCGATATATCCCATTTTGATTAATCTCCATAAGAATAACATGGGGGATACACAGGTTTGCTGCAACAAGGAACGAAAAAATGGGTGTTTAGTTATATATCAATATAACTCAACTAGGTGAAGTTATATAAAGGTTTTATTAATTTATGTTCATAATTAAGAGAGACATAGCATTTTAATTTTTCTCTATAAGAATAACATGGGGACTGAGTACGCAGGTTTGCTGCTACGGGTACCTTTAGCAACAAATTTTTTTAGCAAATATCAATAGACCACTACCAGATAAAGCTGTATACCAAATTTCGTCATTATACGTTCATAAAGAAGCAAGATATAATTATTTTCTAATTCTCCATAAGAATAGCATTAGACAAAGTACTGTGTTTAGAACTTTCAATATCTCGGTAACCGATTGACGTAGAGGAATGATAAAAATCCCAAATCGTGTGTTTTTTTAAGCTGAATCCAATGGTGATTCAAAAATTATATGTAAAAAGTTCAAAAAACCATTTTTTGGGGTACAAAACCCCCCAAAATACCCCTTTCGATAGAGCGATATGGCTGGTTTTCGAACTTAAAGTCATAAATGTTGCTTTACACGTTTATACCAAATTTCATCAAAATCGGACCTTTTTTACGAGAGTTATCGCACCCACGGACACATATATACATATATACAGTTATGAACGAATGGTGTTTTTGGGGTCTGGGGACCTCAAAACGAAAAGTTATCACGGTCCCGGGCTTAGGTCTTACCATGCCGACTACGGTAATAGCTTCTTCCTTATAGGGGAAATTCTCTACAAAATACTAATGTTTAGTATTTTATTTATAGTACTTATTAGTTGTTCACTAAATTGTAAATATTCTTAGCCTAAGTTACAAAAATTTTATTGACACTATTCAATTGTATACTATGTATATTTTATGAATAAAGATTATTGAATTTAAATTTGAATAAGTAGAGTAGATGTTTCCAATAGAATAGAATATGCTTTATTGTCGTTTGGTACATGTTTGTACAATGGACATTGTCAAGAGAATACATATAGTTAACTATAATAATAAGCACTGAGTCACTTATTTAAATAAACATGAATAGCATTACAAAGAATTAAAATACAAATTAAATTAAATAAATAAATAAGTTGGCACGATATCAGTTTGACTTCCAATAGACAGTGAGTTTGATGGACTTACTAATAAAATGAACATAATGAAAACAGACAGTGGACAAAGCTAACTGGATAAAATATTTAAAATGATCAATAGATAACATTTAAAAAATACCCCCGACACAGCAAACCTGCGTACTCAGTGAATTTCCAATGCATAATATATGTCTTAATACCACATAAAGGCGCATACCAAGTTTCATAAAAATATATTCACATATAAGCGATATATACAATTTTAATTATTCCCCATAAGAATAACGTTGGTGATGAATACGTAGGTTTGCTGAAACAAGGAACACAAAACAGTTGCTTTGTATGCAAATATAAATAGAATTTAACTAGGCGAAGCCACATACCAAGTTTCATCAATATGCAATCATAAATAAGCGCTATATAACTTTTTAATTATTCTCCATGAGAATAACATGGGGGCTGAGTAAGCAGGTTTGCTGCAACAAGGAACAAATGGGTTTTTATACAAATATCAATATAACTCAACAAGGTCACATACCAAGTTTTATTAATTTATGTTCATAAATAAAGGAGTCATTACATTTTACTTATCCTCCATAAGAATAACATGGGGCTGAGTATGCAGGTTTGCTGCAACGGGGATAATCAACAAAAAAATCAATTTTTTGTGCAAATATCAATATATCAGTACTACGTGAATCCACATACCAAGTTTCATCAATATAAATTCATAAATAATCGAGATATCAAATTTTATTTATTCTCCATAAGAATAAAATTGGACAATGTACTGTGTTTACCACTTTGAATATCTCTGCAACGGTTGTGTGTAGAATCACAAATTAAACACCAAAATTATTGTTTTTGTGGAGTTGAACTGATTGGTAAAAGCAAATGTCAAGTTTACATTAAAATGAACAGAGGAAAAGCCAAAAACCTTTTTCCCATAAGATTAACATGGGAGATTTTATGAGTAAGTTTTTGGATTTTCTCTGCAACCAATTAACCTAGGTTAATAATTCAAAATACTATATTATTTGTTTTTTTAAGCTCTATTACATGGTCCAAACCAAAATTAAGTGTTTTAAAAATTTTAGGGTGAAAAATGCAAAAAACTGATTTTTGGAAAATTTAAATCCCCCATAAACCCCTCTTCCCAGGTCAGATTTTTCTGGTTTTCGAACTTAAAGTCATGAATGTCACTTTTCACATTTGAGCCAAATTTCATAAAAATCGGACATTTTTACTCAAGTTATCGCATTTACGGACACATATATAGATATATATATACATTTATATATAAATTTGAACGAATGGTGTTTTTGGCATCTGGGGACCTCAAAACAAAATATTATCATGGTCTCGGGCTTAAGTCTTACTATGAGACCTACGGTAATAGCTTCTTCCCTGTAGGGGAAATTCGCTAAAAACAACAGATTGACTAAAATATATAAAAAATGTTAGCAAAAGAACTTTTGAAACAAAACAGTACTATACAAAACTATTGATTGAACAATATCACAAACAATAGGGCCTAGGCTAAACAGTTACAAATTAATATCACAGTTCTTTAGGTTCAAAAATTCTTCTACAGAATAAAAAGGGTTTCCCAGAAGCCAGTTGTAAAACTTGGATAAACTTATTTTATTGAACTGCTTTATGTCTGACTTTGTTATACACTCTCAAGCCTACTGCAACATAACTGTTGAGTGATTTAGACAGTCTAACATATTCATAGTCAATTGCATTCTTCTTTCTAGTATTGTGACCGTGAACATTACTTCTTTGGGTTAACTCATCAATGTGGTTCATTACATACTTAACTAGCTCAATATGTACAGGTTCACTAAAGTCAAGATGTTAAATTCTATAAATACAGGTTTACAATGTTTTCTATTGCTACATGGTTTCATAATTGTAAGAGCTCATTTCTGTAATACAAGTATTTTATTGTATCTTCCACAGTTTCCCCAAAGAACCAATCCATATTGTATTATTGACTGGAAATAAGATAAATATATCATCTTCAGACAACTAATTGTAACATGTTTCACCAGACTCCTTAGTAGAAAAATTACACAGAATATTTGTTTAAATAAAATCAATGTGATAACTCCATGTTATCTTATTAACTAATGATACTCCCAGAAACTTAACATGTCCTGCTCATAGAACTCTATTAATACACCTGGAATGCTAGCGCAGTGAAGTTTTTGATGCGAAAAACGGTCCTTCCCCCTCCACTTCTTAGGCAACTTCGTCAACTGAGCAATTTCTGCCGGCAAATATTTTAATGCGCACACTCATTAACATGCTCCTCCATCGCACAGGGATCATCCGATTCTAATGAAACTTATATATTTATTATCTGGAAGAACTGAGGATTCTAACGGAGTAAACAACTTACAGATAAGTCAGTTAACAGAATTATAAAAATACAAAATATAATTAGTTAAACACATTGGAACATAAAAAAGTTAGTAAGCGTAAACTTTTTTTATTTTTGGGGTAGAAACAAACTTCAAGTGAGAAAAATGTTGAAAATGAGTTGAATAACAACTTTTATTTGAAACATTTGTTTATACAGTCTGTAGTTTTCTTACATTTAAAGGCTAAAAGCGTGCTTTCAACATCGCCACCGCCGCCGCACGCCGTCGCGTCGGCGTCGTGTCGCTGTCCCGCGCTGGAAACATCCTTTATTCCATGGGTACTTTGGTATTATACGGATGCCACCCTTATACAGCGCGCTGCGGCAGTTATGTTAGGATGGGTTATCATAAAAATGATTGTAGGACTTTCCTTGTTTCGTTACAAATCGAATGATACCTGATGAGTCATACTTCCGGCCACCAAACCCCCTCCAAATAGGCCAAGGTCAGGTCATTGACCGGAGCGCGCGCATCAGCTGTCACCGCCTGTATCTGGGTCAGTGTCATGAGTGATTTATTGTGCACTACGTTACACTACATGCACTACGTTACATTTGTTTTCATAATGAGTGACGTTCTTTTGGTGTGGGATTTACCTCGAAATGAAGAGGAAACCGTACGTATTTTTATTATAACCCATCCTAACATAACTGCCGCAGCGCGCTGTATATTTTGTGGAGTACATGTGGCGATCGGGTGTGGCTGCTAGCGGCGGCGACGCATTCAACACGATCCTAGCGGACATCGCTGGCTTTTGGGAGGCACAACACAAAGACCGCTCATCAGAATGATGTAAAATTTTTACAGTAAGTCAATAAAAGTACGTTTTTTCGAATTATGTAGTTATCCTTTGTATACGGTAAAAATTAACCTCCAAAAATAGTGGCATCCGTATAATACCAAAGTACCATTCCATGATATCCGTTCCCATGTTTTTAAGTTGAGGAATATTTTTTGCTTATATCTCAGTATGTCTCAAACTCTAGAAGGTGGTTGACGACTATGTATTTATAAGTGATGCTGTTATTTCATCATGCCAACAAGCTGTGTAGCATTCAACTGCATCAATCGTGCGAAGAAAGGGAGCGGGGTTAAGTCAACTATTTTACAACTAACTTATATTATTTCCAGTTCGTAGACTTACATATTAAAAATATCATCACTTAATTTTAAAGTGTAATTTCCAATGTAAGTAAATTGTGCGGAATTCATGCATTTGTAAACAGTGCAATAAATTACTTTGGTGGCAACATTTTTTGTTCCTATCCGATCACCTCCCCTGACGATGATCGGCATGAGTTACAGCTTGTAAAAAAGATTTGCTATTTGTTTTTCAAAGTACGATGCCATGATTTAGCTCGGACTCGATCCATGGAAGAAAATAAAGCAAGGGGCCTAAGGCAGAAACTGAACAAGTTAATTTTATTTAATCACACTAAGATCTCTAAGAGCAACTGTATATTCTTATATTGTAATAAAACATCGTTTAAAATTGGGTTTCAAATTAATTTCGAGTATTAACTGTTCCCTGTGTCATTTTACATGCTACCGTATTCAAATTCAAATTCAAATTCAAAATGCCTTTATTCATTTAATATATATACATAGGTATACATGAATAGTGTCAAGGTTATAATGACAAGCTTTGAATGGCCCTTGAGCAGGAGCACATCTACAGAAACAAACACATACATTGGCAATCTGAAAATATATACAAGTGTGACAATAAGAAATAAATAAAAAACAAACCTAAAATTTAAACTTTGGAACCATTGCTAGCTACAATAATAACATGAAAATAGGAAAAATTAAAGCTCTTGAAAACAATACATCGCCTTGTTGATGAGAAATTTCTTTAGTTTTGTTTTATATTTGCCATATGACACTTCTGACTTAATGTCGACGGGAAGTTTGTTATAAAACTTTGATCCAATATATTTTGGTTTTTTTTTTCAAAAAGTTGCAAGTTGTGGGTGCTGATTGCTAAATTGTTACGATTTCTTGTAAAATAGTTGTGATTATCACCGTTAATTTCTAGTTCATGTAGCCTGTTCTTAACTGATAAGGTTGTTTCAAAAATATACATACCATATACAGTCATAATGTTTTCGGATTTAAAATATTCTTTAACTGATGTTCTGGGTTCCAAATTACAAATTACTCGTATAGCTTTTTTTGCATTTTTAAAATAGAATTTAAGTTATCCTGAGAGGTTGCGCCATACAGTGAAATTCCAAAAGATATAATTGAATGAATATAAGAGAAGTAGATTACTTTTAAAGTTTCTTTTTCGCACAGGTGTTTCAATCTAATCAATGCATACAAGCCTGATGAAATTTTCAAAAGCAATTTTTCCACATGGACATTCCATTTAAGGTTTTTGTCCATTTCTAAACCCAAAAATTTGATGCTGTCCATACTTGCAATTGCTTTATCATTCATTGTAATTTTAGGCTGAGATTGATGTTCAGTTTGCTTAGTTTGAAAGTAAATTAAACTAGTTTTATCTGAATTTAAGACTAGGTTGTTTGAATTGAAAAAGCGGTTTAGCAAAATTACATCTGAGTTTGCTTTTATCTCCAATTCACTATCAGTTGTTGCTGAGACTTTTAAATTAGTGTCATCGGCATATAAACACAATTTACTGCACTCACTAAGTTGAGGAAAATCTCTGAAGTAACAAATGAATAACAAAGGTCCAAGGATGGATCCCTGAGGTACTCCATATTTTACTTGTTTTAGTGAGGACTGATAATGAATTCTATAATTATTTTCATTCTGATAAATAATTTCTACAAATTGTTTTCTTTCCCAGAGGTAGGATCTTATCCAATTTAACTCGTTTTTTTTTATTCCTAAATTGTATAATTTCAACAGCAATAATTCATGTGATATTGAATCAAATGCCTTGCTGAGATCCATAAACAAACCTGCTACTTTATTTTTGCTATCTAGACTGTCAATAATGGATTCAGTGAAATCAGTGGCAGCTGTTAAAACAGACCTCCCACTGCGAAAACCATGTTGGTGGTTATCAAAAATTTGATTTTTTTCAAAGAAATATACAAGTTGGTTGTAAACTACTTTTTCATATATCTTAGATATCGAAGGTAACAAGGCAATGGGTCTATAGTTTGATACTAATTGCTTGTCTCCCTTTTTGTGTAATGGTTTTAATTTTGTGATTTTAAGTTTGTTAGGAAACATTCCTGAGATTAATGATGAATTTATCAGGTGGGTGATTGGTTTCAGTAAAACAGACCTAGCTTTTTTTAAGAGCACCACAGGAATTCCATCGTAACCAGCACTAAAAGAATTTTTCAGATTTTTTATAATTTTGTCCACTTCTTTCTCATCAACAAAGTTAAATTTAAAACTACAGTTACTAAAAAACACTCCAGTTTCCGAATTTTCCACCAAGACCTCTGCAGATGGTTCCAGGTTGGGTATCACAGTATTATCTACTACATTTGTAAAATAATTGTTAAATGTATCACAAATTAGAAGAGGATCCAAAGATACAGAATTATTAACTTTCAAATTTATGTTTTGAACACTTCTTGGACTTGTCCCTACTTCAGAATTTATAATCTGCCAACAAGTTTTATTTACATTAATTGAGTTAGAAATTTTTGTTTTATAGTATTGCTTCTTTGAGTTGGTCAATTTTTTCCTTAGCTGCTTGTTCATTTTATTTGCTTTCTTGGATAAAGCTCTACTTTTGAACTTTCTAGCTGCGTTGCTTATATTTATTATTTCTTGTTTTTCTGATTTAAGCTCCCTGGAAATCCATTTTTGATTAGCATGATGCCTTGACAGAGTTTCAGGAAAAGAAACATTAAAATATGACATGAAAATAGTGCAGAAAGTATCATATTTATTTTCAACTGGTGATAAATAAAGGTCAAACCATGTTTCACTTTGAAGAAGATTGATGAACTGTGCAATATTAGACTCACAAAATTTTCTTTTATATTCAAAACTAATGTATGAGGAATTATTTACTGGAGCTTTGCATTTGAAAATTTCAAGTATTTGACCATCATGATCTGAAAGTTGAGTGTTGACTCCAATTATTTTATAAAATAGACTGTCTAAATTAGTGAAAATATTGTCTATAGCGGTTTCTGTTGATTCAGTAATACGAGTAGGGAAGTCAACCAATGATTGAAACCCATTCGCAGTAACAATATTTAATAAGCAATTTCTATTCCTGTCTGTTTCATTTAGGATATCAATGTTGATGTCCCCAAGAAAAACAACATTTTTGTACTTTAAATTTATTATTTCAAGTAAGATATTGAATCTTCTAATAAACTCGGGTTCATTTTGTTTGATAGGATTTCTATAGCAGCCAATTATAAGTAATTTGTTGTATGTTTGTTCTTTTTCTAATTCTAAAAAACAACACTCAAATATTTTGTCTGTAAGAAGATCCTGAATTTGTGGAAATGTAATTTCTTTGCAATTTAGAAATGGTTTCGTTAAAATAATTACTCCCCCTCCTCTGCTCTTTTCCCGACAATAATTAGCACTGAGGTTATAGCCATTGATATTGAGTCTTTTCAAAGATGCTTTTATCATTTTATGTTCTGTCAAGACAACAATACTAGGCTCCAATTCAGAAAGAGTTATATCTAATGATTCCAAAGATGACTGTATTCCTCTTATATTTTGGTGAAAAATACTAACATTAGGTTGCTTTAAGTGAGGCTTAGATTGGCTTGGCTTAAAATTAAAAAATAATCTAACTGCTTAGGGCTACTACAAGTTTCTTCAGTTCCTGGAACAACATTAAGCACTTCACTCTGCCCCAGATTGCACTTCTCACCCCCCTTATCACAACACGTCACTGGTGAGACTGGTAATGGAGCTGAAGATATCTCGGAGAAGAAGTTAGTTTGTTTGATTTTTCCCCAATGAGAGGCAATGGTGCGACGAAGTTTCTCTGCGAAGTCATCAAAAGAGAGTCCATTTCGAAGTTCCCGTGTAGAATTCTCCCTGTACACTACAATCTGAATTGAAGCTCCGGTTTCTTGATGGAAATGTACAAGGTTGGCAGCAAAAACCTCAGGTGACATGCCATCACGAACGCAGCCCATAGGGGAGCAAACCAAATTCTTTAAATCTCTGCTTTTGACGTCTTCGGTCAAGTCCTTAAAGGCAGCATTGTAGTCAGGTATTTTTGGCTTCTCATCATAAAAAGGTTTTGTGACAAGCCCATAAACATTTGCTCCATTTGGAATTTTCTGGTGTGTTAAGTGGTCGGTGACGAAGGATGATGGCTTACCGAACATCTCTTTAAAAACAGTTGCCACACCGGCACTCATGTTTCTTTCATGATAAAGATCTTTAGAAATACTATGAGCAAAAGCAAATAATTCATTGTTTTTATGATCTTTAATTAAATGTTCCATGTTGGCCTCAATGACACTTATCTGGCACTCCTTATTGACAGAAAGACATGAATGCTCATTGCTACTAGGAATGTTATTCTCAGCACACAGATCTATTTTGTTTAGTGAGTGTATATGTTGGTTCCACTTGTGATTCAGTTTATTTAATACAAAACAGCGGTAATGAAACAAATATCTATTTCCAAAATAAAAACAAGAGTGGCTACCATAGCACTTACTGCCTGTAAAATAATAAGTCATAGTTCAGCTTGTTAATACAATCAAATTCATGTTGTATAGCAAAGTGTCGCGTCAGTTAGCTGGGATGAGTGCGGCGCGAATCGGTTTGAGCGCGGGAAATGTTAATACCTTCTTTTCAGAACAAATAAACCAACTTATGAAAAAAAGTTTGGGATAAAAATTGTGGATCAACTAATTATCTACAAGTTTTCCGCTGGAATTTTCTTTTCAACCCCAAAACAAAAAAAGTTTATGCTTACAGACTTTTTCGTGTCACACATTTAAAACACTAAATAGTTTTCATTACTACAAATAAATTAAATTACCAAACTACAAGAAGTTTATACCGTTAGATTCTGTAGTTCATGCAGATCAATAATATATATACTTTATTGTAATTACATGAATATGGCGAGGCGCAAAAGCGTGTAAACGATAGGGCGCACAATGCTGAAATCCACTGAGCGGCCGTGAGTGCCTAAGAAGGGGTGGGGGTAAAGACCGATTTCTTGACACAGCCCGAGCGTTCCAGGTGTATTAATAGAGTTCTATGGTCCTGCTTCAATCAGTGCTGTATTCTCAGATTCTGCAGACCTAAGGCTGAGTGTGAGATCTTGAGTTTTGATGTTGTTCAGAAGGAGCCCATTTGCTTTGAACCACCGAGTCACCTGTTCTAAGGTTTCATTTACAACCCCATTAAGCTGACCTAGATCCCTACTAACATTAATTAAAGTTGAATCGTCAGCATACATGTAGCGTTTAGAATTTACATTTACAAGGAGATCATTTACAACAACAAGAAACAGAGGAGGGCCCAAAACAGAACCTTGTGGGACCCCATACTTAACTGGTAGAAAAGAAGAATTTCCCTTATTAGTACTAACAAACTGCCATCTGTTTTCTAGGTACGACTTGAAAAATTCTAACTCTTGGTCTCTCACACCATAAAATTGTAGCTTTCCCGGCAGTCTATGCAATCAAAAGCCTTTCTCAGGTCACAGAAGGTGGCTTGAGCAAAGCCTCTGGACTCAAATGTTTTGATAACATCCTGCACGAGGGAATCAACAGCTTGTGTGGTCGATCTATGATTTCTGAAGCCATATTGTGACCCAGAGAACAGTCCAGCAGATTCTAAATAAGCACAAAGTTGGTCACATACAATAGACTTTAAGATCTAACCAGTTATTGGCAACAAGGAAATTGGCCTATAACTCGAAGGTTCAGATTTTGACCCTTTTTTATAAACAGGACACACCTTGGCTTGCTTTAACATATCCGGAAATATCCCCTCATATAAACACCAATTGAAACATTGAGTCAGTGGTTGTACAATGGATCGTATGATGTTTTTTATTAAAAAGTTAGACATTTAGTACAAGTCCTGGCTAGGCGAGTTTTTCATTTTACTTACTACCTTTAACACATCATTACATTGAATAGGTTCCCAAGTAAACATTTACTTTGGCTTCCCAGCATACTGCACAAGAGTTAATGCTGCAGCTGTTGGGCTACCCGTTTCAGATTTTATCTCTTGGATTGAATTAATAAAAAAGTTTTCAAGTCAAATGGAGAAACAGGTATAATATTGAGATGTACTCTTGCTAACTGAATTTATAATTGCCCAGGCAGTTTTTGACTTATTGTCACTATTTTCAATGCGCAAGGCATTTAAGTTACGCTTAGCATTAGAGATTTGTTTTTTATACAACCTGACACAATCTTTCTTTTTAGTCAAGGCAACTTCTAAGCCAGTGGTTTTATATACATCATTCAAGAGCAGAATATGATTTTTGAGCCTACTTAGATCATCTGTATACCACAACTTGTTCATATAAAATGGTCTATTTTTAGGCCTGCCAGTACCTTTAACTTAATAAACATATCAAGAATACTCAACAATTTATTGAAAAAATTTAAAACAATTGATTAGCATTGCCATGATTACCATTTGTCAGGTAGGTCTCCCAGTCAAACACTGCGAGTGTGACGTTAAGTTCACTAATTCTACTTACTGGAATCACAAATTTAGGAAGACCCACCTCAACTGGATGAGGTGTTTTTGTAACAGATTGACCTGCAACTTTATGAGAATAGTTATCATTTTTGCACAGAACACTTAATATATCATTGTTTGAGAATGGAAAACTTATTATTTCATTGTCAAAATCATCAATTTTCAAATTTGTAAACATGTTATCCAAACAGGCATTTAACCTTGTAGGCTTAGTGATGACATATGTAAAACCATATTGCCTTAGTAAGTAACAAAGCTCTTTCACTCTACTTCTGTCTGTGGTGATATCAAATGCAGAGTTAACATCTCCACCAATCTAAATTTGATAACCTTGCCATCTACTTACGTGATCTAACAGTTTATCTAGCCTTTCAAGGAAAATGTTTACAAAGCCATCTGGAGATCTATAGATGGAGAAGACAGTGGTTTTATAGTCTTCAGCCCTAATTCCCGCTGAAACATAATTTATTTTATGTAAATTTAGTTTACAAATTATAAATAGTTAATTGAATTAAGGTTTAGAATAAGTAGAACACATTTTACAACGATTTATTGTAATGTAATACAGTTTAACACTATAAGGTTAATATTTGACAACCAGTTGAATCATGGCGGCAGTCACAGTTGCAGCCAACTCCAAGCCGAGCATCTGTATTTGCACCCGGCACTGCCCCAGCCACCTATTTAAGTAGCGCTGTTGCCAGCAACAGACACTTCTCCCAGTCGCTGCAGGTCGATCAGACCATTTGTCCTGCGACTGGACAGGGGACAGAGACAGTGACAGTTCAGTCTCCAGTCGCTGTGGGTCTCTGACCATTTACCTTGCGACTTAAAAATTAAGAAGTAGGGAGAATTTCTATAAATATTTTATTTTGAATAATTCAGTTTGTCAATTTGTTTTACCCACTATCCAACCAAATAAAAGTCCAGTAAATTGCATAAATACGAGTTTTTGTTTTCATGGTAAGTTATTACAACAAATTAATTTCCCAAACACACTTTCATACAAGGCATTTGTCCTGCCCCGACTGTCCGTCGGCGCTGCGGCCTAACACAAACACGCACTTTACACGGCATTTGTCTTGCACTCTGTGTAGCGGCCGAACTCAAACAATTAGTGATACTTGCATTACCTACAAGGCATTTGTCCTGCCCCGACTGTCCGTCGGCGCTGCGGCCTAACACAAACACGTACTTTACACGGCATTTGTCTTGCACTCTTTGTGCTGCGGCCGAACTCAAACAATTAGTGATACTTACATTACCTACAAGGCATTTGTCCTGCCCCGACTGTCCGTTGGCGCTGCGGCCTAACACAAACACGCACTTTACACGGCATTTGTCTTGCACTCTTCGAGCTGCGGCCGAACTCAAACAATTAGTGGCATTTCTCCTTTTACCAACAAGTCATTTGTCCTGCCCCGACAGTCCGTCAGCGGCGCTGCGGCCTAACATTAACAGTCATTCACACGACATTTGTCTTGCATACCTATCGGTACTGCTGCGGCCGAACACTTATAATTAGTGACACAACGTATTACATTTGGATCTACCTTTGGCACCCTGAGTACAAAATCACCCTGAAAACAAAATTATTAACAAATTCCTTTTAATAAAATATTTAAAACACTGTACTGTTTATTAATTATTAAAATTAAAAAGGATTTGAACAATTTCAAATGTCTAAAATATTTTGTAAAGCTTCTTTAGTTAACGTAGAGGATGGAGTACTTCCTTCAGTGAAAATGTTTTAGAGTAAGAAAGTAAACAAATAATGACTCACAGTTCGGTATTTTGGTGATGTTTTGTCCGTTCGACCACTTCCTGTCTATTTTCTAGATGTTTTTTGCTCACTTCGTATCCCCTTCCCCAAACAAATCCCTCCTCCTTACAAAAGTCAGTTCTAACCAGCTACGCATCAGTGTTAATTTAGCTGAACATCAATGTTCTGTTTAATGGCTATTAAAATCATTTGCAAAACTAAAAGGGAACAAAATATGATTACAATTAAAATTGCAGAGCATTGTTGGAATTAGGGTGAAGCAGTACAACACAACACTTATTTTTGTTTTAAAATTGTCAACAGAGTGTTCACTGCCAAACTGCTTCCCGATGTCACTTTTTTGATTTCTTGTACCAACAGCCATAAATAATCTTCAACTTCTCCTTATAGGGTAGAGCTTTGCCAAAACGTTATGCCAAACTGCAAACACTTGGTAAATCACAACCTAAAAACTATGTTTTACACACTACACTCTAAACTCGCACTAACTAATGACACCGGACACAATTCTAATCAAATCAAAACAATTTTATTTAAGAAAAATACATTATTTACAACAATATGAGACCGTTTCTTATTTATGAAATGAAATCCTCACATAGGTGAAACCCGTACGTGAGGATGACTGTGTTTGATATGCGTGATGCTCACTAACATAAATTTGTCAGTTGTTTTACCAACACCAGGAGCACCCGGAAAAGAGTAGATGTAATGGGGAGGGAGGTTTGGAATTTCCAGCTGCTAAGTCACTGGAGGTTTGGTGAATGAACAACTTTGAAAAATTTGAATTATCGAGGTGTTCCCTGCTAACCCTTCGACTTATAGATGTAAAATAACATAGCATTTGGTAGGCAAGTTCAAGGGGAATGACAACAATTCAAGTTATTATGGAATTCAAGTAATTGAGGTTTGCGTTATCGAGGTTTCACCTTAATACCTATTATTTAACTAAACTAATACTAAACATAACTTGCCTGACCTATGGCTTAAAAACTTTAAAATAATCCAAATTACGGCAAAAATAAATGTATACAACTCTTTAGTACTGTGTACAAATTTTAAACTTTATAAATAACTTGACTTAAGATTAAATAAATTGGTGAATTTTTTGCTATGGGGGAATTTAAAAAGTGAGTCTTAAAATGATTAGTACAATCATGAATTAACTGTGCTTGGGTGAAATCTTATCTACCAGACTGCTATCAAAGAACCATTGTTTTGAAAATAATATGAAATGTATTTCAAATTGGCATGAATTTGAAATATGGCGTGCCTCAGGGTTCAATATTGGGACCTCTGATTTTGTTGCTATAAATATAAGTGATTTGCTTCTTGGTGTATCTCCAAAATTGGTTCTTTATGCGGATAACACTTCAGCAATTTTGAAGGCAAACTCAAATCAGGATGTTAAAATTATTTTTCAACATGCTATAGCAGAGCTTCAAAATTGGTTTTCAGTAAATGGTTTTTGTTGCTTAACAATTCCAAAATGCAAATTGTTAAATTTCAAACTGATCAAAGAAAAGATACCTTTGAACAAAATATTTCTTTTCTTGGAAACTCTTTCTCAGGAAATAACTCAGTTTACTTTTTAGGAGTGGAGGTTGATTATCAATTAAATTGGAAGGCTAATATTAGTAAATTAATTAAAAACGAAATTCAGTCTGTTTTCAAATTATTATTTTTCGAGAAGTTGCTGAGACTCAAACAAAGCTGATGTTGCACTATGGGCTTTTCTTTCCAATCATAAGTTATGGGATTGAATTTTAGGGAATCTCAAGTCACTCAAAATTAGTTTTTAAAATACAAAAAAATACATCAGAATCATGACATTCTCATCAAAAAGGAAATCTTTAAACCTTTTTTTAAATAATGACAATACCCTCATTATATATTTACAGATGTCTAATTTTCGTTAAAAATAATCTGGAGAACTTAAAAGAAACACAACATGAACATAATTATAATACTAGATTTTGCAATGATTTCCAGAACCCAAGACACTGTTTGAAACCATTTCAAAAAACTCCTCAGTACATGGGGAGAAAGCTTTTTAACAAATTACCAGGCAAGAGTATAGTAAATGAAAATAGGTTTAGAACTGAATTTAAAAATTGCTTCTACAAAAAGTATAGTACTCAGTGGATGATTTTTTTTTGGGGGGGGAAGAGGGCGAATGAATTTTATTTTGAATTTTATTTGTTAGAGTTCATTATAATTAATTTTGAAAATGTTGTGATAATTTACTTATTGTTAGATTAATTTAGTTTTAGAAATTTGACAATGTTCTGTGCTGGCCTTGCTAGCTGTAAAAGAATGTAACTTAGAACAATAAAGATATACACACTGTGTTTAGCACTTTAAATATATCTGCAACGGTTGGTCGTAGAACAACAATTAAAACACCAAAATAATCGCCTGGTAAAAAAATGTGAAGTTTTTAGTAAAATTATCTGAGGAAAATCTAAAAACCTTTTTCCCAGGAAATTCTATGGACGCGTTTTTTGACTTATCTCCACTACAACTTAACCTAGGTTAAGGCTTAAAAAATACATTTCTTATCTTCTTTGTTGCAGAAAACCTGCATACTCAGCCGCAGTTTTTAGCGAATTTCTCCTATAGGGAAGAAGCTATTACCGTAGGTCTCATGGTAAGACTTAAGCCCCAGACCATGATAACTTTTTGTTTTGAGGTCCCCAGATGCCAAAAACACTATTTGTTCAAATTGATATATATGTATATATATATATATATATATATCTATATACATATATATATCTATATATGTGTCCGTGAATGTGATAACTTGAGTAAAAAACATCCGATTTCGATGAAATTTGGCTCAAATGTGTAAAATAATATTCATGACGTTAAGTTCGAAAACCAGAAAAATCGGACCATGGGAAGGGGGGTTTATGGGGTTTTTAAATTTTCCAAAAATCAGTTTTTGCATTTTTCACCCTAAAATTTTTAAAAAACATAATTTTGGTTTTGACCATGTTATAGAGCTTACAAAAAATAAATAATATGGTATTTTGAATTATTAACCTAGGTTAAGTGGTTGCGGAGAAAATCCAAAAAACCTACTCATAAAATCTCCCATGTTAATCTTATGGGAAAACAGTTTTTGGCTTTTCCTCAGTTTATTCTAATGTAAACTTCACATTTGCTTTTACTAATCTGTTCAGTTCCACAAAACAATCATTTTGTTGTTTAAATTTTGATTCTACGCCCAACCGTTGCTGAGATATTCAAAGTGCTAAACACAGTACGTTGTCCAATGTTATCCTTATGGAGAATAAATAAAATTTTATATTTCGATTATTTATGAATGTACGAGATTATTTATGTTGATGGAACTTGGTATGTGGCTTCACGTAATACTGGTATATTGATATTTGCATAAAAAATTAGGTTTTATTAATTATTCCCTTAGCAGCAAACCTGCGTTCTCAGCCCCTATGTTATTCTGTTGGAGAATAAGTCAAATGTATTGACTCCCTTAATTATGAACATAAATTAATAAAACTTGGTATGTAGCTTCAATTGGTTGAGTTATATTGATAATTGCATAAAAACCCATTTTTGCTTGTTGCAGCAAACTTGCTTACTCAGCCCCCATGTTATTCTTATGGAGAATCACTAAAATGTTACACAGCGCTTATTTATGATTGAATATTGATGAAACTTGGTATGTGGCTTCGCCTAGTTACATTGTATTTATATTTGCATAAAAACCAATTGTTTGTGTTCCTTATTTCAGCAAACCTACATACTCATTACCAATGTTATTCTTATGGAGAATAATTAAAATCGCTTATATGTGAATATATTTTTATGAAACTTGGTATGCGGCTTTATGTGGTATTAAGACATATATTATGCATTGGAAATTTGCTGAGTATGCAGGTTTGCTGCGACGGGGGTATTTAATCTTATTCTTATGGAGAATAAATAAAATGCTATATATCACTTATTCATGAATGTATTTTTGTGAAACCTGGTAAGTGGCTCTATGTAGTAATTAGACAAATATACATGCATTGGAAATTCGCTGGGTACGCAGGTTTGCTGCGACGGGGGTATTATAAGAATAACATGGCATCGTTTTAGCCAATGGGGTGGAGTCCTAAGGTTGGGGTTATAAAAAAGTATCAAAATGTTATGAATCAATGACAGTTGACTAAAATCACGCATAAAATCAGAACGAATAACATGGTTTTTTTCCAAGGTGCGGAGCCCTAAGGATGGTGGGGGGGACATATCCAATGTTCATTCAAGACATGAGCTTTTGTAAACAAATTCCAAAGAAGCATCGCACATCAAAATTGGATGTTTGGAAGTGATAGAAGAAGCCAGTGGGGCGGAGCTCTTAGGTCGCTAAAAAAGGATCTGTAGTCTTTTAGTCCCCCACAACCTGGTATGGTACGGGAGCAGACTTGAGGAGCCTTTTTCGCAATAACCTGGAGTACTCTATTTTCCATAAGAATAACATAGCAATGTTTTAGCCACTGGGGTGAAGCGCTAAGGTCGGGGTCATAAAAAACCTAACCAAATATTATGGATCAATGACAATTGGCTGAAATCCCGCAAAAGAACTGGAAAGAATAACATGAAACTTTTCCAGGGGGCGGAGCCCTAATGACATTGGAGGGGGCTTATATCCAAAGTTGGGGCATCATTTAAGACATGCAGCTTTGTAAAACAAAAAAGCCAAAGAACCATCACACATCCAAATTGGACGTCAGGATGTTGTAGAAGAAGCCAGTGGGGCAGAGCCCTGAGATCGGGAAAAAATTATCCAAAGACATGTAGTCCCTCAACAACTTATGGTATGGTGTGGGAGCAGATTTGAAGAGCCATTTAAGAAAAACCTCTTCTCCATAAGAATAACATGGCAGCTTTTTAGGCCACTGGGGCTCTACCTTGAGGTCTGAGGGGAAAACAAAGAAATATGTATCTCAAATATTTTGATCCTCTACAACATGGTATGGTCCAGGAGCAGTTATGAGGGGACACACACACCCCCACACAACTACTTTATTAGTATAGATGAATATTCATTGGAATTCACTGAGTACGCAGGCTTGTTGCGACGAGGGAATTCGTTCGTGTGTGTGTGTGTGTGTGTGTGTGTGTGTGTGTGTGTGTGTGTGTGTGTGTGTGTGTGTGTGTGTGTGTGTGTGTGTGTGTGTGTGATGTATACATATTATGATAAAACCAAATACCCCCATAGCAGCAAACCTGCATACTCAGTGAATTTCCAATGCATATTAATTTATCTTAATACCACATAAAGCCACATACCAAGTTTCATCAATATACATTACGTTGCCTCGTCTGAAAATAAAACAGTTGACAAAAAACGAGGTTGCATCTGGATTTGTTCTGTCAACCATGTGCAAAATGCTAACCTTCTAGGGTAATCAGTTTCTCGTATCTCTTGGTTAAGAATGACATGATATGGGTGAAATTTATGTTTCCGTAATATTACTGAAACTGAACTCTTACTTATGTTTGTATACCTCTCAATTTCTCGAGTAGAGAGGTGCGGGTCAACCATAACTGAGGCCAAAACATCTGCTTCTGTATCAAAATCGGTGATAGGATGTGTTCGATTACGTTTTCTAGGACCCAAGTTACCTGTTAAACGAGTTTTTTTTTTTCAAGGCATAAAAAGCTCATACCTGATGGATGCCGCCTGTTAGGAAAACGAGTGGCTTACAGTTCAGCTGCGGATCTTGTGTTTTTGTGGCATTCCCCTAAGATTAATAACATATCCACTTGTTCGTTAAAAGTCATTGTAACAATAAAAAAACACTATTACAATACACAGTTACATTAAATTGTACTCTTAAGACAGTGCATAAACACAACAACGAATAAACAGGAACAGGAAACCTCATACTTTTGATTTACTTGAACATGTGTAATTACCATTGTTGCACAGCTGTGACTTTCGACCTTATGATTCTTCAAGTTACAGTGAAATTAAACCTTAAAAATGCTCTAGAGGCTCATTGATTAGGTTTAGGAAAAAAATACCAAGAATAAAAACTTTTTAAAATCTCGTTTGCTATCTAAAATCATAATCAAATACAGGGTATTCCATAAGAAAAAACAAAGTTGTCCGCCATATTGGAAAAATGGCAGGAAATTTTGATAATTGAAATACATACTTAGAAGCAGCATAAAAAAATAAAGGGGGTCCTCCATAAGAAGTTTACTATCAGACATAAAATAAAAACGTTAGCTATTGTAACACTTTAGGCTGGACACCCGGTATATACAGTTTTGAACGAATGGTGTTTTTGGGGTCTGGGGACCTCAAAACAAAAAGTTATCATGGTCCCGGGCCTAGGTCTTACCATGCCGACTACGGTAATAGCTTCTTCCCTATAGGGGAAATTCGCTAAAAGGGTATGCTGTTAATAAAATTATGCTTAAAACTAATATATATATTTATACTTTATTAGTATAGATAAATATTCATTGGAAATTCGCTGACTAGATAGGTTTGCTGCAATGAGGGAATTCATCACGTGTGTGTGTGTGTGTATGTGATATATATATACATACCGGTATTATTATAATAAAACGAAAAAGGGTTCGCTGTTGATAAAATTATGCTTAAAACTAAGATATATATATATATATATTTATACTTTATTAGTACACATAAAACTAAATACAATTTTATGAAGCGAGAGAGATTAATTTTTATACTTGGCATTGGCAGGAGCTACCACTATGCTTTTAACAGACCGAAATTTTAACACAACTTTCTTTGATCCTTTTTTTTATATGGTAATATCCATAGTAGATTACACTGTTATACATTATACACATTATAACTAGGCTACATTACATTATTATAAATTATAAAATGCTTTTTTAATTTTTAATTTGAAAACTCTAACCTTTATAGTTTTAAAATTATGCCTGTATTTGTTTTTCAAAGCTAAATAAATATCTTAAAAAGTGGAAATTTTATTAAAAAAAGTGTAAAGGTCAAGTAAAAATAGTCAAAATTAAGGTGTAAAGATTCTGAATACAAGTAATCACACTTTCTTAGTAATATTTGTAATCCGACTTGCAAACATTTAGGGCTTACACCATTACTTTGGGGACAAAAAGATTAAATTTTTACTTTTACACTAAAAAAATACATTGTTTAAGATAGCTTCGGGAAGAATAGCTGCCATTTAAAAATGTATGGTTCATAGGTTGACATTCAATTTCGAAACATCACTTAATATTAGTATAACGTATGCAAATTTCAAATAAATATCGTTTCCGTTTCTGGATATATAACTTACTTAGTAAAAATACACATAACTGACTGATATTAAAACTGAGCATAGTTTTAAAAAAAATTATTCTCTTTATGTTCAATTTTATTTGTACATTCTTAAAACGCACAGCCAGTGCAAATTATACATGAAATTCCGTGTAATTAGGTCTGTGTAAAGAATCATCTCTGACCGTCTGCAAACAAGGGCAGAGGTGGTTGCCAATTAGGGGTTGCTACATCACTCCTTAATCAATGTTTATCCTGCTTAGAACATATTGTAAGATTTCACACGGATGTGAGTTACCTAAAACAAAACAAATGGTCGTTACTGAATGTACCTCCTTGAACAATACATTTTATAATCGCTTTCAGGAGCCTCTAGATTCATGGAGGAATGTCCAAGGTCACAATCTGCTGATGTTAACCTACGCAGAACCCCACCGCTGGAATTTTACTTTTCAGCATTACGTCCAACTCAGTCGGCTTAGTCTCCAAGTTCAGGAGTCGGATCACAGGATTCAAATTTTTGAACGATCCCTTCAGAACAACAGGTGATTCATCTCAGTTTAAACTGCTTTATTTATTGGTAGGGAGTTATAGATCCCTTTTAATTTTAGTTTGTAATATGTAGGGCGGTTTAACATAATCAGGTCGAAGGACCAAGTATTCAACATTCTCAGGTATTTTTGTATCGCTTAGTGTTTTTTAGTATGTTGATAAAGTCTTACATAACTGTGGGTCATTCAGGCCTGCAGATTATCTGGTTTACGTATTTTCGCTAATATAAAGTAACCAATTAAGATTCTAATAAAAAAAAAACAAATGAGTTCAAATTGTAGGTTTTGTATCATGTTATTAGCAAACAACACACATACATGCTACTAAGTCTAATAAACAGTAAATAATATTTGTCCAAGCATTTTTGAAAAAAAAAAACTTACTAAGCAAATATAAATTGGTATTACTTAAATATATTTGCAAAATGGTGTTTTTTCAAATGTTTGACCAAAATGTGATTAAATGCTTGTTATATTCCACTATCATATATAGTCAACTCCTGATTATTCGGGGTAATGACCGGTTGGAGGGTCACGGATAACCCAAAACCACGGTTAAAACAAAGGATTCAATAAATTGAATATTACGAATATAATAAAGGTTTATCAACATTTGTATACATCAATATTGTGTTTTAATGTTATTTAACATATATTTATGTAGGTTAAATACTTTTGAAAATATTTAAATTGTGATAACATCTACAAACAATCAAGATAATAATAGTTAATACTAGCAACGGTTGATAGCAGTAAATACTATCCAAAACGCCGAACAGTATGTTAATTAATTCCGCACTGGGGGGAAAACCCAATGAAGGTAAACAACGGGGAAGGGTGATTGTTTCGAGATGTTTCTATTTTTAGACGTCCGTCTGTCTGTCCATCCGTCGCTGAGGGTGAACAGCGGGGAAGGGTGATTGTTTTGAGATGTTTCTATTTTTAGACGTCCGCGTCCGACCATCCGTGCAGTGTCAAGGTCATCGCTCCCCATCACGCGCCCACGGCTCATTAGCGAAATGACTGACTCTCAGATTATGTTGTGGTTACTAAATTGTTTGTATAGTACTCGTATTTATTCTGATAAAGTAAATTAAATACGATTCTGGAGATAATTTAGCAAAATAAATTGTAATTATTGCTCTATTTATGTTTAGAAAGGGATAAATAAAAATAATAAATACCCCCGTAGCAGCAAACCTGCGTACTCAGCGAATTTCCAATGCATATATATGTATCTTAATACCACATAAAGCCACATACCAAGTTTCATCAATATATATTCATAAATAAACGATTTATGACATTTTAATTATTCTCCATAAGAATAACATGGCGGCTGAGTATGCAGGTTTGCTGAAGCAAGGAACACAAAAAATGGAGTTTTATACAAATATCAATATAACTCATGAAGGTAAAGCCACATACCAAATTTCATTAATTCATTTTCATAATGAAGGGAGATAACACGTTACTTATTCTCCATAAGAATAACATGGGGCTGAGTACGCAGGTTTGCTGCTACGGGAGTCTTTGGTAAAAATTTGTTTTTTTGAGCCAATATCGATGGTCCACAACCAGATGAAGCCGTATACCAAGTTTCGTCAGTATACGTTCATAAATAAGCGAGATATAAAATTTTTATTTTCCTCCATAAGAATAACATTAGACAACGTACTGTGTTTAGCACTTTCAATATCTCGGTAACCAATTGACGTAGAGAAATGATCAAAATACCAAATTGTGTGTTTTTTTAAGCTGAATCCAATGGAAAAAAATAAAATTTGACTATTTCCAAAATTACATGTAAAAAATTCAAAAAACCCATTTTTGGGGTACAAAACCCCCCCAAAATACCCCTTCGGATAGGCCGATCGGGCTGGTTTTCGAACTTAAAGTCATAAATGTTGCTTTACACGTTTATACCAAATTTCATCAAAATCGGATAATTTTTACGAGAGTTATCGTGCTCACGGACACATATATATATATATATATATATATATATATATAGATATATATATATATATATATCTACAGTTTCGAACGAATGGTGTTTTTGGGGTCTGGGGACCTCAAAACGAAAAGTTATCATGGTCCCGGGCCTAGGTCTTACCATGCCGACTACGGTAATAGCTTCTTCCCTATAGGGGAAATTCGCTAAAATAAACCTTTCGTGACCCCGGTTAAACCGCAACCCGATTACCCTGCTCCTGGATAATCGGGAGTTGACTTACAACCAATTAATTAAATAAATATTATTTACTACTATGGCCCATCTGCACTCTGCTCTTAATGACAGGTGGATTCGGTCATTTGCCGTTCTAAAAGTGGAACTCATAGGCTGTATCGCTGTTGAGTTTTCACAGCTATTTATTTATTTACACTCAGCTTAAAATAATTCCCATAACCCTCCATTAACGCGCTGAGTGCAACCTGAATGCAGCTTCAAATTTTAGATTATTTTATCCAAATTAAATAAATCGTGGTACCCTATCTGACGAGTTTTAGTCTTATATCACTGTTACATTAAACCAAAATAATTTTGAATTTACTTATTTTTAACAGTCTGTCAGTTGTTAATGCTTACTTTGCTGTTCCTATAAATCTCAGGCCTGTGGGGGAACGTTCCCTGAAAGTGAAAGGGTGTGTGGGCCAGTCCAGGACCAGGCTCAAACCCATAAGGGGCCTCTGTTGTGGTTTCAGAGTTTGTTGACTTAACCACTATGCTATGCCTCACCTAACTCTTATTTATTTTTTACTTTTAGACTTAGTCATGTATTCTCAATGGTAAATGTTTTCGAATGACTGAGTTTTATGTCAAATTTAACTGTTGTTTTTTTTTGTAGGTACTGCTTTGTTGAGATGGCTCACAAGGCTGGGTTGTTGTCTGATCCGGACTATGTGGCTATGTGCGAGTGGTATGAGTGGATCCAACAGAATCTTGACATTGGCCTTGACCTTATCGGTATTTGGAAATCATAATATTTTAGTTTACTTAGAGTAAATACAATTTTAGCGAATGAAGAAGCTGTTACCGTAGGTGGCATGGTAAGACTTAACCCTAGCAGTGGCCATCCAGTTTAATACGCTGGTTTCCCGTGATGCCTTAAAGCGTAATGCGCCACCAGCGTAATGCGCTGGTACGGGCCAAAATTTTTGTAACAGTAAAAAAACACTAATAATCAACTCAGAAGTGAACAATATTGATACCATTCGAAAGATCACATTCTGAACTTTCATTTTATTACCTAAATGAACCGTTTATAAGTTGTATAACAATGTCACGACGATTATAATTACAATGACATTTTGCCGCTACGCCATTCCTGCAGTCGACGCTCGGAAAATGTAAAAACACGACTTGTTTGGCATTACCCTGCTCGGGTAATTTTCGTCTTAGGATGTTTCGGGTGGTACCACTGCATAGCCAAAGAGTTTAGTTTCATTGTGGTATTGATTTATTGAACGAAATATTGATTGGACAAAAGTTACGATTTTATGAACACAGCTGTTTTCGGAATCCATAACAAATGGCCAACCAGCGCAATAAGCTGGTATGGAAAATACGAATTATATCCAGTGTAAGTTATAATTACTAGTCATATAATATGTCATTTTGAAGAGGAAGAAATATAGCTTTTGAGATTGGCAGCTTTGCCCTCAGGGTTATTTCCGGCTGCTCTCTCGAAGACGAAGGAAGTGCGTCACTCCTCTCATACCTAGTACGTCGTTGTCGTCGGTGAGTTTGCGCTCTCGTGTTATCCGCGAATTATTACTAAATCCTTTATTATTTCGGAGTGTTAGTGTTAGTTAAGAGTGTGTGTGTGTGTGTGTGTGTGTGTGTGTGTGTGTGTGTGTGTGTGTGTGTGTGTGTGTGTGTGTGTGTGTGTGTGCGTGCGCGTGCGCGTGCGCGTGCGCGTGCGTGTGCGTGTAAAACAGTAATCTTTATGGATTTTACCATGCATAAATATTACTGAAGTGTGTGAAATAGTTTTTGTAAAAGGTTGTGTTTTTCTTTAGCACCATGTCACGAAAATACGAGTGCGATATAAACCGCGATTTTATAAGTCCGCGATTATTTTTATTATTACATAACACATATAAAAACATACAATTTATTATGAATGTTATGTATATTTTTGTAGGTAATTGGAAATTCTACAACATGTTTATATTGTTTTGGGGGGAAAAAATTTCTAAAAAATATTATATACTAAATACTGTAAAAATTACACATTTTGCGGTTTTCCGTATATTCTTTCATAACACCTACACACAATTTTTTCCCCCATTATGTTATACATTTATGTGTAAGGAATTGAATTTCCTACAAAATGTATATATAGTATTTGGAGGAATAATTTTCTAAAAAAACGTTATATACTAAATACTGTAGAAATTTTTTTTCCGAATACCTTAAAATTTCAAAAATTCTTCTAATCATAAGTGATAACAATTTTTTACCATCAACTTTATGACTTTTTACATTCCTTACTTTATTAGCTTTACAAATATATACATATTATTATTTAGTATATACATATTTACATTACCTTTTTAGAGTACTAACACTGTACAATTTACACATTTTGTGGTTTTCCGTATATACTTATGTAATACTTACAAATAAAATTTTTCCCCAACATATTATACATTTCTATATAGGGAATTGAATTTACTTCAAAATGTATATAATGAATTTTCCATAAAAATCTGAAGAAAAAGTTTTACCTGGGCTGCTTTTGAAATTTCCAAAAAAGATTTCAACTTTTGTTTTTTTTTACTTTGCTGAAAAAATTACCTTTCTAGATCTTTTTTATTTTACTATTTTCAGATTTCCCTGTTCTTTCCGAACAAAATGAATATGAGGTTGGCTATGTTTAGTTCTCATTTCAAATTTATACGAATTTTCAAAAAAAGCTCTGCAAAATCGCCAAATCTACTTGGCCATTTCCCACTTCAACATTAGGCTACTGCTAGGGTTAAGCCCGAGACCATAATAACTTTTCGTTTTGAGGCCCCCAGATGCCAACAAATCTATTTGTTCAAATTCATATATATATGATATATACATATATATATATATATATTCATATATACACATATATATGTCCGTTACCTTGATAACTTTTGAAAGAAACGCCCGATTTTGATGAAATTTGGCACAAATGTGGAGAGTAACATTTATGACTTTCACCCTAGGAGTGGCCCAATGCTAAAGTGTGGAATGGCAGGCTAAATTTGTCGATTTTGCAGACCGTTTTTTGAAAATTCATATAAATTCAACTGTAGAAGTAAACCTAGCCAGCCTTATATTCATTTTGATCGGAAAGAGCAGGGGAATCTAGAAATACTAAAATAATAAAGATCTATAAAGGTAATTTTTCAGTAAAGTGAAAGGAAGAAAAAATAGAATTTTATTTTTGAAATTTCGGTGAATTTTTTTCTGCAGACTTTTATGGAAAATTCATTATATATATTTTGTAGACAATCTAATTCCCTACATATAAATGTATAACATGTTGGGGAAAGAATTATTTGTTGTATGTTTTAGGGGCGTAATGTAATAATAAACGGAAACCCGAAAAATGTGTAAATTGTACAGTGTTAGTTTATGATGTAAATAAGTAATGTAATATATATATATATATACTAATAATGATATATATATATATATATATATATATATATATATATATATATATTTGTAGAGCTAATGATATAAGGAATCCAAAAAAGTCATAAAGTTGATGGTAAAAAATTGTTATCACTTATAAATAAATGTAAATAAAAGAATGTTTTGCTATTTTTGTGTATTTGTAAAAAAAAATATTTCACAGTATTTAGTATATAACTTTTTTGTTAAATCTTTTACCACCAAATCAATATAAACATGTTGCAGTACATTCAATTCCCTACATAGAAATATATAACATGTTATACATAGAATACATAGGAATATACATATAAATATATATCTCACCACTAGGCCTACCAGATAAATAATCCAACTAGCCCACGACACTATGACGCAGGAAAGTCGTTCACCTCAATATCACTGTCTATATTACCCTCTAAATCGTCATCAATGTCACTAATACTTTCTTCAAGAGCACCCCGAATGTCACTACAATCCATTTTGCGTAAATTCGACTAAATAAATAACTAAAACACTCTTACACAACTGACAGCGGACAAACAATAACATAGCGCGCCATTTTGGACTGGGTTGCATATCGCAGATGTTATGTCATATTGTCAACAAAAACACAACACATCAAGTCAGATATAAGAAGAAAGCCTGAAATCTGCTGTTTATAGTGATACCAAATGCAATACAGTTTGGAGCGAGCCAAACAAACTGACTGAGACTTCGTAAACAGCAAACAGCTGCGCAGTTGCCGATTAGGCAAAAATGTGATGTAATGAAACAATTCCTTGGTGATGAAGCCAGAAAAAAATAGAGCTGCCAACAGCAAAACTAAATTACTCTACATTTCTTCCTCTTCAAAATAACATATTATTTGACTAGTAACTATAACTTACACTAGATATAAATCCGATTTTCCTGATAGCCGTCTTTCGGCCATCTGCCATTGTACAAAGAAACAGAAAACACCTGTTTTCAAAAAATCATATGATCTTTCTAATCAATATTTCGTTCAAAAAATCAATACCAAAATAAAGCGCAACTCTTTAGCAGTGCATTGGTACCAACCGCAACTTCCTACGACAAAAATTACCCGAGCTGGGTAATTTCAAAAAAGCCGTGTTTTGACATTTTCCTAGCATCGGCTGCAAGAATCGCATCGCGCCAAAAATTCATTTGATTTCTAGTCGTCGTGACATTGTTGTATAGCTGCTACAGGGTTTGTTTATGTAATAAAATAAAAGTCCCGAATGTTATCTTTCGAATGATATATATATTGTTCACTTTTGAGTTGATTATTAGTGGTTTTTTATGTTACAAAATTGTCGGTCCCGAATGGCCAATTCTCGGCCCCGGCCACAGTAGGCTGCACAAAAAAAGGGGCGAATCTCGGCCATCGGCCACTGCTAGGGTTAAGGTCGAAAACCAGATCGATAGGACTATGGAAAGAGGGTTTTATGGGAGTTTTAAATTTTCCAAAAATCAGTTTTTTGAATTTTTTACCCCAAAAATTAAAAAACACTTAATTTTGGTTATATCCACATAATAGAGCTTATAAAACAAAATTAACTTATCTTGAATTATTAACTTAGGTTAAGTGGTGTAAAAGTAAAAAAAGTGTCCATACAATTTCCTATGTTAATCTTATGTAAAAAAAGGTTTTTGGATTTTCCTCAGATAATTTTACTAAAAACTTCACCTTATTTTTA
The DNA here is from genome assembly GCA_963675035.1 of Allygus modestus. Taxonomy (NCBI): domain Eukaryota; kingdom Metazoa; phylum Arthropoda; class Insecta; order Hemiptera; family Cicadellidae; genus Allygus; species Allygus modestus. The sequence continues at coordinate 245,257,517 of OY776111.1, read as the reverse complement.
CCAATAAGTTTAGCTTTACAAAACAATCATTTTGGTGTTTTAACCCTTAGCGGTCGTATTCATCGTTCTCTTTTCCTTCCCTACAGATCGGGAAGGCCACACTTAGTGGCCCTCTCATTCTGTCTAATGACGCGACATTGTCAGCGCTGAAGGTAGCCCCACAGCTCGGGCCGGCCACGCGTAGTGGCCCTCTACGCGTTTCCTGTTCAGCTCGGCTGTCCACCCCGTAGTGGCCCCCTGTTTCTCTTCATATTATTTAACATTGTAATTTTGTTTTCAATTCTCTCTGCTTGGGAGGTGCTGCGCTCCCTCGGCAATCATCGGAACTATCTGGAGACAACAACAAGACAGTATATTTTTAGCTGATCACAATATTATCACGTTTGTCATTGGTGAGTTATTTGCTTGTGTTGTGCACCAGTCCTTTTAAAGGCTTTTAATTTTTAATAAATTGATATTTATGATTAATAAATGGCCTCAAATAGTGACTTAACATCCGATACTATACGGGATTTATAATACTCTTTATAATACTCTTCATGTGCAAATGTTAGGCAATAATGATTTCAATTTAGTTTTGTAAAGCTTTTTGCAGTTCTTTTAATGGTTTTATATACAATATACTTCTTAATATTATTTTGTTTCAGTACCAAGATTTTAAATTAATATTATATATTATCTATGTTCTTTCTACTTTTCAGTAAACTCATAATAAAGCTGGTAATTTGAATAATACTGTATGATAATTATATAACTTGTCAAATATATTTAGATTTGTAGTTTTTTTTTAATATTTTATTGCAAATGAACCATTTTCATTGTTTTTTAATCAGTTTTAACCGTAAAAGATACTTTTTTAACCGTAAAAGATACTTTACTTTTTTATTTTATTTAAGAGTATTAATAATTTAATTGTTATAAACGTTTTAATATTTGAGTAATAAAGTTGTTATTAAATACGAGTGTACATAATTGAATCCTAATGATGACCGAGTTTACAGTCAAATGTTAGGTTAAACATCAGTGTTTTGGAGTTAAAAGGCTCGCCACACGGTATTTAATCCAAGCGTAAGACGTAAACAAGAGAAGTAGTAATGGCGGCCAAACTACGCAGTGACGCGGGGCCACTACGAGCGGCCCTTCCGAGCTGTAGGCGCGTCACTTCGTATATATATTACACCTTGTCCCGTTACGGATCTTGTGGCCACACGTAGAGGCCTTCCGACCGCTAAGGGTTAATTGTTGTTCTACGTCCAACCGTTGCAGAGATATTCAAAATGCTAAACAGAGTACCTTGCCCAATGTTATCCTTATCGAGAATAAATAAAATTGTATATCTCGATTATTTATGAATGTAGATTGATGAAACTTGGTATGTGGTTTCAACTAATTTTGATATATTGATATTTGCACACAAAAAGGTTTTTTGTTGATTTTCCCCATAGCAGCAAACCTGCATACTCGACCCCCATTTTCATATGGAAAATTACTAATTTGTTTATCGCTGTTAGTTATGAACCTAAATTAATAAAACTTGATATGTAGATTCACCTGGTTAAGTTATATTGATAATTGCATAAAAACACCTCCGTAGCAGCAAACCTGCATACTTATAGAATTCCCAATGGAGATATAATGTTTTAATACTATAATACTAAGTTCCATAAAAATATATTCACAAATAAGCGATATATACAATTTTAATTGTTCTCTATAAGAATAACATTGGGACTGAGTACGCAGGTTTCCTGCAACAAGGAACACAAAAAATGGGTTTTTATGCTAATATAAATATAACTCAACTAGGTGAAGTCGTATACCAGTTTTTATTCATTTATGTTCATAATTAAGGGAGACAAAACATTTAATTACTCTCCATAAGAATAACATGGGAGGTGAGTACGCAGGTTTGCTGCTACAGGAGCCTTTTGCAAAAAATTTTTTTTAGCAAATATCAATAGACCACAACGAGATAAAGCCGTATACCAAGATTCGTCAGTATACGTTCATAAATAAGCGAGATATACAATTTTTCTTTTCCTCCATAAGAATAGCATTAGACAACGTACTGTGTTTAGCACTTTCAATATCTTGGTAACCAAATTGACATAGAGGAATGATGAAAATATTAAATTGTGTGTTTTTTTAAGCTGAAACCAGTGGTAAAAACTAAAATTTGACTATTTCAAAAATTATATGTAAAAAATTCAAAAAACAATTTTTGGGGTACAAAACCTTCCCAAAATACCCTTTCGAATGGAGCGATCTGGCTGGTTTTCGAACTTAACCCATTGGCTCACAACCCCGAGTATACTCGTGGCTGCCGAAAGTAGCCCGGACGTGCAACCCCGAATATACTCGTGATAGCACTTTTTTTATTAACTTTTTTTTAATTTTTTAATTTTGTATTTATATTTATTTGTTGTTTTAATTTGTTTTCATTTTTTGTTTGTATGTATTTTTTTGGGTATGCATATGCCCATACTTATCTGGTATTTTACTTGGGAAAACTTGGTCAAATTTAGAAAAAATATGATTTTGGAAAATATGTTATATCTAGGTCAAATAGAAATGTATCACTAACATTTTTTATTTTCATGTAAAAAAATAAATAACCTACAAGTACATAATAGTTGTTGGGCTGAAACATTATTTTTTTGCTTTTTACATGTAACTCCTTTTAAAAATAATGTTTTTATAAACTATATATATATATATGATATATTAGGGGTGTGTGAGTAGTGATTTTTTTTAATCGAGTCGAGTCGAGTAGTGCCAATTATTTTCGAGTTTCGAGTATTTTCGAGCGAGTATTTGCCATCAATTGGTAGTTTAAAATAGTGTAATGGGATTTGGATACCATAATCTAAACATGGTTTCTAACTAATACATGAGTAGCAATACAAAGTTTTGGCCAGTACAATCAAACTGGATTACGTATTGACTAATAAAACAAGGTTTGATATTCGTTTCCAGCCGATGAAACAGGAACCTGTTGTCATTTGGCCAATTTCACCTGGTCCAGAAATAGCTTATAATCAATATTAAATGACAAAATAGTTAGTCACGGCCGAAATTGCGCGATCCGATCGTCATTTTCAGCCGATTTTACGTTATGCGATCGCCGTTTACGGCCGTTACTACGCATTTTGGCCGGTCGCAATCGTTCGCGGTCGCCATTTCGGCCAATTTTACTTGATACGATTGCCTTTTGCGGCCATTACTACGCGTTTTGGCCGGTCGCAATCGTTCGTTTTACGTGATGCGATCGCCTTTTGCAGCCATTACTAGGCGTTTTGATGGTCACAGACGTTCGCAGTCGTCATTTTCAGCCGATTTTACGTGATGCGATCGCCTTTTATGGCCGTTACTACGCGTTTTGGCCGGTCGCAATCGTTCGCGGTCGTCATTTTCGGCCTATTTTACGTCATGCGATCGCCTTTTGTGGCCGTTACTATGCATTTTGGCCGCTCGCAATCGTTAGCGATCGTTCGGTAATCGGCGGGAAATACTCGATCGAACTTTCGAGTAGTTTTCAAAACTTTGAGTCGAGTTCGAGTATTAAAATACTCGGCCGAAAACTCGAAGTTTCGAGTACTTGCACACCCCTAATATATATATAATATTTACCATACATAAGTGCTGTCAAAAGTATTTTCTTCTCGTAGATAATTTATTTCTCTAAATATTAGTGCAAAAATTAAGTAAATTGAGCAATAATTGTTGCTATAGTGACAGTTTTAGTAAAAGTCTACATTAATGTAATTTTTCTTAGGTAACTGAACGGTTTGTCAGGTGGCAAATTTCAGGTAAGCCAATGGGTTAAAGTCATAAATGTTGCTTTACACGTTTATACCAAGTTTCATCAAAATCGGATCATTTTTACGAGAGTTCTCGTGCTCACAGATACATATATATATAGATATATATATATATATATACTCGCTTCGCTCGCTGGGGGCTCCGCCCCCAGACCCCTGTGGGGGGCTTAGCCCCCAGGTCCCTGTCGTAGTACCTATGGCACATGGTTTAATTACGCTAATAATCCGAGGTCCTATATATACTCAAAATATAAAGTAGACTTATTGAGTGAACAAATTTAGGCCTAGCAGTACAATATTAGAGTATATAACAATTTAAAAATCGCTCCGCCTCCGCCCCCAGGCCCCTGTGGGGGGCTTTGCCCCCAGGTCGCTGTTTGGCCACAGTTTAATGTAAATTGGTCCAAATTCTATTTAAGACCTAAATTCTACTACTATTCCAAAGCTTTGATTATTTTTAAGGGTTTAACCTATAAAATCTGGCCATATGCCTGTTGATGAATACTACTTGGTATGGAGACGTAGTATGTCAATTATTTATTTTAAGCCTCCATGTATTACCTAAGTGCTTGAATAAAATTACACCCTTAACTGATGTATAATGTAGCCTTTAAAAGGCGTATTTTGAACTTTATAAGGGATACGACCACCGTTAACAACCTGAAATACTATGACTTTGGGTAACTACAAGGCTTCTGCAACAAATATGGCATGATTTATAAGGGATTTTACCCTCGACAGAGCGCAACATAAAAAATGTACCCGAAAAACACAAAAAGTCTACAAGAGCTCAAAAACTTAAATTTTTTGGGTGTTTAAGATTCTTTATCTGGGCGTGGGAGTATTGCTTGGTACTAATTGTAATGTAGGAATACTGTGTGATACGTATTAGGCCTGTATTCTATATTAGAGCGACAAACCATTAAAAACCACGAACAAATCTATGAAAAAAGTTTAAATTTAAAAAATCTAGCGCTATCTAAGGGTGAAGGGGGTGAGATACGGCAAAATCTCATATGACTAAAGTTGTAGTTCGTCTAAAATCCGTGGCACGTGGTGGTCTTCGTTTTTCGATAGGACAACCCGTTCGGCCGTTAGAGCTCAAATAAAAAATACTACATTTTGATTTGTGTATTCACAATTATTTATTTTGTTGAAATAGTTCAAACTAAAAATAGTAGGATTTGGGAATAAAAGGTGCAAGGCACATGCATGCCATATCTCACGTCTCTACCTCAAGTATTATTGGTGTCACGTGTTTGTCCAATAGCATAAATTGGCACAGAACCCCCAATACAACACTACTTATACTAAGAAAACTGTCATATCTATAGATATTTAGAGTTTTTCATTTTTCGACAGGCTTAATTAATAAAAACTGGCCATATTTCTGCTGCTATTTACTAAGTGTGATGTAGACATACTGCGTGCCCAATATTAGGCATCCATCAAGTATATTAACGTGATAGGAAATAAAAAACCGCCACAAAATCTCAAAATTTTTAAAAATCTAGAGCTACCTAAGGGTGAAGGAGACGAGATACGACAAAAAGTCATAGGACCAAAGTTGTAGATCTTCCAAAATACGTGGCATGTGGTGGTATCCGTTTTTTTATAGGACCATCCGTTCGCGCGCTAGAGCTCAAAAACTATAATTTTAAAATAAGCCTTTTTTGGGGGAAATTAAATATTTTTTTTAGGGGGGTTAAAATGAAAAATTGTCAAATTTGGCAATTTTCCTGGGGGTTACAAGGTAAAAGCTACCTGCGTGGCAAATTTCAGGTCTCTAGCTCGTCTAGAAGTGGTCTAGAATTCGTATACCTGAGTTACACATCGGGCTGTATATATATTAGACTCGCTTCGCTCGCTGGGGGCTCCGCCCCCAGACCCCTGTGGGGGGCTTCCCCCCCAGGTAGTTTTCGGGTGCTTAGTACCCGTGGCAGTGGCCCGGGTACCTAGCTCAAGTGAAAGTGGTGTCATATTATTTGACCCAGAACCGACATTATACTACTACTTATACAAAGAAAATTGACAAATCAGCAGTTATTTAAATATGAGGGGGTTACAATTGAAATAGTAGAGTTTGGGAATGTTTAAGGATATTAGAGGGTTTAAGGCACTTGCATGCTACATCTCATATACCCAAACAGATAATTTGCAACCCTCTCCCCTCCTAGACCTCCCCTACTACCCCACTTCCCTAACCCCTAGATCCCTAGACCATTGTGGGAGGCTTCGCCCCTAGATAGTTGGTGTAAATCATCAAATCTGTTCACGTGATAAAAAATGCAAAACCACCACAAAACCTCAAAAAATGTTGAAATTTAAAAAAATCTAGCGCTATCTAAGGCTGAAGGATACGAGAAACGACAAAAGTAAAGAGTCAAAGTTTTAGATCGTCTGAATTCCTTGGCTAGGGGAGGTATTCCGTTTATCGATAGGACCATCCGTTCATACGCTAGAGCTAAATTAAAAAAACACTATTTTGGACATATTCAAATTTTCCTCCATTTTTAATTTTTTTATGTGGTTCTGATTAAAAATTATACCTTTTTCCAATTTTTCTGGAGGTTTTAATGGACAAGCTACATGTAGGCCTAATTCCACGTTTATAGCTTGTCTAGAATTACCTGAGTAAGTCGATAATGCAGTTTGTCATTTATGGAACAATTAGGGTTTTTAATTTTTTTAGGGGTTTACTTATTAAAACATGTTAGTTTATCGTTTAATTCGTGAAGGGTAATGTGTAAACATATTGAGTGCCAAATATCAAGCCTTTATATACTAAATTAAAGTGATAGGAAATTAAAAACCACGAAAATAACCGTCCAATTTGCCTAAAATTTCAAAAATATAGCGCTACCTAAGGGTGAAGGGAGTGAGATACGACAAAAAGTCAAAAGAACAAAGTTGTAGATCTTTCAAAATCCGTGGCACGTGGTGGTGTCCGTTTTTCGATAGGTCAATCCGTTCGGCCGCTAGAGCTCAAAAACTGTAATTTTAAAATAAGCATTTTTAGGGGGGTTTTAAATATTTTTTTTGGGGGGGTTAAGATACAAAATCGTCAGTTTTGGCGATTTTCCTGGGGGTTACAAGCTATAAGCTACCTGCATGCAAAATTTCAGGTTTCTAGCTTGTCTAGAAGTGGTCTAGAATTCGTATACCTCAGTGAGTGAGTGAGTTACACATGCGGCTGTATATATATTAGACTCGCTTCGCTCGCTGGGGGCTCCGCCCCCAGACCCCTGTGGGGGGCTTCGCCCCCAGGTAGTTTTCGGGTGCTTAGTTCCCGCGGCAGTGGCCCGGGTACCTAGCTCAAGTGAAAGTGGTGTCATATTAAGGACCTAGAACCGACATTATACTACTTCTTATACAGAAAAATAGACATATCAGCAGTTATTTAAATATGAGGGGGTTAAAATTGAAATAGTAGAATTTGGAAATGTTTAAGGATATTTGAGGTTTCAAGGCACATGCATGCTATATCTCATATACCCAAACAGATAATTTGCAACCCTCTCCCCTCCTAGACCTCCCCTACCACCCCACTTCCCCAACCCCTAGATCCCTAGACCATTGTGGGAGGCTTCGCCCCTAGATCGATTGGTATAAATCATAAAATCTGTTAACGTGATAAAAAAATGCAAAAACACCACAAAACCTTGAAAAAATTTTGAAATTTAAAAAATCTAGCGCTATCTAATGGTGAAGGATACGAGATACGACAAAAGTCAAAGTTTTAGATCGTCTAAATTCCTTGGCAAGTGGAGGTATTCCGTTTATCGATAGGACTATCCGTTCGTCCGATAGAGCTAAAATAAAAAAGCACTATTTTTGGTTCTGATTAAAAATTATACCTTTTTGCAATTTTTCTGGAGGTTTCAATGGACAAGCTACATGTAGGCCTAATTCCACGTTTATAGCTTGTCTAGAATAACCTGAGTAAGTCGATAATGCAGTTTGTCATTTTTGAAACAATTAGGGTTTTTAATTTTTTGAGGTGTTTACTTATTAAAACATGTTAGTTTATCGAGTGTTTCGTAAAGAGTAATGTATAAACATATTGAGTGCCAAATATCAAGCATTTATATACTAAATTAAAGTGATAGGAAATTAAAAACCACGAAAATAACCGTCGAAATTGCCTAAAATTTGAAAAATCTAGCGCTACCTAAGGGTGAAGGGAGCGAGAAACGACAAAATGTCATAGGAACAAAGATGTAGATCTTGCAAAATCCGTGGCACGTGGTGTGTCCGTTTTTCGATAGGTCAATCCGTTCGGCCGCTAGAGCTCAAAAACTGTAATTTTAAAATAAGCCTTTTTTTGTAGGGTTTAAATATTTTTTTGGGGGGGTTAAGATACAAAAACCGTCAGTTTTGGCGATTTTCCTGGGGGTTACAAGCTATAAGCTACCTGCATGCAAAATTTCAGGTTTCTAGCTCGTCTAGAAGTGGTCTAGAATTCGTATACCTCAGTGAGTGAGTGAGTCAGTTACACATGCGGCTGTTTTCTGATTACAAGGCTTCTAGCGAATTTTTTTTAAGTAAAATCTTTATGAAACTGCTTTTCTACGTAAGCCATCAAAATGTGTATCTGATTTTGTAGGGGAACCCCCGTTGTAGATCGTCAGTGGCGTTCGCGAGAAGCTTTTATTTCAATAATAATTCAATCACAATTATGAGTTTTGATGCGATGAACTAAGAAATAAATAGTATGAGGCAAAATACAATCCTCCATGTATCATTTCATGGTAAAGAAATAATTTACATCCGTACAACAAATATATATTTTTTAAATGTGAAGTTTTCTAATTTGAAAATATTTAAATCATCACAACATAAACATAACAAATATGGTAGCTTAGTTCTGTTGTTAATGTTTCCTAAATAACAATGCTTTTAATCCTTTAAGTGGGCCTAAAATACAATAACCTTAAGCAACAAATAATAACATGTTATGTTTTTTTCAGGCGTTTAAATTCTTTTACAAAAGGACTGCTGAATCACATAATACTGCAGACCCCTTCTCTGCATACCTCTTTTTCTCGTTTTCCCTATGCTGTTGACTGTACCGTTTGACAACTTGTATTTTTAAATGGAGTAGACTTCCATCAATAAAAGTTACAACAGTAAAATATTATGTTTGTAGCGAATAAAAGTCATCTGTAACATATTTAACCTAATTTATGTAGGGTTTTTCCCACAAATTATGTAAAACAAAACCAACCAATAGACCAACAAATCTACTTAATGTGCTAACTATTTGGTTTTAACGTTTTAAATACTTCAAATTCATTAAATTTAAAATAAGTTTGTTTATCTACTGATTCGTGAAGATAATATTCGTGTAGACATTAGTCGATGCAATTATGAGATCATGAAAGAATATTTAATTAAGTTTAAAATTATAAATATTTAATAGGGAAGACATTTATTGTGACTGGATTGCCACAAAACTCTTATACGCAAAAACCCATGTAGATTTTTGTATACTGCACCGAAAATTTGAAATACATAATAATGCATGTCGGTAACGTAGTACAACATACCAATTGAACTGCATACTGAATTACCGACATCAGTTAACCTCAAAAAACGAGAACTAAATTATTTATATTTATTTTTACGGAGTTTCAAATATGAAATTGTATGTTTTAAAGATTTTCCTGGGGGTTTCAAGGTAAAAGCTACCTGCATGCCAAATTTCAGGTTTCTAGCTCCTCTAGAAGTGGTCTAGAATTCGTATACCTGAGTGAGTGAGTGAGTGAGTGAGTGAGTGAGTTACACATGGGGCTGTATAGTATATTAGATATATATATATATATATATATATATACACAGTTTCGAACGAATGGTGTTTTTGGGGTCTGGGGACCTCAAATCGAAAAGTTATCATGGTCCCGGGCCTAGGTATTACCATGCCAACTACGGTAATAGCTTCTTCCCTATAGGGGAAATTCGGTAAAAACAAAACAAAATTCTTATCATCCTCGTTGCAGCAAACCTGCTCTAATGTTACTCTCATGGAGAATAAATAAAATGTTATACATCACTTATTTATGAATTTATTATTGTGAAACTTGGTAAGTGGTTCTATATAGTAGCGAGGCACATACATATGCTTTGGAAATTCGCCGAGTACACAGGTTTGCTACCTTGGGGGTATTTATAAGTTTATCTTCACTTTTAAAAAGAAACACACTTACAAAATCATCATAAACTGATTTCCACCTGGATAGATCCCTCAATTGTAGTCCACGTATCAAACCACATCCAAATGTAGTCCATGAGAAATGATCATATATTTTAAAATTCTAATGTTATATATGAATTGTTTTGTAGTCCACTGGGTTCATGATCGGCACGGAACTCCATCATGCACAGGCAGAAAAACCAAGCATTAGACTAACCATATATCTATCTATATATATCATGGCGACGCATTGGCTAGACACCAGGCATAGTGCATGGTGTCATCCCAACCCCGGTTGACTGTGCCACTTTTTTGGACCCTGAGGTGTGGGGACATTATTTTGTTTGATCTCGTTTATTCATAAATTATTAGGTACCTATTTCCTTAAAATTATAAATTACTACTTAAACCTAACTATGAGTTGAAACACTTATCTGATAGGTAGTCTAAAAATGTTATATAACAATTTGATCGTTACTGGATGAATGACAAGAATACTAGTATTTAAGAAGACGATGGAGCCACACGTGCTGCTGGTCAGGCGAAAGTTGTAGTGAAAGTCGGATCTAACGGAATAATATGTTGCACCGCCAACGATGTTATATGCTACTGTATTATAAAAGTAGTGCTGATCTAAACAATTCCTACCGCGGCTGGGTTGGATTTGAGTCCTAAATTGCACCCCAAGAGCTGTCAACGTGAGTGACACAGCGAGGTTGCTAGAACAATGCGTATGAATAATATATTATTTTATTCATTTTAATTTCACTTGAAGGGCCTGCTAACAAGTGTGTATTCCTATGCCCTGGAAAGAGGATCAATTTTTATAATAGGCTGCTGATTGCAGGCTAATTAGTGACAATTTCACTAATTAGGTAATTAGGGTGTTTTTTAACATCTTGAAAATGTTCATAAGTTTAGCATTGAGAATAGAATTGCTATATTATGTTGTGAATTGAGTTGTTATATTTTTTTGTTTACAAACCATACTTTACAAGGTCATGCCAAGATAAATCACTGTTTACCACACTTACCCAGATGTATATATACTTATTTGTTTTAACGAAAATTTATATAAAATTATTTGGTTGCCTGGTGTAAAGTTTATTGTCGATGTTTAGTTCAGTGTGATCTGTTGTTTTGTTGCAGTATACTTGCGCAGTGACCCGACAGTGGTTTACGAGCGCATGCAGCGCCGCGGGCGTCCAGAGGAGAGCCCTGTGAGTCTGCAGTATCTTACGAGCCTGCACGACAGTTACGAGCGCTGGCTGGTGGACTGTGACCCATCCTCGCTACCTGCTCCTGTATTGGTCGTCGACGTCAACAACGATCTCCCCACTGTGCAGGTAATGAAACAAGCTATGTGGTTCTGAAACTGTAAAGAATTAAATTTGTGTAAATATAAACGTAATTGAAGTTTGAGTATCATTGCTTGCATTTTATTGTTAGAATACACAATTTGTATATGGAAAGTACAACACTCACAGAAATGCAGAGAAAGTCAAGGGAAGTATGTTGTTTATTTATTCGGCCTGATAATCCTGTTAACTCCTGGAAAATTCCTGTCCATTTGTCCATGTTTTCTGGTGTGCAAAGAACATGTGTGCTGCTGTTGGTGGTAAAACCAAGTTAATAAAGTTTGATGACTAGTAAACATAAGTTTGTTAAATCAGCTGACGGAACGGTTGTTTATCTTCTTCAATAGATAAACATTGAAACTTTCAAGATCAATAAGGCGAAGCTAACAACAGGGGTTTTAAAACATTTTCAGAATTTTAATAAATGTAGAAATCATTACAAACATTTTGATTTGTTGTATATGATAGGTTTTTGTCACAATACCAACCTCAGATTTGGTAAACAGTGTATTTCTTGTTTACATATATTACATATATTTCAAAATAAGTGTTTTAAATATATTACTTTAATTGACTCCATTGTATATATGTACATATTAGGGATGAGTCGATTCCAATTGTCGATTCTCGATTCCACCGATTCTCAGGCTTAGAATCGGAATCGAGAATCGATGGCCCAAAGTCGATTCCGATTCTATCGATTCCAGGCTGTCGATACCCCTGCCGTTTAGTCAGATTTACGCTGCTAACCATCGAAAATTCAAGTCTAGTAGTTGAAAATTGTGAGCTACTCACGCCGTTTACCCATATTTACGCTGTTAACTAATGTTTCAATTCAATTCAAACATCTTTATTCATTAACTGTACAAGTTTACAGATTGAATAGTGTCATGCAGGTACTATCACTGTACTGCAACTAAAACTAAGAAACTAATCTAAGCTACAACTTAACAGTTGAATCTACAGAACAGTTTTACTAAAGAAAAGTACAAACAAAAATAAAACCTGAGAGAAAATAGAAAAAAATATTTATGTAAGCAAAACTACCCTGCTGCGTCTAGACAATAGAACTCCTCAATTGAGTAAACAGGATGACTTGTGAGGTATGCCTTTAGTGCTTTCTTGAATTTTGTATCATTTGTTATGTTTCTTATTTCTACTGGAATATATTTTAAGAGTTTAGAACCCATATGCGAAGTTTTTTTCTTAAAAAATTCTAGGTTGTGTTTCTCAATTTTGAGACGATGTCTCGTGTAACAAAATATATGACTGAAATAAAGAAAAATAAGCCTAAAATCTATTTTTAGCTCATATGAAAGAAGTCAATGACAGGTGAGTTATTTATGGATACCTGTGAAGTAAGATAAGTCAGAGAGGGGCACGGGGAGTGTTTGGGTCGGGGGCAAAAAATCTGACCTTGGAGATAAGGAAGGAAGACGGGACAGGAGGGGAGGGGTTGGGTCTGGTTGAAAGCAATAAATCAGTTGGCTGACCAACATTATTTCTTTGAGTCATTATCTTACAACCACGTTTTTCCACATGAATAGTTTAATAATTAACTACAAAAAGCTGCTTAGTAACATTACAGTATATTTAGAAACGTTGATCTACAATCATTAAAAATTAATTATTTAAGAAAAATGATTCCTAACTTTTATACAAAATTTAAAACCCTAAATTTGACATTAACATTACAAATGAATTTTTGTTGGTCAAGAATAGTTAACATCCAAAGTTTGTTTAATCAATTATTTTTTTAAGTTTATTTTATGAATGACAAATGATCACCGACCAACTGACTATCTCAATTTATTAAATAAAAATCAATTCCTGACTAACTTGTTGTCTTTAATCATTTTTAAAACATTACTTTGCTATTTCACTTATTATTAGGAATCGATGGAATCAGAATCGAGAATCGAGATCGATTTTTAAGTATCGGAACTGGAATCAGAATTTTAAAAAATTGGAATCGACTCATCCCTAGTACATATATTACAAAAATATACAATGTTACATTGTAAATGGATGTAAGCCTGATTTGCAGTGTTCTTAAAACAAATAAATTATCTAACACTTCCAAAAGACATCTATTAAAATTGTTAATTTTTGTTATGTTAAGGCCATGTATAAGACTGTGGAGCAGTACATCCTGGGTCGTAAGGCTCTCCCGGACACTGGTTATGTCAAGGAGTTTGGCTGGGGCCTGGAGAGGATAGAGAGAGTAACGTGCTAGGAGGCAGCACACAATGAGAGGTACATTGACATTTACTTTGCCAACAAAGGTATATTGCTTTACGGATGTTAAAAACCATATTCCGAGTGGGTTTAGATTTAGTACAGTAGGAATGGTTGTCACATTATGTTGAAACAAATAACCAATGGAACCTTTTTCAAACAAAACTAATAAGACACAGCATATTTAACTGCAGATGAAAATGATTACCACTACTACTGGACCTTAATGCATTGACTGTTTGACCTAAGTGGCTCCAGTTATATAACAATACATTTCATATTAACCTGATCAGAATTGAATGATTAGCTGGCCTTTCAAAAATATTAGATTTTGGAAGGAGTAGGTAGAAGTAACCTAAAGAAGAACTAACTAACTAGAAGTAACTTTAATAACTTAAAAGTTATTATTTTTTGAATTTTTTAAAGCTTTTTGTATATTGGCCAGCTTTTTGGATAACCCAGGTTTCTTGGTAAACAAGTCTGGATAAAGCAAGGTTTATTATTTAAAATAATTGTAAAATAAAATAAATAAGTTTATTATATGTTTGTGCACTGTATGATTGAATGATTTGTATACTGTATGTGCTATACAAACTTTTGGGCTTTACAAAAATAATATTTTACTACCCCTTAATAAAAAATATGATTCGTTTACGAACATTGTGCAAAAAAATTAGCCCTAATATTTGATTACCATTGCCGATTTTCTGCAAAGGGAAATTACCCATGGATGCAAACGGATTTATTTTAAGCTAATTGTAGTAAGTAGTCTTTGTTGCAAAGAAACCTTTGTTCTCTAGATTCTTTCTGTTATTGTGGAAATGTAAATTTCTTAAATATAAATATAGTTATCTATGATACCTATTTTTATAAAAAAATGCCACAGGCAGAACACTCCCAACACAAATAATTTTGTTAGTGTTTCTTACTATAGCGTAACCTTTGTTTTCATCACACTGAACCAAAAGTACCTAAAGTCAACTCCCGATTATCCGGGAGCGGGTTAATCCGGTTGCGGTTTAACCGGGGTCACGAAAGGTTTATTTTTATTTATCACCTTCTAAACATAAATAGAGCAATAATAACAATTTATTTTGCTAAATTATCTCCAGAATCGTATTTAATTTACTTTGTTTATGAGAATCAGAATAAATACTATGCAAACAATTTAGTAAACACAACATAGTTTGAGTCTGTCATCTCGCTAATGAGCCGTGAGCGCGTGATGGGGAGCGATGACCATGACACTGCTCTAGCCACTGCACTTGGCTGGGCAGAGCGACAGACGGACGGACGGTTGGACGCGGACATCTAAAAATAGAAACATCTCAAAATAATCACCCTTGCTGCGGCTGTTCAGTCTCAGCGACGGAAGGGCGGACAGACGGACAATCAGACGCGGACGTCTAGCAATAGAAACATCTCAAAACAATCACCCTTGCCGCCGTTGTTCACCCTCATGAGGTTTTTCCCCCATTGCGGAATTAATTAGCATACTGTTCGGTGTTTAAAGATTTTTAACCTATTAAATATCTTTTGGCGTTTTGGATAGTATTTACTGATATCAACCATTGCTATTATTAAATATTATTATCTTGATTGATTGTAGATGTTATCACAATTTAAAGATTTTCAAAAGTATTTAATTTATATAAATATATCTTAAATTACATTAAAACACAATATTGTAGTATGCAAATGTTGATGAACCTTTATTATATTCAATTTATTGAATCCCTTTGTTTTAACCGTGGTTTTGGGTTATCCGTGGCCCTCCAACCGGTCATTACCCCGGATAATCGGGAGTTGACTGTATTTTCAGTATCAGCTGTGAATACTGAAAGTGAAACTTTCCCAATCTAGATCCCGGAAAAAGAGCTGGAGATTTTGCCACGCTGAAATCAGCTGCTTTTATTAATTAAATTAGTAGTATCTATACTTATTTAATAGGCGAGCAGGTTTTTTTTACAATCACTCCTCCTAAACTACTGAACCGATTTTCATGTTTTTGGTGTCATTGGAAAGAGCCTAACGTGAAGTTGTGCAGGAAACGTTTTTATAGAGAAATAATTTGTGAGTGAGGCCCTGGGGCCCTTTAAAGTTGAGTTTTTCCCATAAGCTTTACATTGGGAAACAACTATAAGTTTTAAGCAATCAGCTGGACAGAGTAAACCCAGTTTATCAGCAGGCCATGTTGGCTTTGGAACGGGAACACAATATTTATAAATGATGATCGCGAGCGAAGCCGCGACAGGTTTACTAGTAAATATAAATACAATGAAAATGAGCTGATCTGAGTTTAATAAGTATAGCAATTGTTAGAATTATTTCATCTAATCAATTTTATTCAATTTTATTTAATAAATTCTTTTAGGATTTTTTCTATTGTTGCGTGGATTCAAAATAGACTGAACTTATTAATCTAGTTAACAGGTAAACTTACAAACATTTAAACACTGTTGTTGTCATTGTGTTGTGAGAATTATTACTCAGCAAACCTAATAACAATATCTGAAAAAGATTTATTATTATTATTATTATTTACAGTGTGATGAAAAGTATCGTTCATAACCTGCACCTATAATGTTATTCCGGTACTTGATTGAATTTCCGCTCTCGTCTATCACCTTGCACGGAAAACACGATTGCGTACCAGACAAGATAATTTTCAGCACTAGTAATGTTAATACACACAACACTACATTTGTCTACTATTGTGGATTACACAAATGTTATAAAATGACACTGCTTACTTGAAATGAGTAAAGCAAATATAAAACTATGTCTTGGTAAGTTTTACATAATAGATGTATAAAAAATAAGAGAAATAATATTAGTATTTTGTGATAATAATGCTCATATACAGTATAATAAACATTTAATTTAAGTTTTTTCTAGATTTTGTTTTAACTAGCTTGTTTTGCAAATCAATTTAGTTTGGTTTACACAGTTAGGTTTGGTAATTCTCCTCTAAGAATGTAGTTTATAGCTATGTGACAACTATTTCCAACAAGGGATATGCTTATAGTGCTTATATGTCTTTTGACAATGAATATTAGGGTATGACCCTAATATTTTGCAAATGATGAGGGATTTTGGATGTCACATAATGTAATTGCAAGGTTGTTGTAAATATGGAATATTTGATTTATATAATAATATTGGTAACTAAACACTGATTGGATTAGTCGTGTAATGGAATAAGCAATACACTTGTATTTAGTGATAAAATGGTAAGACCAAAATATATTCTTTAAGACTGTAAAATATTTTTAACCCTTTGCACTCCGGACAAAAATTTTTGGTCACTGCCAAAAACACCGGGTACTTTTCTGAAAGCACTAGCCAAAAACTCCGGGCCTTTTTAATCAATTTTGCAAGGGTTTGGAAAAACCCTGTATTTTATGTTTTAGCAGATAGAGTTATAATTCTTCTTTTGTTTAATTTCTTTTATTCATTATGAGTTTTCGACCAATAAAAGAATTGTTGTAACTAAAAGAACAAAATATATTTTTTAAATTTTTAATCAAAAAATAAAAAAATATTTTACGTAAAAGTTAATTTTGAGGTGTAATAGCTAAAAAATAAACCATTGGCCCCTCACATTATATTGATATTTTCAGATTCCCCATTTAGTTATGAACATGCACACAAAATTTCATGCATTTATCTCGAAAAACAAGCAAGTAAAAGGAAAAAATGAAAATTGTATTAGGCTCATTTACAAGCGGTCCTCCAAATTTTAGCTTTTTTGTAACAAAAAATAAATATAAATTTTGTTTGCCCAGAAAATCTACTGCAACTTTGTTGTACAACTCTAACTATAACTTAAAACATCATAAAACTTCCAAAAGTAAACAAATATAAAAATAACTATGCCTTAGGCTTAGCCGCTACGTCAGCTAGGCTAGGTGAACGTCAAGTCGGCGATTTTAAAGTCCTACTTCAAAAGAAATATCATTGTAATTAATTTTAGACTAAATATAAACTGAATATAGCATACAAAAATAACCTACAACTTAAAATAACAACAAAATATGTCAGTGTAAACAACAAACATCTGATTCTCAATGAAACCAAAACATATGGTGGGCATAACATCAACAAAACAACTCATCACATAAAAAAACGGCATTGAGTATGTCAATTCTGACTTCACAGTGATACTCCACAACTACCTGGCTTCCATTTATCACAAATAAGGTAGCACATTTGGATATTTGATAAAGCCAGTAAAATTGATTTCACGGACGTCCGAAAAATCGGACGTCGGAGTTTTTCGCACATTTTGCGAATGGCCGATATATTGGACGTTGGAGTGCAAAGGGTTAAGAAATATACACTACAAATGTTAAAAAAAGTTTGTGCAATGTTTGGTAAATGATGGTGGGGAAATCTTAGTAGATTCAAAACAAAAATCATGAACAAAAGATGGACTCAAATAATATGTTTTATCTATAATTTGTTGAGAATGAGATGATTTTCGCCAAAGGAATAGGCCATCCATAAATATCTTCATCAGTTTTGATAAATGATCAGACCCCCTCACCTATCATAATCCTACAATCCTCATTCGGCACCCCCCTCCGCTTGAAAAATTATATATCATATTTGATGAAAGATTACAAAACCTGTAATGAATAACGCAATATTGTTTTCAGTATTTCCTTAATGCTGTTGTTCAAAACACTAAATCAAATGAATCATTGAACAGAATTGGCCTAACAAAGCATATGAAAAACAGTCAAACAATGACAAACATGGTACACTCTTTAGATCTCGCTGAGATCGAGAGGCGAGTTTGCTCTAGGTTGAAAGATGTGTTTGCTGGGAAGGAACTATTGTTTAGTATAAATAGTGCTGCTTCTGACTGTTCATCCGGTTTCTCAGGAGACACTGATGACATATCAGGCAGGTTAAAAAGCTGTTTTTCACATCTACCCCTAAAAGAAAATGTAGTATTTTCAAATCTGAAAGAGTAATTAACTAGTAAATCCCCTTTTAAAATTACTTTGTATTTTTTCTTCAATTTAATTTTGTTTGATTACTGAAATAGCCCCCCTCCAATAATTTTTGTTTTGATGTATGGTATTTATGGACTGCCGCCTGTTTTCTTACATGACTTCTTATATTTTCTTGACTTACTTCTGAAGTACCGGTAACATAATCCAAAACTCCTCAGTACCTGATCATTTAGTTTTCATATTCAGTCATTTATTAGTTACAGATTCCATTTATGACCACTTTTTGTTAGCGAATTGGAAAAAAATAGTTTATCAAAGAGAATAAATGATATCATAACTTAATTAAGAAGGTAAATTTTATTTGACGTGGGGTGACAAACAAAATTCAGTTTGCAATATCAAAACAAAGGACTAATGCAAACAAGTTTCTCTAAAAATTCTTGTTCTTATGTACCAAAGTGTTTCATTGGAGTTATTTTGTTGTCCGGAAAATCTTTGTTGTAGAGTACCAACTTATAATGCATGCTGTGGACATTGTTTTGTTACTGATGAATAAATATGGATCATAACCTATTCTAACCTAAATGCTGCTGCGACAGCATAAATACCAAAACATGTGTAGCATTGTTTAAAACTTGTCTTACAATTGTGTCTAAGTTAAATTATAATTTCATGTTACATTTTTATAAGATAGATTTAGGTTTAAAAGTGTTTTAATATAGTGGTTCAAAACCATAATTTGTTTTAACTTTAATTTATTTTAGTCAAAACTGTTTGGCCAGTAAAAGATATATGTGATTTAAAATAATACTTCTGTTATATTAAGTAAACCAGTGAAGCTAATTTACATTTTGTGTTTTCAAGTGATTTTGCTATAATAAATAATATTTGAATGTCTAGCTTTTTTATCAGTTTTAAAATTATTTTGAAGGCAGGATGTTGGGTTGTGTCACAAGGAGTTTTAAATTCAACATAAAATACAGTTGTTACCAGAAAAAATGGATTCTGTTACCATTAAAACAAACTATATTAATTAATGACTGAAGTTAAATAATAAACTGATATATTCTTCTTTAAATGTTTTTTATTTCACCTTGTCATTAGTCTTTGCTTGTCCATGCTATTGAAATCAAATTATTGCCTCTAACTGCAGTAAAATATTTTGAATGTATACAAGCATGTGAAAATACACCAAAAATAATAATATTGATTAATAACAGCTAGCAATTTTTTCGTATTGGAAGAAAATTCACATCACACGTTCACCTTTTCTCTCGTGTCCAGTGGATTTGCTCTGCTTGTTACACTCATGCTTGTTATACATGGCAAGTCAATTCACTTAGCTTGTTCGCCTTCCATGTGAGTTACTGTTTACAGCTGAAGTGTTCTGTCACTTATCTAGTTTATGACTGTGTTGACCACAGAATTAAGTTAACATGTTTGGGTGAGATGGGTATTAGTAATTTGGGACTTCCCTTATTGAACTCATATTTATTACTTCATCAGAAACAAATAGTTTGATGTTTTGAAGAGTGATTTTCAAAAACTTTTTTTCTCACTGAAATACAGTCAAATTTTAAAGTACCTAGGGTTCTGTAACATCTTAATATCGGCTATAAATTATCGACTATAATATGTATTAGTGGTCATAAATAAAATTGTATCAAGTAATAACAATGCAAACAATAAGTTCTAGGTTGATATTTAAAAATATGTACATTGCATGAATACATAAGTAACAGGCTTAAACATTTACTGCTTCCATTAAACTCTTGTGACTCTATTGCAGTGGTGCATCAGCCAACAATTTCAATAGTATTGAAAGAACTACAATACTATAAGCCAAAATATTTTTGAATATCCTCTTTCACTTGTCCTTGAATTTTATTGACTAAAATAGTGAATGAAAATGCGAGATACAAATCAATTAAATCTGGTAAAAATTAAGATTAACATAATTCCAACACCTTTTTAAAAGTAATATAACTAGGTCTGACGATCCCAGTAACACCAAGAAGATTCATGAAGAGAAAATATAAATTTTTGTTGTTTGTACTGCATTCTGCTGAGAAACTGATGAACTTTAACAACTAACATGAACATTTTCATATTATTAGTTGATGAAATAAAACCATTTTCCACCATAGTTAAACATTAAAATTTGTAAGGCCAAAGGCAAAGCCCTGAAGGAATTTTGATAATTTTCTGAATTTTGACTTGCTTAGGATTTGTAATGAAGATTGTGATATGCAGTATGCTGGGGTTTTGTCACAATAACACCTTAACTTTTGGCACAACGGATTCTCCATTTGATTATATGCATCTTAAAAGTATGATACAATTAGTATCATCATGTTTGTATTTTGATATAGATTAAAATGATTTACCAGACATATATATTCTGATTTGTTGTGTCATAAAAGTAGAAAAGACCTGTGTGTATTCAGGGTTGTGCTTGAGTTTAGATGGAGTTAGCAGCAGCTGACTAGCCGACTGGCACACATGACCAGAAATGTATGCATGCCTGTTAGTTTTCGTGTGTCCTGCTCACAATTAACGTAGAGTAACGCCACAATATACCCACACTCTCTTTTAAATGTGTTAAATAATGCTAGGCCTGTCAATCCCAGTTACTCCAGCAAGATACACGAAGAGCGAAAAACCTTTATTTGTTTGTGCTTTATTGTGTGGAGAAATAGGTGAACGTTTACAGCAAACATACATATTTTTAGGGGCCGTCTACAAATTAGCTCATCAGTTTTTGCCATTTCTCAGACTCCCTCTCCCTATCCAGCTTGAAAAATAATGTTATGTTTGAACAATGATAACAAAACACTCGCAGCACCCTGAATCACAGAGGAGTGGGAACTAGTGATGTGACAAGTCGAGTATTTAGTTTACTCGAGTAAGACGTACTCGATACCGCGACGACTCGAGTCAGTACTCGAGTACTGGTCACGGGCAGACGGCCGGACTCGGACAGACACGAAATAGTCGACTCGGATCTCTGAATTAAATCAATATACTAACATAACCTCACTCGAGTTTTTTTTTTGCGATTTTGGATTCTTCCCGTACTCTTAGTTAAGGGTGTTTTTGGTTCTGTTTATAAATAATTATAAATATAGTAATAACAATTAAATGGTTAAAAGATGAAATAGTCGTATATCTGTTATCCGAAGAGAGCCGACTCGTTCCGATTATTCCAAGTCTGGCTTTATTCAACTCTGTCGACTCGGTTTTTAAAACTATATCTCGAGTACTTATACTCGAGTCTAATGAACATTGAGTGCTGTCGACTCGTAGTGACAGGTTTTAAAACTAGTTCTTGAGTATTTTACTCGATTCCAATGCACGTCTAGTGCTGCCGACTCTTAGTGGCGGTTCTAAAAACTATTTCCCGAGTACTTGGCATAAACACGATATTAGCGCCAAGAATCGCCTAGCGAAAAAATAGTGAACTAACAACCGAGTCCAGTACTCGAGTAGTGTAGGATTAGAATCGAGTTGACTCGATACTTAACGAGTAAAGTACTCGACTCGTCTCACATCACTAGTGGAATAAGGAGTGGTGAGATTTTTTTTAGGGTAAGAGCTGTCCTGACTTGGGTGAAAACACTTTTTCTTCAAACTAGCTTTGCTTTTGTTCACCTATTGTCAGTTTTGTTGTAAAATCAAATAACACAGCTCTGATCAAATTTCAATATTTAACTTGACACTTTTACGAATACTTTATGGCCTTAGGAGAGTTTGTAAAAAAAACTAATATTAACCTCCAATTTCCTCACTGAGACCTTTCTCAAACGTTCCTGGGATGGTTTGGCTTGAGATATAGAAAGCGCTAGTTCCGATCATCATACATCTCATCAGGAGATGCACAAGTTCCAGGACAAGATGATAAGGAACCCACATCCTTTATATTAATATGCTATGGGTTTTTTCTTCACAGTCATAATTCAATAGCGGCTGGACAGATCTTAATGTCTGTGTTGTCCAATTAAAGGTATTTTTACGTAGATTTGCCAGTACGTCTCAGAATTTTAAGGAAGGACATTACTTAAAGACAGTAAAGGGCTGAATTTTTGGAACAGTGGCGCTATCCGACGGCGGAAGTCTAAACTACGTGTTGATTGAAGGTACACTGTTATCATCCGTTTTAATATCAGATGTTTTGTTATGTTTGTTTATAACTGAAGTAACCTTTTGTTGGGTACAAACTTGCTCGGATTCGAGCAACAGGTCAACTAGTTTTCATTGTTGTAAAAAAAAGCAAACAAAAAAACGCTGTTTTAACACTTAACTTTTAATAAACATGCTAACAAATCAGGAATCTTATTTATTTTTGAAATTCCCCTATTTTTCATATTATTAATTTTTGTTTTAATTTATTGTGACTTCTAGCGAATTTCCCCCATAGGGAAGAAGGTTTTACTGTACGTGGCATGATAAGACTTAAGCCCGAGACCATGATAATTTGTTGTTTTGAGACCCCCCAGATGCCAAGAACTCTATTCGTTCAAATTCATACATATATATATATATATATATATATATATTTCTGTGTCCGTAGGCGCGATAACTTGCGTGAAAAAAACTCTGATCTTTATGAAATTTGCTATAAACGTGTAAGACAGCATCTATTTTCATGAGTTTGAAAACCAAACAAATTGCATCATTTTAAAGGGGGTTTTGTACCCCAAAAATGGGGTTTTTGAACTTTTTACATATAATTATTTTTAAACCCCATTTGTAGTTTGCACCATTGATTCAACTTAAAAAACAAACAATTTAGTATTCTTAAATTATTGCTCTAAGCCAATGGGTTACTGAGATATTGAAAGTGCTATACACAGTACATTGTCCAATGTTAATCTTATGGAGGGTAAGTAAAATGTTATATATCACTTATTAATGAACATATATTAACCCATTGGCGTAGACATACGAGCTGGTCTCATTCCTTACTTGTAATTTTATTAACCTGTGAATTGGAGTATAAAATTGGTGTTTTTAAATGGATTAATGGTGTATTTTAATTAAAATATTGTTTTCTTTCAGTTTAGAGAGTCACATTGGCACACACACAGTAGACATAAGTACAAATTAGCAAAAACAGTGTTGACCATGTGCAAGTCTAAAAGAATTAACCGATCCCGACAACTTCCAAGCAAGCCTGCCACTGTTTTTTTTACTTGGGCCCTCCCACCAACGTTGCCACAGACCGGTTAACTCATTGAGAGTTGCACAACTGGTCAGTTTTGGTCGTGTGCGGGAATCGAACCCACGAACATCGTATCACCACCTGGCCAAGGTGTTTCCACGACGTAGCCAACTCAGCTAACACGACCAAAGGCCTGGCGGCGATATTAAGGTTTTTCAGTCAGTCCGCGCCCCTAGCGGATAGAACCGTAGACGCCCGTGGTCATTAGTAGTGTGCATTTGGGGCTGCTGGGGCGGAAGTGACGTCACATCCGGTCAGTGACCGGATGAGCTGAGTGAAAAAATACGTCATCTGAGGCTGAGCCAGTGACGTAGGCGGTTTTGTGACGAAATGAGGTAAAGTTCAAAGTTCAAGGTCACGGTGAAGTTTTTAAAAAAAAATCTACCTCGCACTCGTAAAATCGATTGTGATTCGATAGTTAATCGATAAGAAATATCGAATGAAAACCATCGAATGAAGCAATCGAATGATACGAGTGCGAGGTAGTACAATTACAAATATTACTTTATTTTATTAACAATAATTCATATTACAAATATTACTTTATTTTATTTACAATAATTCATGTTTACAATAGTTCCCCGTTGTTGGTTGTCATCGATGTTGTTGATCCGGACGAGTTGCGACCATCACTTCGCTTTCTGAAGAAAGACGGTAGATACTTCGACACCTATCTGTTCTGTTAGGTGTTTGCATTTCATTGCTGTCAGGTGGAAATAATACGTGACGGCAATGAAATAGAAACATCTATCAGATTTTGAGTGAAATGATATTGTTAGTTTGTGAAGAGCGTCTCGGAGAGCTCGATGTTCACCGGTCGAGAGCCGGAGGTGTACTGACTATTCGCTAGCTAGCATTTTTGGTATCAAACAAAATGGTGGGGGTAAAAGTGTGGTGGGGCGGAGCAGATGGCAGGCGGCAGGTGGCAGATGGCAGCTGGCGCGGGGAGGAAGACTATGAATAAAATATCCATTAGTTAAAACCCATCAAGGATAACGTAATTGCTTCTGTATCAGAGGATGTTGTGGTAGACACTTCTTGTACTTGTATTTGATCAGTCGTTTCATTAGTGTCAGCTTGGTAAATATTAAAAGATAAAGATGTGGAAGAAACATTATTGTCTTGTATTTGTGAATCCATGTGTACCGCGCAAGAGCTGGACATATAGTGATGTAGCGTTTGCGCGTAGGTTAGGTACTCGCCTTCCCCCACCACACCAAGTCCCCCACCACAACGGTTGCTATACCGTTGGCTAGATTTAAATTCCGATTGCACCTTCTTGTTCGTCTTGTCAAGCCGCGTAATTGAAGTACCCACATGTTATACTTTAACCAAAAACAAAGAAGTTATATAGGTTTGCCCTTGAAAATAGTTATTTTTTTGGCTATTACTGCTATACCCTTGGTCGGATCTGAATTCTATTTGCACCAACTTGTTCCTCTGATCAATCCGCGTAATTTGAGTAGCCACTTGGCATAAGTTAAACTAGAGATAAAGAATTTATTTAGATATGACCTTCAAAATAATTGTTTTTGGCTATTACTGCTATACCCTTGGTCGGATCTGAATTCTGTAACAACTAAACATTAATCTCTCCCGAAAAAAATCAATACATATCTTCCAGTATTTTAAGAAACGAGAATTTCCTGAATTTTCTAAGTCCCCAAGGTCATCTGAACATTTTGCCAAAGCGGGGAATAGAGCACAAATTGGTGCTCTATTCCCCGCTCTGTATTAGGAGAAGAGGCCTAGTTTAATGCTCGCAATTATAGGCATAAACCTGATAACGGAACGCTAACCTCTCCCCCGAAAATTTATTCGTGAGTAAGGGCTAAGATAGGTAATGTCAACCGGTTTACATGGCCGTATTGACAAGTCCGGTTTTCAGGGCCGAACCTATTTGTCAGGGGTTAGGAAAGGGAGGAGAAACATGTTACTTTAAAACAAAAATAAAGACTTTACCCGCAAATATTTAAACAAATTGAACAGTTAAAGTTAAAGTTTATTTTTTAAAGATCAACCAAGGTCGGTTGTACAAAGGTCAACAGCAAACTGGAACCCAGTCGGACGTGGGTCAGTAACGGGCGCCAATCTACTGCGAACCCAAGTTTTGACCAAGGTAAGTTTTAAAAGCGTGAAAGAAAAGTACATATTTAATTAGTAAATAAAACACTTCAAAGACCAACACCACAAATAATTACAAACACCAACACTAACTACATTTTATAGCAGCAAACTACAAACTAACATGCATAACAAACTAACATGCTAAGGTAGAATCTTTAGTATACAGGGGTACCACCTCTATACTAAAGATGCTATTACAGACAGTTAAGGCGAACAGCTAGCTAGGCTGCCAGCCTAAAACTGTGAGACTACTGCGGCTAGACCCTCGCTTTTATAGCCGACAGAGGAGCAGGTGCAAAGGCAGATGCACTCTACTACATTCGCCGCTCCGCAAAAGTAATTTAATACGGCGTCGACGTAATACTCTTGTATTTTATTTTGTCGGTTCATTTGATATGTTTTACACTTAGATATGCAATGGTTGAAACACTTGTACTAACGACAAAAGCCCCTCAGTTGTTTTATAATGTAATTCTATATTATCAGTTATAACTACCCAATCTTAATCAAAACAAAAACACCAAAGAAATCGCGTTGAACTCTTCTTATTAAATAAAACACAATACATGTCATTTTCTGTGCAATGGATTAAGCTATATATTTACTTTTAATTTAAATTTTCGAATAAATATGCAAACTTAAACGAGGGTAACTATAAAAAAGCATTCTATTTATGTAAACTATATATATATATATATATATATATATATATATATATATATATATATAATCAGTGCAATGTCAGCAAAAATTGTATAAGCAATAAATTCTATGACAGACTAAGATTTACGTGTATTACAAGTACGAAAGGTAATAAAATCATACATAATAATTAATAAACGAAAGTATTCTATATAGTAAAATCGTTCCGATAACAAAATGACTACATTATACTATAGTTTGAGCCGTGCGTTACAGAGCGAGTAGCCGGGGGGCGCGCCGCGCCGCGGTGCACAGCGCCTTTGGCTATCCGAAGCCTGGTAAACTAATTAGAACATTGTATCGGAGGGTTGTGAGAATTTTAAATATATTAATATTGTAATCAAAATTAGCTATCCGATACACCGACTCGGAGGTCGATCAGACTAAAATTGAGCGTGGGAATCTGGTATACTTTTACACAATTGTCTCGTCTTTTAAACTAAATTAATATCGCTAGCATTAGGTACTTATCTGCTCTCATTAGGTATTAGGTTTCAATCTGTTATCCCTAATAAATCTAAAGAATATAAATATTATAACTTAATGTATTATATAATTTGCACTTAAATTAAGAAATGCTTTCAAGCAACAAACTTGTTGTTGATAGAATGATAAATCAGTTATATATATATATATATATATATATATATAATACCCTGATCAACAGTGTATTTGATATGTTTTTTAACTTATGTCTGTGTGTTATGTGCGAACTACTCTCTTCTTAAAAACAATCTTTTTAAACTATTTTGAATTGTAACAAGTGAGTGATTAACTTGTTGACTGATTTTGTTGCAAGAGGGTTGATTAATAAATATATAAATGCATTATATAGTTTTTCCTGTAATTACAGTCAAACAAGTTACGCCAAGACCCTAGCTGTTTGAGATGTAAACTTTTTAAGTGTTGCACTGATAAGCTGGATGTGTCACTACTTGTGACTCTGTAAACAGTTATGCACAGAAGAATGATATTTAATTTAGTGTTAAAAATGTAGAAAAAAAAAAATATTAACTCAAAGCAGGCTTAAGAAGGTTTTTAGTTTCCTTTTAAATATATAAAAGCTAAACCCCCTCAGTTGTTTTATAATGTAACTCTATACTATCAGTTATAACTACCCAATCTTAATCAAAACAAAAAAAAAACACCAAAAATTTCTTCATTAGAACTTTTCTCATTAGATAAAACACAATACATGTCATTTTCTGTGCAATGGATTAAGCTATATATTTACTTTTAATTTAAATTTTCGAATAAATAAACACTATCTATTTACCGCATTAATAAAGCGCAATTTAATCCACAAATATTATATACCTTTTCGAAGGTGTATAATAACCAAGCTCATTTTTTTTTATACCCCAATACAATTATGAATGTTTAATCAGGTGAAAGAGAACGCAGGTAAAACTAACTGTACCCTTGGGTATTAGTCTTTAATACAAATCCTATACCCTAAAGGTCACTCAAGATTATAGCCAAGGTTAAGGGCAAGGTCGCTTGCATATCCAGTTAGAAAGTGGCTACACAACGTGAACTGCACACAAACTCGAGACTAACAAGTCCCCTGCCTAGTACAATAATCGGGAATAAAATAACGAACAAAATAACTTTAATATTTTCCGTAAATCATGTAGATAAACACTATAGATAGATCCTTATTGTCTTATCTTCAAAAGCACTTTACCTAGGTTAATAATTCAAAATACCATATTATTTTTTTAAGCTCTATAACATAGTCAAAACCAAAATTAAGTGTTTTAAAAATTTTAGGGTGAAAAATGCAAAAAACTGATTTTTTGAAAATTTAAAACCCTCCATAAACCCCCCTTCCCATGGTCCGATTTTTCTGGTTTTCGAACTTAAAGTCATAAATGTCAGTTTACACATTTGAGTCAAATTTCATCGAAATTGGACGTTTTTTACTCAAGTTATCGCATTCACGGACACATATATATATATATATATATATATATATATATATATATATAGATATACACACACACACACACACACACACACACACACACACACACACACACACACATATATAAATTTGAAAGAATAGTGTTTTGGACATCTGGGGACCTCAAAACAAAAATTTATCATGTTCTCGGGCTTAAGTTTTACCATTAGACCTACGGTAATAACCTCTTTGCTATAGGGGAAATTCGCTAAAACATAGTTTATTTCACTTCAGGAAAAACTCAAGTTTTCTAGTAGCAATGTCAAAGCAATGCAACGAATTTCGACAACTTTGGGCAGTACGTTCACTTTTACACATGTGTGTGTGTGAAAGCGATCTAAAAAAATTTTAAATCAAGAACTAAAAATAGTTAGCTTGAAACAAATCCATTAAACTTAACTTACGCGGAAATGTTATCCAATAAAATCCAAAACACGCGCAAGGAGATGTTACTGCCACTGTGACGTCTGTTTATATATATATATATATATATATATTGTTGATGTGAGTTTTCGTTTTCGTTTTCGTTTTCGTTTTGTTTTTCGATATGTTAGTATAAAGTGTTTTGTAATGTGATGATATAGTGAAACGGAAGACACTGAACCAGGAGAGACCTTGCACTTGAACCGTTACCTTGAATAACCAGTTCCCAGTTCTCTACCGCCGCTCACTGACCTACAGCGGCGAGCCGGCCGGCGAAGCGAGGAGAGGTGTAAACGTAAAAAAAAAAGAGGAAGCAAACTTATTATTCGTGCTAATTATGATAAGTTTTAAAATTGGAAAACGATTGTTTAAATAAATAAAATATTAGTCCAAAGGGCTGTGAGAGTGCAGGAGCACAATCTAAGAAATAACGGTCAAAAAACGTTAATTGAGTGAAGATACAAAATTGGAGTGAACATATCATGATTTTAAGTTAGGCGGAATACGTTAAGATAGGGAACAACATAATGGACGGAAAAATGCCGGATCAGGATGCAGACTTTTAACCGAATTATTTGTTGTTCAATTGGATATAATGGACTTTTAACCATATAACTTCTGCATCATCTGGCTCAAGACCAGTTAAGATTCGTAGTAATTCAGCTATTCGGAAGTCAAATTTCGTAGGTGATTTAAATCTTTGGTAACACTCGTCGAAAAACTTGTGAGTGCTATCACAGAGGATTTCTGTCATTATTTTTGTTCGTCATCAAAATATTGCTCCGATATCGGTTTCAACAGTGTCTAGATTATGTAAAACTTACAAAACCAGCTGCTTACTTTGAATAATCCGTGGTATACCTAAAATGGTCCACGGTTACAATTCCACTTTAAATATACACGTTATATAAGTAAGGATGATTTAAAAAAAAATTAATCATGAATTAGGCAAGAATTATTTTGTCTTTATCCCCATGTTGTGGGAGAAATCGGGCAGTTCAATCCTTCTCTTACTATCCAAGGGGAAAGGAGCACAACAAAAATAAGTTGACTAAAAATTGTATTCAAACTAACAATAATTTTTAATCATGTAATTTTAGAAAATAGATAAACAAGAAAACTTATAAAGTTCTTATACATACATTACATGTGGGATAATTAAACTAGATATGGTTTACTTGAAGTTGACTTTGATATTTGTATAAAAAAAAAAAAAAAAAAAAAAACAAATCTTACAATATTTTACCGAATGAAAATTTTATATATATATATTTGTATGTATACAATTCGATAAGTTAATTTTTTACGGAATGTGAATTTTTAAAATTAATGTCACAACTGGTGTGTTCTAACAAAATAAAATGTAATAGACAAATGATTTTCAATAGTGTTCTGTACTTTTTTCGTTGTTAAAATATACCTATTTTCGTAAAAATTGTATTAAAACCATTGAATTCACTTGCAAAAGTATATCTGAATGTATGGTCTGTCAAGACGTGTGTGTCAATAATACAAATTAAACTTATAGAGAATTTTTATAGCTCTGCTCTATGATTTTGTTTGTTTACATTTTAGCGAACTTCCCCTATAGGGAAAAAAGCTATTACCCTAGATCTCATGGTAAAACCGAGACCATGATATTTTTTTTTTTTTTTGTTTTATGGTTCCCGGTTGCGGAAAAAATCCAACAATCGCAGTTGATAACCGACCATAAATGCTTAACAACAAGTGACAATGAGATGTCTATCTAGTTCATTTAACTTTGAGTTACTCATGTAAGTTAAATGATTGTATTACCTTGACAGTATTCTGACTGTGCAGTTGCACCGCAACAAAAACAGGTTTTATGTTGCGGAGAAGGTGAATAATTAATCTCACCTTTACTCTAAGAGTAAAAACCGGTACTCATCATGTGTTTTATCAGCTACCCCACCCCGACTATGTACTATATATATAAGTGTTTCAACTTTTCTCCACAAACAGTCGCAATGGTGCACGCGTGCTTGCTCTGTAGTAGTGTCTTTTCGCGTAGCGACCACCTCCGTCGTCATTTGGCCACCGTGCATGTCGATGGAAGACTTACTCTTAGCACCTGTCCCGTCTGCGGCAAATCGTTTAAAAGACGGGATAAGATGTTGAGACATGTCAACATCCATTCACGGGGGCCATATACTGACGTTGGTACAACTTTGCGGAAGACCTCTGCAGGCCGCCGCTCTGTGACACCACCGCTGTCCGACCCCGCTCAAGCAGAAAGACTGATTGGTGAGTTGTTTAATTTTTAATGAAGATAACTTATCTGTATAAAGGTACCTTGCTGTACCTTGCTGACTTACTGACTGACTCGCTTATCAGTGATAAGGTGTGTGTGAGTGTGTGTGTGTGTGTGTGTGTGTGTGTGTGTGTGTAAAATCTTACAATATTTTACCGAATGAAAATTTTATATATATACATATGTATGTATACAATTCGATAAGTTATTTTTTTACGGAATGTGAATTTTTAAAATTAATGTCACAACTGGTGTGTTCTAACAAAATAAAATGTAATAGACAAATGATTTTCAATAGTGTTTAATAATCTGTACTTTTTTCGTTGTTAAAATATACCTATTTTCGTAAAAATTGTATTAAAACCATTGAATTCACTTGCAAAAGTATATCTGAATGTATGGTCTGTCAAGACGTGTGTGTCAATAATACAAATTAAACTTATAGAGAATTTTTATAGCTCTGCTCTATGATTTTGTTTGTTTACATTTTAGCGAACTTCCCCTATAGGGAAAAAAGCTATTACCCTAGATCTCATGGTAAAACCGAGACCATGATATTTTTTTTGTTGTTTGTTTTATGGTTCCCGGTTGCGGAAAAAATCCAACAATCGCACTTGATAACCGACCATAAATGCTTAACAACAAGTGACAATGAGATGTCTATCTAGTTCATTTAACTTTGAGTTACTCATGTAAGTTAAATGATTGTATTACCTTGACAGTATTCTGACTGTGCAGTTGCACCGCAACAAAAACAGGTTTTATGTTGCGGAGAAGGTGAATAATTAATCTCACCTTTACTCTAAGAGTAAAAACCGGTACTCATCATGTGTTTTATCAGCTACCCCACCCCGACTATGTACTATATATATAAGTGTTTCAACTTTTCTCCACAAACAGTCGCAATGGTGCACGCGTGCTTGCTCTGTAGTAGTGTCTTTTCGCGTAGCGACCACCTCCGTCGTCATTTGGCCACCGTGCATGTCGATGGAAGACTTACTCTTAGCACCTGTCCCGTCTGCGGCAAATCGTTTAAAAGACGGGATAAGATGTTGAGACATGTCAACATCCATTCACGGGGGCCATATACTGACGTTGGTACAACTTTGCGGAAGACCTCTGCAGGCCGCCGCTCTGTGACACCACCGCTGTCCGACCCCGCTCAAGCAGAAAGACTGATTGGTGAGTTGTTTAATTTTTAATGAAGATAACTTATCTGTATAAAGGTACCTTGCTGACTTACTGACTGACTCGCTTATCAGTGATAAGGTGTGTGTGAGTGTGTGTGTGTGTGTGTGTGTGTGTGTGTGTGTGTGTGTGTGTGTTCCATGTAGATAAAAAAAGCTAAAAATTTGTACACAGATTCTTTAAACATAAAATAGTTTTTATCCTGATCTAACCTTAAGCAGTATTTTTTTATCACAGTATTTTTTACCTGGGATTTTTAAGGTACTATTATTTTATATATTTTTTTTTAATTACTTTTTTTTTTTTTAGCATAATACAATTCTACAAAAACATTTTAATAAATTTTGTTTGTTTTCATCTATATAAATAAAGCAGAATTCTTGTCTTTGTACAGTACGAATAAACTACAAGGAATTAATGCATGCAGTTTTTAAGGTAGATTCCTTTAGACTCCTCTAAAACATTCGAGATTCTGATGTTAATCAAATAAGAGTGACAGCTACAGTTTTCATCAGTTTTATTTAATGTTATTCAAATTTTAAATTGGTCTTTATTTCTCTTTGAACAGATATTTCTAAACCCTCGTGTTCTGACGTCCCTGCTCAATTAGTTTCTGTACCGTCAACTTCGACCGCAACCCCACATAACAAAGGCTATTTGAGCGGGGATTACCAGCAGTCATGTGCCAGGAACATATACAAACCGATCGGTGAGTGGTTTTTGTTGTCAAACATTAATTTATCTATATAAATAAAGCAGAGTTCTTGTCTTTGTACAGTACGGATAAACTATAAGGAATTAAATTATACAGTTTTCAAGGTAGGTTCCTTTTGAACCTTTAGTACATTTGATATTCTGATGTTAATCAAATAATAGTGGCGGCTACAGTTTTATTTAATGTTATTCAAATTTTAAATGGGTGTAACTGGTAGTAATGAAATAAACATTGACTTTAACAAATAAAAGTAATATATTTAAATCATTTTAAATTTCATATAAACTAAAAAACCTCTAATTTTTAAGAGAATTATGTTCAATTCGGTTTTAATTATTCTGAAATAAATCTATTAATTTTGCAACAAATATGTGCGTGTGTGTGTGTGTGTGTGTGTGTGTGTGTGTGTGTGTGTGCGCGCGCGCGCGCGCGCGCGTGTGTGTGTGTGTGTGTGTGTGTGTGTGTTCCATGTAGATAAAAAAAAGCTGGAAATTTGTAAACAGATTGTTTAAACATAAAATATTTTTTATCCTGATCTAACCTTAAGTAGATTACAGTATTTTTTTACCTGGGATTTTTAAGGTACTATTGGTATATATTTGTTTTAATTACATTTTTTAGCATAATACAATTCTACAAAAACATTTCAATAAATTTTATTTGTTTTCAAACATTAATTTATCTATATAAATAAAGCAGGATTATTGTCTTTGTACAGTACGGATAAACTACAAGGAATTAATGCATGCAGTTTTTAAGGTAGGTTCCTTTAGACTCCTCTAAAACATTCGAGATTCTGATGTTAATCAAATAAGAGTGACAGCTACAGTTTTCATCAGTTTTATTTAATGTTATTCAAATTTTAAATTGGTCTTTATTTCTCTTTGAACAGATATTTCTAAACCCTCGTGTTCTGACGTCCCTGCTCAAGTAGTTTCTGTACCGTCAACTTCGACCGCAACCCCAAATAACAAAGGCTATTTGAGCGGGGATTACCAGCAGTCATGTGCCAGGAACATAAACAAACCGATCGGTGAGTGGTTTTTGTTGTCAAACATTAATTTATCTTTATAAATAAAGCAGAGTTCTTGTCTTTGTACAATACGGATAAACTATAAGGAATTAAATCATACAGTTTTTAAGGTAGGTTCCTTTAGAACCCTTAGGACATTTGATATTCTGATGTTAATCAAATAAAAGTGGTGGCTACAGTTTTATTTAATGTCATTTAAATTTTAAATGGGTGTAACTGGTAGTAATGAAATAAACATTGATTTTTACAAATAAAAGTAATATATTTAAATCATTTTAAATTTCATATAAACTAAAAACCTCTAATTTTTAGGAGGATTATGTTCAATTCGGTTTTAATTATTCTGAAATAAAACTATTAATTTTGCAACAAATATATATATATATATGTCATTTTTAGCTGTTGTCAACCGAACCATGTGCCTGCCGGCTGGTACATCTCAAATTATGCAGAGCGATCGGAGCAGGAAGAAAGACGGCTTCAAAACCGGGAGCCGATAATAATCACCGATAGTGATTCAGATTAAAAACAAGTATGTTTTATAATTCGTTTTTTATAGTTATTTGTTAAAATATTGATTGGTAGTACATTTATCTTAGTAAATTGTATGTGAGTAGAGGATCGTTATTCCAGTAACTGATGAAATAGGTACTTTTTTTACTAGTACATAATGTTTAATGTTTGTATTTGTTTCCAGCCCGTATTCTTAATTCCTAGTTCGATATCTAGCCTAGGCCAGAAAGCCTTGGGGCTACAAATATTATATCGCCACCTCTCTTTTAGGTAATAGATTACTCTAGTTTCGCCGCTATTTCCAAATGGAATACGAACGCGACTTGTCTTGTGCCCAAAATATTTTCGAAGCTGAATATCTTACGTAAGAATCAGGTGGCCTGTTGCATACAGGACAAATTCATATAATACACAAAGTAACTCTCATTTCAGGGGTTTATCAGTGAAAGCTTATATATATATATATATATAATGTCTGCATCACGCATATGTAATGCGGTCGATTTGCAACTTCTTCCCGACTAAATTGTTACATCCAACAAGGCACAAGGTTTAATATAGTGGTTTACTTAGTAAGATTATCATCTGTATATTAAGTAGTTGGTAGTGATAACAGTATCACCAGAACTGCAGTTTCGCTAAACCTTATGTCTTGATAAGCTGTGGTGGCGGGTGAAAGGAGCTGGACCGGAGGGGCTGATTAGGGTTAGGACATCAGTGGACATTGGACATATATAAATGTAACTGACCTCACAGATATTCACAAATCCACAATGATCCCCAGGGTAAGACACTCGATATGTATCTTTTACTATTTTATTAATACGGTTTTGCTAACTTAGTAACTAACTCTCTTTTGAAAAAATAGCAAAAAAAATCTAGGTTTTTACACGCACTTAAGAATTATAACATTTTATTTTATACTGACTTATACAACTCTTACTAATACTTTTTTTAACACAAATTCAAAGAAATATACACATTTTTGTTAAAAACATATTTTTTGTGTTTTACAACATTGTATAACAATTGTTTGGAAACATATTTTATAAAAGTAAAAAAAAAAAAAGGTTTAGTTTCAATATGTATTCTCTTGTTAATTTGTGCAATTTTAAAGCTACTAATCAATAAAAAAAAAACAATTTCGCAGTATTAATATAGATGGTTCATGACGATTAACATTGTAAAGTTAAATATATTCTAAGTAAACATGTTGTAATTCAAATTATATAATTTTACGCATATATTATGTCTAATTAATTTGCAGTACCTGGTAAACCGAGCCATGCATTTTATTCGTTTCCAGGGGGAACAAGGTATCCATGACATATTTATTCAATGGTTCTAGTACAAATTACAAAAAAAAATCACGTGGATAATTTACTTGTGTAAGTGCTACTTTGACAGTTTACTGGTTTATTTATTTATTCACAGCTGTTATGTTTCTTTTGTTTTTATCTAAAATTTTATAAGCACAATGTTAAAATTTCCAATTTTCAAATGAGATTTTGAACAGAATAAAAATTTCCCTGGGGTTGAGGTTTTTACCAATCGTATTTTTAGGTACAAAACCAATTAATTCCTAAGTTTTAACAAAATCGTTTGTCTGGATTCCGAGATGAAATTTGCAAACAAACGGACAGATATAGCTTGAATTGAATTATAGGATTGATCAATGGTCAAGTCAATGTTAAATAAAATAACTACAAATTTATAGAATTTTATAAAACTGCATGGTAATCTAAAAATATGAATTTGTTCCAGTTATAAGACAAATTTGTTAAATAAAAGGCAGTTCCTTTATGAAAATCAATAAACTTTGTATGTAATAAAATTTGTTCCAATTGTCTCTTACCAATTATAATTTTATGATTCATAATGTATCTAAGTATTATTTTTCCAACCAGTTATGTCTCCTCCTGACCGTAACGGTGGCCGCAGTGTCAGCGCAGTATGGCGGCTACGGATACAAGCCCGCCTACGCGCCGCCCAAGGACGAGTTCTCGTACGCCACGGGCTACGGGTTCCAGGCTAAGGTGGACAAGCTGCCCGCCGAATACGGACCTTCATACCCTAAATACTAGTCTAATAAGTCACGTTGTATCTTTGTACAATTTTCATATTTTTTTTTTTTTAAATAATGAATTTCCAAAACTAAATTGTATGACATCAGTTTGTTCTTTAAATTAATTTAGGCAGGTTAATAGTTAATCATTTTACAGTTTAAATAGAACACATAATAGATAAAATAGTTAATAAAACGATCTACTACTTGTTTTTAGCGAATTTCTCCTATAGGAAGAAGCTATTACCGTAAGTCTCATGGTAAGACTTAAGACCAAGACCATGATAACTTTTCATTTTGAGGTCCCCAGATGTCAAAAACACCATTCGTTCAAATTTATATATATGTGTGTGTGTGTGTGTG
Organism: Allygus modestus; assembly: GCA_963675035.1. Classification (NCBI taxonomy): domain Eukaryota; kingdom Metazoa; phylum Arthropoda; class Insecta; order Hemiptera; family Cicadellidae; genus Allygus; species Allygus modestus. The sequence goes on along the minus strand of OY776111.1, from coordinate 245,220,355 downwards.
TGTGTGTGTGTGTGTGTGTGTGTGTGTGTGTGTGTGTATATATATATATATATATATATATGTCCGTAAGCACGATAACTCTCGTAAATAAGGTCCGATCTTAATGAAATTTGGTACAAATGTGTAAAGTACAATTTATTTGAACGAGTTCGAAAACCAGATGAATCGCACCATCCGAAGGGGGGTTTTTGGGGGGTTTTGTACCCCGAAGCTGTGTTTTTTTGGGGTTTTCACATGTACTTTTAATTTAAATCAAATTTTAATTAATACCGTTGAATTCAGCTTAAAAAACAAACAATTTGGTATTTTGATCATTGCTCTACGTCAATTAGTTACCGAGATATTAAAAGTGCTAAACACAGTACGTTGTCTAATGTTATCCTTATGGAGAAAAAGAAAAATTGTAGATCTTGCTTATTTATGATTATAAACTGGCGAAATTTGGTATATGGCTTAATCTGGTTGTGGTTTATTGTTGTTTGCACACAAAAAACAATTTTTCGCCTATGGTTCCTGTAGCAGCAAACCTAGGTACTTGGTCCCCATGTTATTCTTATGGAAAATACTTAAAATGTTATATATCGCTTATTTATGAATGTATATGGATTAAACTTGGTATGTGACTTCACTAAGATGAGTTCTATTGATATTTGCATAAAAACCCATTATTTTGTGTGCCTTGTTGCAGGAAACCTGCGTACTCATCCCCGATGTTATTCTTATGGAGAACAATTAATATTTTAAATATCGCTTGTTTGTGAATACATTTCTTATGAATCCTGTTAAGTGTTTTAATGTGTTATGTTATATATTCATTGGAAATTCGCTGAGTATGCAAGTTTGCTGCAACGGGGGGTATTATTCTGTTCGGCTCCCTTAAATGTGTTAAGTGTTGGTGTTCTTATAATTTAATTTACCTTAAAAACAGCATAACAGCTCACTAACAAAATATGTTCGTTTAATATACAATTAAACTATATAATTTTAACTTAGAAATTATGTTATGTTTATATATTTATATAGTTATGTTTATTTAGGTTAATTATATCGTTCAAAGATTAAAAACTACACAATGTATCTGAAGCAAAGACACTTATTCGTTAATTTTTTTAGTATACTTATTTTTTCAAGTGTAATGCGAAAACACAACTTGCAAAATTTGCAGATATTATCTGTGGTACGGAATCCCGGCCGAGATAGTTAAGTTGAATATTAATGAAATAATCTAGAAAACAAATTCAATTTTTTTCTCGCATAAGATTAACTTTAGAATTCATTTAAGTGCTATTTCATTCGTTGATATTTAGCTAACGTCTATGTATCAATAGTAGCGTAAAGTAAGTATTTTGTTTGATCATACTTCTGTTAGGACGGGTTAAAAACACTGTTTTGATAACGCACAAAGTAAGATTACTATATTATTAGTTTTAAAAATACTGTACATATTTTGATTTTTAACAAATAAAGGTGCATTTGTTATTTTAAGATCTCTTTTTAATAAATCATTTTTTGGTACTCAGTGAAAAATTCGTTGTCAAGTGTCAAATGTCACCGTAAATGTCAAGTAAAACACTTAAGTAGAAAAAACGGTAAACATATAATTTGACTGCTAAATAGTCTATAAAAAGCTAGAAATGAACATTCTTACTTGTATTTTCTCTGTTAGGAGGTCTGTAGATGTAAAATGACAAAAGTAAGTGTTTTTTCGTAACAGATTATCTGTGATATTTCTTTAGAATTGTTCATTGATAATATAAAATACTTTATTGATAAAATAAATAAATTATAGTTTTCAAAATCACTTCTTAATTATGAAATGTATTTAACAATGTTGATTGTTTAGTTGAGAGTTTTTATTTCTGCTGTTTGTGTACTTTTGAGCATTTGCTAATCACAGTTGTCTGTACAAAGAGGTCTTTAGTTATCTACAGTAGTTCCTGTGATGTGTACAATTTGTACTAAACTGTAATGCTAGTTTAATTATCCCACATGTAATGTATGTATAAGAACTTTATAAGTTTTCTTGTTTATCTATTTTCTAAAATTACATGATTAAAAATTATTGTTAGTTTGAATACAATTTTTAGTCAACTTATTTTTGTTGTGCTCCTTTCCCCTTGGATAGTAAGAGAAGGATTGAACTGCCCGATTTCTCCCACAACATGGGGATAAAGACAAAATAATTCTTGCCTAATTCATGATTAATTTTTTTTTAAATCATCCTTACTTATATAACGTGTATATTTAAAGTGGAATTGTAACCGTGGACCATTTTAGGTATACCACGGATTATTCAAAGTAAGCAGCTGGTTTTGTAAGTTTTACATAATCTAGACACTGTTGAAACCGATATCGGAGCAATATTTTGATGACGAACAAAAATAATGACAGAAATCCTCTGTGATAGCACTCACAAGTTTTTCGACGAGTGTTACCAAAGATTTAAATCACCTACGAAATTTGACTTCCGAATAGCTGAATTACTACGAATCTTAACTGGTCTTGAGCCAGATGATGCAGAAGTTATATGGTTAAAAGTCCATTATATCCAATTGAACAACAAATAATTCGGTTAAAAGTCTGCATCCTGATCCGGCATTTTTCCGTCCATTATGTTGTTCCCTATCTTAACGTATTCCGCCTAACTTAAAATCATGATATGTTCACTCCAATTTTGTATCTTCACTCAATTAACGTTTTTTGACCGTTATTTCTTAGATTGTGCTCCTGCACTCTCACAGCCCTTTGGACTAATATTTTATTTATTTAAACAATCGTTTTCCAATTTTAAAACTTATCATAATTAGCACGAATAATAAGTTTGCTTCCTCTATTTTTTTTTTACGTTTACACCTCTCCTCGCTTCGCCGGCCGGCTCGCCGCTGTAGGTCAGTGAGCGGCGGTAGAGAACTGGGAACTGGTTATTCAAGGTAACGGTTCAAGTGCAAGGTCTCTCCTGGTTCAGTGTCTTCCGTTTCACTATATCATCACATTACAAAACACTTTATACTAACATATCGAAAAACAAAACGAAAACGAAAACGAACACTCACATCAACAATATATATATATATATATATATATATATATATATATATATAAACAGACGTCACAGTGGCAGTAACATCTCCGTGCGCGTGTTTTGGATTTTATTGGATAACATTTCCGCGTAAGTTAAGTTTAATGGATTTGTTTCAAGCTAACTATTTTTAGTTCTTGATTTAAAATTTTTTTAGATCGCTTTCACACACACACATGTGTAAAAGTGAACGTACTGCCCAAAGTTGTCGAAATTCGTTGCATTGCTTTGACATTGCTACTAGAAAACTTGGGTTTTTTCTGAAGTGAAATAAACTATGTTTTAGCGAATTTCCCCTATAGCAAAGAGGTTATTACCGTAGGTCTAATGGTAAAACTTAAGCCCGAGAACATGATAAATTTTTGTTTTGAGGTCCCCAGATGTCCAAAACACTATTCTTTCAAATTTATATATGTGTGTGTGTGTGTGTGTGTGTGTGTGTGTGTGTGTGTGTGTGTGTGTGTGTGTATATATATATATATATATATATATATATATGTGTCCGTGAATGCGATAACTTGAGTAAAAAACGTCCAATTTCGATGAAATTTGACTCAAATGTGTAAACTGACATTTATGACTTTAAGTTCGAAAACCAGAAAAATCGGACCATGGGAAGGGGGGTTTATGGAGGGTTTTAAATTTTCAAAAAATCAGTTTTTTGCATTTTTCACCCTAAAATTTTTAAAACACTTAATTTTGGTTTTGACTATGTTATAGAGCTTAAAAAAATAATATGGTATTTTGAATTATTAACCTAGGTAAAGTGCTTTTGAAGATAAGACAATAAGGATCTATCTATAGTGTTTATCTACATGATTTACGGAAAATATTAAAGTTATTTTGTTCGTTATTTTATTCCCGATTATTGTACTGGGAAGAGGTTCCTTAATTACTTGTAGTTATTAGTTTATAGATTCAAGGCATTTTCAAGATGTTTATGGATTGTAATTACAAAATTGAGATGTCTCGTTTACGTGGTGTAAATAATAAAATAAATGGAATACTTTAACTTGTCGCAATCATTTTGAGATATTTATAAAATAATTGACTTATATAATTGAACAACGTTTTAAAAATGGCAGATATAAATTGAGGTTAGATCGAATCGTCTTAATTCAACATTGCATTATATAAAATGAATATGGAGTTGTGACATTAATTTTAAAAATTCACATTCCGTAAAAAATTAACTTATCGAATTGTATACATACATATATATATATATATATATATATATATATATATAAAATTTTCATTCGGTAAAATATTGTAAGATTTTTTTTTTTTTTTTTATACAAATATCAAAGTCAACTTCAAGTAAACCATATCTACAGTTACATTCTGCTCTACTTCGAAAGATGTCTAAGTAGTTGTACACACAGGTCTCGCAATCTACATTATCAGTTAGATTCATATACCTTGTAGTATTTATTTTGAACGTCTAATAATTCAGTTTACAACTGTTATATCTTTGTGTGGTACACCGTAGATTATCAAAGGATAAATTCAGCTTACAACCTTAAATCTTTGTGCGGTTCACAGTAGGTTATTAATTCAAGGTCGGGTGACTTCTTCCAAAGCACTCGCTCTCTCTCTCTACAATTTCATCCAGCTCTACTTCGAAAAATGTTTAAGTCCCGAGGGGGAAGTGTTTTTTGTCTCTCTCTCTCTCTGTACACACAAGTCTCGTAATCTACGTTAACGGTTACATTTATATACTGTACCTCTTTAACCAGGCAGGGGACTTGTTAGTCTCGAGTTTGTGTGCAGTTCACGTTGTGTAGCCACTTTCTAACTAGTAATCACTTCTTAATTATGAAATGTATTTAACAATGTTGATTGTTTAGTTGAGAGTTTTTATTTCTGCTGTTTGTGTACTTTTGAGCATTTGCTAATCACAGTTGTCTGTACAAAGAGGTCTTTAGTTATCTACAGTAGTTCCTGTGATGTGTACAATTTGTACTAAACTGTAATGCTAGTTTAATTATCCCACATGTAATGTATGTATAAGAACTTTATAAGTTTCCTTGTTTATCTATTTTCTAAAATTACATGATTAAAAATTATTGTTAGTTTGAATACAATTTTTAGTCAACTTATTTTTGTTGTGCTCCTTTCCCCTTGGATAGTAAGAGAAGGATTGAACTGCCCGATTTCTCCCACAACATGAGGATAAAGTGCCACTACATGATTTACGGAAAATATTAAAGTTATTTTGTTCGTTATTTTATTCCCGATTATTGTACTGAGAAGAGGTTCCTTAATTACTTGTAGTTATTAGTTTATAGATTCAAGGCATTTTCAAGATGTTTATGGATTTTAATTACAAAATTGAGATGTCTCGTTTACGTGGTGTAAATAATAAAATAAATGGAATACTTTAACTTGTCGCAATCATTTTGAGATATTTATAAAATAATTGACTTATATAATTGAACAACGTTTTAAAAATGGCAGATATAAATTGAGGTTAGATCGAATCGTCTTAATTCAACATTGCATTATATAAAATGAATATGGAGTTGTGACATTAATTTTAAAAATTCACATTCCGTAAAAAATTAACTTATCGAATTGTATACATACATATATATATATATAAAATTTTCATTCGGTAAAATATTGTAAGATTTTTTTTTTTTTTTTTATACAAATATCAAAGTCAACTTCAAGTAAACCATATCTACAGTTACATTCTGCTCTACTTCGAAAGATGTCTAAGTAGTTGTACACACAGGTCTCGCAATCTACATTATCAGTTAGATTCATATACCTTGTAGTATTTATTTTGAACGTCTAATAATTCAGTTTACAACTGTTATATCTTTGTGTGGTACACCGTAGATTATCAAAGGATAAATTCAGCTTACAACCTTAAATCTTTGTGCGGTTCACAGTAGGTTATTAATTCAAGGTCGGGTGACTTCTTCCAAAGCACTCGCTCTCTCTCTCTACAATTTCATCCAGCTCTACTTCGAAAAATGTTTAAGTCCCGAGGGGGAAGTGTTTTTTTTGTCTCTCTCTCTCTGTACACACAAGTCTCGTAATCTACGTTAACGGTTACATTCATATACTGTACCTCTTTAACCAGGCAGGGGACTTGTTAGTCTCGAGTTTGTGTGCAGTTCACGTTGTGTAGCCACTTTCTAACTGGATATGCAAGCGACCTTGCCCTTAACCTTGGCTATAATCTTGAGTGACCTTTAGGGTATAGGATTTGTATTAAAGACTAATACCCAAGGGTACAGTTAGTTTTACCTGCGTTCTCTTTCACCTGATTAAACATTCATAATTGTATTGGGGTATAAAAAAAATGAGCTTGGTTATTATACACCTTCGAAAAGGTATATAATATTTGTGGATTAAATTGCGCTTTATTAATGTGGTAAATAGATAGTGTTTATTTATTCGAAAATTTAAATTAAAAGTAAATATATAGCTTAATCCATTGCACAGAAAATGACATGTATTGTGTTTTATCTAATGAGAAAAGTTCTAATGAAGAAATTTTTGGTGTTTTTTTTTGTTTTGATTAAGATTGGGTAGTTATAACTGATAGTATAGAGTTACATTATAAAACAACTGAGGGGGTTTAGCTTTTATATATTTAAAAGGAAACTAAAAACCTTCTTAAGCCTGCTTTGAGTTAATATTTTTTTTTTTCTACATTTTTAACACTAAATTAAATATCATTCTTCTGTGCATAACTGTTTACAGAGTCACAAGTAGTGACACATCCAGCTTATCAGTGCAACACTTAAAAAGTTTACATCTCAAACAGCTAGGGTCTTGGCGTAACTTGTTTGACTGTAATTACAGGAAAAACTATATAATGCATTTATATATTTATTAATCAACCCTCTTGCAACAAAATCAGTCAACAAGTTAATCACTCACTTGTTACAATTCAAAATAGTTTAAAAAGATTGTTTTTAAGAAGAGAGTAGTTCGCACATAACACACAGACATAAGTTAAAAAACATATCAAATACACTGTTGATCAGGGTATTATATATATATATATATATATATATATATATAACTGATTTATCATTCTATCAACAACAAGTTTGTTGCTTGAAAGCATTTCTTAATTTAAGTGCAAATTATATAATACATTAAGTTATAATATTTATATTCTTTAGATTTATTAGGGATAACAGATTGAAACCTAATACCTAATGAGAGCAGATAAGTACCTAATGCTAGCGATGTTAATTTAGTTTAAAAGACCAGACAATTGTGTAAAAGTATACCAGATTCCCACGCTCAATTTTAGTCTGATCGACCTCCGAGTCGGTGTATCGGATAGCTAATTTTGATTACAATATGAATATATAAAAATCTCACAACCCTCCGATACAATGTTCTAATTAGTTTACCAGGCTTCGGATAGCCAAAGGCGCTGTGCACCGCGGCGCGGCGCGCCCCCCGGCTACTCGCTCTGTAACGCACGGCTCAAACTATAGTATAATGTAGTCATTTTGTTATCGGAACGATTTTACTATATAGAATACTTTCGTTTATTAATTATTATGTATGATTTTATTACCTTTCGTACTTGTAATACACGTAAATCTTAGTCTGTCATAGAATTTATTGCTTATACAATTTTTGCTGACATTGCACTGATTATATATATATATATATATATATATATATATATATATAGTTTACATAAATAGAATGCTTTTTTATAGTTACCCTCGTTTAAGTTTGCATATTTATTCGAAAATTTAAATTAAAAGTAAATATATAGCTTAATCCATTGCACAGAAAATGACATGTATTGTGTTTTATTTAATAAGAAGAGTTCAACGCGATTTCTTTGGTGTTTTTGTTTTGATTAAGATTGGGTAGTTATAACTGATAATATAGAATTACATTATAAAACAACTGAGGGGCTTTTGTCGTTAGTACAAGTGTTTCAACCATTGCATATCTAAGTGTAAAACATATCAAATGAACCGACAAAATAAAATACAAGAGTATTACGTCGACGCCGTATTAAATTACTTTTGCGGAGCGGCGAATGTAGTAGAGTGCATCTGCCTTTGCACCTGCTCCTCTGTCGGCTATAAAAGCGAGGGTCTAGCCGCAGTAGTCTCACAGTTTTAGGCTGGCAGCCTAGCTAGCTGTTCGCCTTAACTGTCTGTAATAGCATCTTTAGTATAGAGGTGGTACCCCTGTATACTAAAGATTCTACCTTAGCATGTTAGTTTGTTATGCATGTTAGTTTGTAGTTTGCTGCTATAAAATGTAGTTAGTGTTGGTGTTTGTAATTATTTGTGGTGTTGGTCTTTGAAGTGTTTTATTTACTAATTAAATATGTACTTTTCTTTCACGCTTTTAAAACTTACCTTGGTCAAAACTTGGGTTCGCAGTAGATTGGCGCCCGTTACTGACCCACGTCCGACTGGGTTCCAGTTTGCTGTTGACCTTTGTACAACCGACCTTGGTTGATCTTTAAAAAATAAACTTTAACTTTAACTGTTCAATTTGTTTAAATATTTGCGGGTAAAGTCTTTATTTTTGTTTTAAAGTAACATGTTTCTCCTCCCTTTCCTAACCCCTGACAAATAGGTTCGGCCCTGAAAACCGGACTTGTCAATACGGCCATGTAAACCGGTTGACATTACCTATCTTAGCCCTTACTCACGAATAAATTTTCGGGGGAGAGGTTAGCGTTCCGTTATCAGGTTTATGCCTATAATTGCGAGCATTAAACTAGGCCTCTTCTCCTAATACAGAGCGGGGAATAGAGCACCAATTTGTGCTCTATTCCCCGCTTTGGCAAAATGTTCAGATGACCTTGGGGACTTAGAAAATTCAGGAAATTCTCGTTTCTTAAAATACTGGAAGATATGTATTGATTTTTTTCGGGAGAGATTAATGTTTAGTTATTACAGAATTCAGATCCGACCAAGGGTATAGCAGTAATAGCCAAAAACAATTATTTTGAAGGTCATATCTAAATAAATTCTTTATCTCTAGTTTAACTTATGCCAAGTGGCTACTCAAATTACGCGGATTGATCAGAGGAACAAGTTGGTGCAAATAGAATTCAGATCCGACCAAGGGTATAGCAGTAATAGCCAAAAAATAACTATTTTCAAGGGCAAACCTATATAACTTCTTTGTTTTTGGTTAAAGTATAACATGTGGGTACTTCAATTACGCGGCTTGACAAGACGAACAAGAAGGTGCAATCGGAATTTAAATCTAGCCAACGGTATAGCAACCGTTGTGGTGGGGGACTTGGTGTGGTGGGGGAAGGCGAGTACCTAACCTACGCGCAAACGCTACATCACTATATGTCCAGCTCTTGCGCGGTACACATGGATTCACAAATACAAGACAATAATGTTTCTTCCACATCTTTATCTTTTAATATTTACCAAGCTGACACTAATGAAACGACTGATCAAATACAAGTACAAGAAGTGTCTACCACAACATCCTCTGATACAGAAGCAATTACGTTATCCTTGATGGGTTTTAACTAATGGATATTTTATTCATAGTCTTCCTCCCCGCGCCAGCTGCCATCTGCCACCTGCCGCCTGCCATCTGCTCCGCCCCACCACACTTTTACCCCCACCATTTTGTTTGATACCAAAAATGCTAGCTAGCGAATAGTCAGTACACCTCCGGCTCTCGACCGGTGAACATCGAGCTCTCCGAGACGCTCTTCACAAACTAACAATATCATTTCACTCAAAATCTGACAGATGTTTCTATTTCATTGCCGTCACGTATTATTTCCACCTGACAGCAATGAAATGCAAACACCTAACAGAACAGATAGGTGTCGAAGTATCTACCGTCTTTCTTCAGAAAGCGAAGTGATGGTCGCAACTCGTCCGGATCAACAACATCGATGACAACCAACAACGGGGAACTATTGTAAACATGAATTATTGTAAATAAAATAAAGTAATATTTGTAATATGAATTATTGTTAATAAAATAAAGTAATATTTGTAATTGTACTACCTCGCACTCGTATCATTCGATTGCTTCATTCGATGGTTTTCATTCGATATTTCTTATCGATTAACTATCGAATCACAATCGATTTTACGAGTGCGAGGTAGATTTTTTTAAAAAAACTTCACCGTGACCTTGAACTTTGAACTTTACCTCATTTCGTCACAAAACCGCCTACGTCACTGGCTCAGCCTCAGATGACGTATTTTTTCACTCAGCGCATCCGGTCACTGACCGGATGTGACGTCACTTCCGCCCCAGCAGCCCCAAATGCACACTACTGTCATTAGTTACATATTTTGCTACTAGAGTGCAGCACCAATCAATTCCCGTTATAGGCTACTGCAAACAGAATAAAATTACTATCTCAATGGGTTAATGAAACTTGCTACGTGGCTTCATATGGTTTGGCTCTACTGATATCTGCATACAAAACCCATTTATTTGGTCCGTTTGGCAGCAAATCTGCGAACTCAGCAGCTATAATGATAATCTTATGGAGAATAAGAAACATGTTATATCTCGCTTGTTCATGAACAAATATTGGTGAAACGTGGTGTGTTGCTTCATCTGGTGGTGATCCATTGATATTTGCATAAAACCCCAATTTGTTGGTCCTTGATACAGCAAACCTGCGTACTCAGCCCTAATGTTTTTCTTATGAAAAACAAATAAAATGTCATATCTCGCATTTATGAATAGTTTGATGAACATTTTAAGTGGCTTCTTGAGGTAATGAGGTACCATTTTAAATTCGCTGAGTATGCAGATTTGCTGCAATAGGGGTATTAAATATTGTTTCTAATTTCGATTCCTAAAGTAATCCAGTTTTTATATTGACATTCATTTAGCTTTGAATTGGAGGGTTTAAGATGAAATACTTGGTTACCATGTTTTATAATATATTCCAGAACACTGGTATAGTAATAATTTTTACTAAAAAATGGTTTAAATAACCATGGTGACTATTACATTTTTATTGCAATTTTGGAGTAAAACGTAAGTAATGTTAATTATTAAAAAATCCCTGTATTCAACTGTCACCATCAGCACTTTAATAGTCATTTATCCATGTAGTTTTTATTTAATTCCTAACAGTGGGAATTGGGGCAGATTATTTAAAAAAGGTGATAAATTTTCAACATAACTAACATTTACTACTTTTTAAATAATCGAGATTTCCAGTTGGTGTAGTTGAAAATCCTTTAAAAGGCGAGGGAGAATCAGGCGCCACTGATAGGTTGGAGAAGGCTTGCAATGTAGAACATCACACCACATCACATCACATCAGGGCTCATAATGGGATCTGCAGCTGGTGTTGTCACACTCGAGACCACTGCCGTCACTAAGTCTGCAGTCTGTAACTTCATAGCTTGATGCTGTCACATTTGGTTGGAGAAGGCTTGCAATGTAGGACATCACACCACATCACATCACATCAGGGCTCGTATTGGGATCTGCAGCTGGTGTTGTCACACTCGAGACCACTGCCGTCACTAAGTCTGCAGTCTGTAACTTCATAGCTTGATGCTGTCATATTTGGTTGGAGAAGGCTTGCAATGTAGGACATCACACCACATCACATCACATCAGGGCTCGTAATGGGATCTGCAGCTGGTGTTGTCACACTCGAGACCACTGCCGTCACTGTCTGCAGTCTGTAACTTCATAGCTTGATGCTGTCACATTTGTTTGGAGAAGGCTTGCAATGTAGGACATCACACCACATCACATCACATCACATCAGGGCTCGTAATGGGATCTGCAGCTGGTGTTGTCACACTCGAGACCACTGCCGCCACTGCCTGCAGTCTGTAACTTCATAGCTTGATGCTGTCACATTTCGTTGGAGAAGGCTTGCAATGTAGGACATCACACCACATCACATCACATCAGGGCTCGTAATGGGATCTGCAGCTGGTGTTGTCATACTCAAGACCACTGCAGTCTGTAACTTCATAGCTTGATGCTGTCACATTTGGTTGGAGAAGGCTTGCAATGTAGGACATCACACCACATCACATCACATCAGGGCTCGTGATGGGAACTGTAGCTGGTGTTGTCACACTCAAGACCACTGCAGTCTGTAACTTCACAGCTTGATGCTGTCACATTTGGTTGGAGAAGGCTTGCATTGTAGGACATCACATCACATCACATCACTCAGGGCTCGTAATGGGATCTGCAGCTGGTGTTGTCACACTCGAGACCACTGCAGTCTGTAACTTCATAGCTTGATGCTGTCACATTTGGTTGGAGAAGGCTTGCAATGTAGGACATCACATCACATCACATCACTCAGGGCTCGTAATGGGATCTGCAGCTGGTGTTGTCACTCTCGAGACCACTGCCGTCACTGTCTGCAGTCTGTAACTTCATAGCTTGATGATGTCACATTTGGTTGGAGAAGGCTTGCAATGTAGGACATCACATAACATCAGGGCTCGTAATGGGATCTGCAGCTGGTGTTGTCACACTCGAGACCACTGCCGTCACTAAGTCTGCAGTCTGTAACTTCATAGCTTGATGCTGTCACATTTGGTTGGAGAAGGCTTGCAATGTAGGACATCACACCACATCACATCACATCAGGGCTCGTAATGGGATCTACACCTGGTGTTGTCACACTCGAGACCACTGCCGTCACTAAGTCTGCAGTCTGTAACTTCATAGCTTGATGCTGTCACATTTGGTTGAAGAAGGCTTGCAATGTAGGACATCACACCACATCACATCACATCAGGGCTCGTAATGGGATCTGCAGCTGGTTTTGTCACACTCGAGACCACTGCAGTCTGTAACTTCATAGCTTGATGCTGTCACATTTGGTTGGAGAAGCCTTGCAATGTAGGACATCACACCACATCACATCACATCAGGGCTCGTAATGGGATCTGCAGCTGGTGTTGTCACACTCGAGACCACTGCAGTCTGTAACTTCATAGCTTGATGCTGTCACATTTGGTTGGAGAAGGCTTGCAATGTAGGACATCACACCACATCACATCACATCAGGGCTCGTAATGGGATCTGCAGCTGGTGTTGTCACACTCGAGACAACTGCCGTCACTAAGTCTGCAGTCTGTAACTTCATAGCTTGATGCTGTCACATTTGGTTGAAGAAGGCTTGCAATGTAGGACATCACACCACATCACATCACATCACATCAGGGCTCGTAATGGGATCTGCAGCTGGTGTTGTCACACTCGAGACCACTGCAGTCTGTAACTTCATAGCTTGATGCTGTCACATTTGGTTGGAGAAGGCTTGCAATGTAGAATGTAGGACATCACACCACATCACATCACATCAGGGCTTGTAATGGGATCTGCAGCTGGTGTTGTCACACTCGAGACCACTGCAGTCTGTAACTTCATAGCTTGATGCTGTCACATTTGGTTGGAGAAGGCTTGCAATGTAGGACATCACACCACATCACATCACATCAGGGCTCGTAATGGGATCTGCAGCTGGTGTTGTCACACTCGAGACCACTGCAGTCTGTAACTTCATAGCTTTATGCTGTCACATTTGGTTGGAGAAGGCTTGCAATGTAGGACATCACACCACATCACATCTCATCAGGGCTCGTAATGGGATCTGCAGCTGGTGTTGTCACACTCGAGACCACTGCAGTCTGTAACTTCAGAGCTTGATGCTGTCACATTTGGTTGCATGTCCTGGGATGGGCCGCAACTCCTACTTAGATGATGCTGATTTATTTATTTCTTGACACTGTACATTATATTCAGAAACAAAATGTTTAGGATAGACGCCAATTTCAAAACTTAATTGTTCAACCAAATCATGAAAGAAATGTATAATGGAACAAATTTGATTTTATTGAGTGGCTTATGTGCAGGTCTACTCTAAGAGAAGCAATTGCAATAAGTATAGTTGTACATTTTACACTCAATTGTGTTGATAAGATCTTCCTGTTTGAAAAATCCTCCTTCATGTGAGTCATATGCATTTTTTTACACCAGCCAATAAAATTAGTATATCTTAATTATGAACACTTAATGCTGTTTTTAGGGTATAAAAGCTTTGCATTCGTATTGCTGTCAACAACGCACAAAAACTACAAGGAAATATTTTTTTGTTGGTGAGGAATGTTTGATGTGATCTTTTGTTTGAGATCCTGTTGTCAGCTTGCTTCTTTGTCCTTCATTTCTCTTATTATTGGTCTTTAACTCATTGACTTCATTAAATTTTGATTTCGCAGTGTATTAAATTGTCTGTTCATCTGTGAATGTTGAAGTAGATTCACTGATGATTTTTCTTGGCAGCTCTATTGACAACCAAACTTCTTTTCATCTGATGATATAGGTTTTTCACAACCTGATTTGACCATTATTTGAGAACTTTTCCAAACTTAGAGAGAAATTTGCACATGCCTCTTGAGAGAAGTTGGTCAGCTTGCGTCACTAAAGGGTTTAATTGTAAATCAGACTAAAAAAAGGTGCAAGTTTCATATATGATGCAGGTTAATCTGTCTATTCATTAAAATATAATAGATCGGCTTATTGTCTGTATAATATACATACCGGTATCATATCCACCCACAGTCATAACCATTAGACTGCTGGGGGCCAATGTATTTATTTTTTTAACATATACTAACACATACCACCATCACCATAATATTTATCTGTATCTATAAAAGGCAAAGCCCTCACTCACTTGCTCATAAAAAATTCTCCTAGTACTTCCCATTTACCTAGAGAGTTAAATTGTGTACACTGATTCTTTAGGCATAAAATAGGAAAACCAAATGGTTTTCATCCTGATCTGACCTTAGGGCTCTGCCAGAGACCCCGGCAAAGTTCCCATGTATTCCTTATGGACATTCATTTTTGTTAGAGCTGATGAAAATACAAACAACTGATCTTGATTCGTAGTATAGTTCCACGGGCTAACCGCAGAATGCAGCACACACAATTGGCATAGTTTTAAATCATTTGTGGGGCGAAGCCTGCGAGTAACAGCTAGCAACTTATATTGGTGAAGTGTGGATTACTCTCATCATTGGTATTTATAATTAGAAGTTTGGCTTGGATTGCATTATGGTTACGAGTTTTAATGATAAAAATGGTTCTCACTTTTAGAATAAAAAAGAAGACCCCAGTGCAAGTCGTTGAATTGATATAGGGTATAGGTATTGTTCCATTTTCAACCATATTTTTACCCAGTAATTTATCAGTTCTTTCTTTGGAAATACTGGTAATATCAGTTTAAGCTTTGATGGATTTTCATATTGGACCAGGTGGATTTGTTTGCATTTCTGTTGAAGAGTAGGAGACTGATTTATTTTTAAACTACTTGACTGGTTTCAATTGTTTTATTGTTGCAATATTAGGAGAAGTCATTCTGAGAAGAAGTTTTGCTTGATTTATTTTGTTTTGAATATTTCTCAGTGTTATTTGCATTATTACTTGTTCTGGTTTACCCTTACAGTGCTAAGGACCGATATATCGGCTTTTGAATCTACAACCAAAAACATTGTTAGTTGCTGCATCTGTGATTTTACCGTTACAAGCTCGGTCTGCAGTCTGCACCTAGCATGTGGTGTAACCTGGTTCACACCAAATTTTTACCTCGCCCAGCACCTAGGCTGTAATAACACCCGGGGCCCCAGTGTCACCGTGCCGGCAACCGTGACGGATTATAAAGTGGTGGAAAGGACATTGTGACTGTCTGCATGAACGCCCGTTCCGATTATATTTTAAATGTCAAGATGTGCGTGTCCGTGTTTTTGTGTGAATGTAATTTTAAATTACTAATAACGACGTTGATTTGTCCAATTGATGTGATTCTAGCTTGATGACTCAATTGACAGACAATTTGAGAATGGCGCAATGAAGCATTGAAACCAGGTTGTAGTTTTACAACAGGAAATTGAACTGGAGACGAAAAGATAATTTTAAACCACTTTATTTTTTGTTTTCAATAACTTTTTCTCAAGGAGGTGGAAAACTTGCCTTCTATAAGTTTTTATACACAACACATCGATTGTAGTAGGCAGGATGGCTACCAGAAGATAAGGCCCAAGTAGCTGGCGTTGTGTTTGATTTTGAACATGTTGCTGACTCATGATTTAAACCACATTTGACGCATCGGAACATGTTTTTACAGTACGTTTTCGTGTGTCCATATCGTTAGCAGCGTTTGCACCACACAATTTCTTTCTTCTTGTGAGTTAAAAAACTACTTCGGCAATTAATAAATATTGAATATTAAAGATTTCATTGTTTTTTATATTAGGTTCAAGATCAATGTAAAACATAGAGAGAGGTTATTTAATTTTTTGAAATGTCTAGCGTTTATGATGTTTCTTACATGGAATCCAGTTTGTTCAAGTAAGTCTTTAATTTCTACGACGTCTGTCGAGGAATGCAGATTTTTCAGGACTACTCTATAAGCTCTTCCTTGTTTTAGTTGTTAGGTCTGAAGGAATGCTTGGATTTCGTTTAGTTTTTGCACAACTTTTCTGTATGTGTCTGAGGAGCCTAGAAGCAGTTTAACAGTGTTATGGTTCAAACATTTATAAGATTATTCATCCTGTCTTTATGACAGGCTCAATTAATGTCCTCATTGTATTGACATTTTCAACAACTGGTTTGAAAATCGGGGCGCTTTTGGTTCTGACACCTTGTTAGTAGCATTGGCAATACCGCTGTCGTCTATTTTGTCTTCTGAGCTACTGGTACTTAATATTTCAAATCTATTTTGAAGTTTTAATGTGGTACTTGTGGGATTATGTTCACTGTTAGTTTTAACTTTTTTACAACTAAATCAACAGTGTTCTCATTATTTATTTTCTTCTTGCCTGGAGACTGTAGCTGCCAAGATAAAGCTGATGACTGGTTATCGATGAGCCTAGAATCTATGAGATTTTGCTGCTCTGTAAACTCTTCCGACTTTTGCACAAGGTTGCTGTTGATTGATTTGTTCTGATTGTAGTAGGCTAATTGTGATCTTGTAATGAGATTGAATAATTATTTGTATTTTCTATCATTATTACGGTACAAAACTCGGCAGCTATTCCTAGCCTAAGAGTGTCCAACTAGCCTACAAAAAACACTAAAAAAAGAGTATTTTATAGTTAACCCCTGAAAAATATTATCACTACATCTTTGTTAATTGAATTTCACACAAAAAGCACACAATTTATGTATTTAACATGAATAAACCAAATAAAATGATAAAAAACAAAGGATCTATAGGAAACAATTTTTTTATAACACGTATACTATGTTGTTGATGAATATGAAATATGCACAGCTCAAACATATTGTTTGTTACCTGCCTTTTCCTTGTTCTGGTAAGGGGAATCCCAATATCCATGTAGTTTTTATCAGTTTAAGTGATAGAATGACAGTTAATTTTATTGCCTCTAACCAAAGAAAAAGCACATTTCCCAAAGTTTATCACTTACAAATTGGTTATGAACCAATTAACTGCAAAAACACTTTATTAAGTTGGAAAAAGTTGAAATTAACTGAAAAATATTTTGCACCGCTGATGATGTTACACACGGCCAATAATAAAATAGCAGTGCCAATCAACACGATTCTGACTGTAGTTGGATTTGGATTTTTATCGCAAATTACGCCCCGAGAGCTATTACACGAGTGAATCAGCATGGTTGCTAGAGTAATGTGTCTGAATAATGCCTTTTTTATTAATTTTGATTTTACTTGAATTCTAAGATATTTGTATTCCTACGCGCCAAAAAGAGGGGTAAGTTTTGTTAATGGGCCAGCTGATTTCAGGCTAACTAATGACAATTTCACTGTTCATTTGCACTCAAAGTCTCTCCATATATTTTTGTTACTATTTGTCATATTTGAAATTGTTTTATTTAAAAATTAATACCATTTTATAATTTGTTTGTAAATAAATTTGTTTGAATATTTTTAAATTTAATGTGTAGTTCTTACTTTTCTGATAGTAAAAATAACTATATTTATTGGTTTTCATTTAGCATTGGTTCTTATGGAGTGAAAGACCAATATGTATTATGTCTCCAAGTCCTTTTAAACTCAGCTGTTTCACTTTATTAATTATACCTGTCTGCCATCTTGAATTACTCTTAATGCCCAATGACATACCTGGCCATAGAGTCCTTTAATTTAGGAAAAAATTCACAAATTGGTGGTACAGAACAGCCAGACTGACAAATGTAAGTTTCCTTTTTTTTAATGTATAACATTTAATTATAATACAGATTATTCATTCAAATTCTTATACTTTGTACAGTATGAATTCCATAATTCATTTAATGAGGTTACATGTTTCGATATACCCACAGTAAGAGTTTGGATGATTATCCCTAAAGAATCATATGATAGGAAAGTGAATGCAATTAACTCCTACTTATCTAACTCCCAAAATTTGAAACTTTTCAAAGTATAACTAGAATATATTATACTTCATTCATTTTCTTATAGCCTTTACTGAGCGATGTTAAAACATAGATTGTCTCCCAAAGGTATAACAGTAAATATAATGTAAATTTGATTTAACCTAGTTGTTAAAACTTTTTTATCTGATTCAGTTTATGGTTTAACATTTTTTATGAGAACAGGATTTAATTTATACTAGCAGCAGAAATTAATCAAAAGTTATACCAAATGACCAACTCAGTATCCAAATGAGAGTTTTGGATTCATTTATAATCACAGTAGAAGATAGAATTAATTATGGAGATCATTAGTGAAAAGATAAATCTACCATAAATGACCAAAGAACAATGACCTGGTCCAGATATGTCCGTGTGTGTGTTCATTGTCACTTGCCTGCTGTCACTGTCTGTAAGTCCCTACCATGGCTTCCCACTGCCAGGGGCACCCTCGGACAGTGATCAGATTGAAGACAAGTTTTTCGAAGAGGGGGATCTGTTTGAAGGTGACATAATCTTGCGACCTGATCAAATGGCTCGTCTCCAGGTAACATATGGTTTTGAATCTTATTATTTATTGTTCTTCTATATTCTATTATAATACTATCCCTAATGTTGGATATTTCCGCTTTTCCACCAGAATAGCAATAACATTTAATCTGTCACATACATGGCTACCTAGGACATTTTCACCCAAATGATCACTTTGTTGTTGTCAGGGTGATATATTTAAGGAAAAACCTCAATCAGTTGAAGATGTCATAAGAGAAAAAATAATATTGAAACCCTATATTTAAACAAAGAATAGGTTTTTATAATTCACAATATTAACATATCTCAACTTATAAAATCAAATTAGAGCCAAACCGTAATGAATTTTATTTTTTCAAGGATTTATAAACCAACTTGAGTACTCTAGCTCTTAACCTGATATCCTTTTGGGAACTATTCTCAGCATTTGCCTAGGTGACATGAGAAACATTCAAATTCAACCCAAAATGGCCGATCCATGATTTGAACCCAGAACTTCCTGCATATCAGGTGCAAGTGATACCGCTGTACACTTCACTCTTTAAAGAATGTTGTGAATGTTAGCGGGGCCGTACTCAAGGGAGGGGGCAAGGGGGACAACTGCCCTGGGCCGGGTTATTTTAAAAATTGTTTAAGGTCAAAACACCAAACTTCCAAAATAATTCCATTCACCCGTCTTTTTACTTATAATTTATGCATTAGCCAACAAACCAACTGATCGTAGAACGGCAGAAACATCATATTCATTTCTCACGATTCGTCCACAACATGTTAAAGGAATAGTATCGGTTTCCAAAAACTCTCAAACTTATAGGCACAGGTGCATATCCATTATCTATTAGTCACCCAGTGAGATTTGCTTGAGCAGTTTTCTCTGAGATTAAGTTTCCTTTTCCGTTTTAGTTAATAATACGTGCCTTTTGAGGATTAGTGATAGTACTTTACTCTTTAATAACTTATATTTAACTAGTGGCTTGAAGGGGGCAAAGCCCCTAACCTTTCTCCAATACTCTTCCTCATTTGGTTTTAATGCTGCGAAAAATAGAACATTATATAGTTTCACATGTTTTAATGTAAACAATGCAGATGTTTTTAAATCCCCATGCTTCTCTTATAGGGGACGTTTTAGGTTATTTTTCGTTTGCTGGTACATTTTTGGAAATACTGCTATTTTTCCCGAATCTCTGGGATTGAGACCTTTAATTTGAGTCGTCTCCTATCATCCTGCAATTTTCCAAACTCCCTCAATTTCGACTTAAAAGTGTCGCTTACAGAATTATATATAAAGATATAGATTTGTTATAATTAACTATGTATACTTTTTTTAATAAATACAAAGGAGGCGCCCCCTAAATCTTAATGAGTTAATCGAGGGATTAGTTTTTGTCAAGAAGTTACTTTTTTTAAATAACACACGCAATATCATTCTGTGCCTAAAATAGAGTTGTGCTTGTGAGTATAAATATTATCACCAGGGGGGAGGAGGATTTTTATTTTCTTCGTAATGGGAGTGATTTTGGTGGCTGGTAGGGGAAGGGTGGAAGGGCGGCCAGCGATATGCCTGCCCAGGGGCCCGTGAAACAAGCCTGTGTACAGCCCTGAATGTTAGAGTTATAAATTTTACAAAGAAGACATTAGTTTTTTTTTTAGATAGATTTCATAAACAATCCACTTAAAACGGATGAACCAAGTGGAACCAGTTAAATTATTTGGACACACAACAGTAACATTACTAGTACATCAACAACTGAAAATTTACCATATTCACCATAAGCTTGTAAATTCCATCTTGAGTCCTTTGTTTGTAGTGTTTGAAACAGCTTATCGATAGATTTTCCAAACAACATCATTCAACAATTTACACGTGTCAATAAGTTTAGGATTTTTTAAACTTCTCAACCGAAAAAGAGCTAAATAACACAGACAATTGTAATACAGACATAGATGTGTTGTGATCAAACATTTTAAATCTAAACTTTTTGAAAGAAAAAGATTAAAACAGTAAATGTATGCCGAATATGTATCAATGCTATTAAAGTTTTAAAGTAATGTTCACATTTGACATATACACTAGCCAATTTATAAAAATATAAACTAAATTACTAAATGACACCTTTGCTGACCGATGACAAAAATATGTATTTCTAGGAGGAAACAATCATATTTAAAAGTTTTGGGGATTCCTAAAATTGGTAGGAACCTGGCAAATGAGAGAAAGGAATTGGTATGCCAGGCCTCATCACTATTTGGCATATTTTGTTCAATTACTGGTGAAACATAGAAATGTAACAATTCACAAAAGGAATGACTTTGCATAGAGAAAAGCCAACTGAATAATAAGCGACATTCTTTCAGAACCTGTGCAAGATATACACAACAAACAGGTTGAGAAAGGCAAAATGTTACTAGCCCCATCACCACTTGGTGTTGGCTCCAATCAAACCTATAGGGAACAGTCTTACTTCGCATATTCAGCGACCCAACTTTAACACATTGGGTGCGGAGTACATCAAATATACAATCAATATATTCTAATTAACATTGAAACATATAGGATTTTCATGTTTAAACATGTTTGTCAGCATTGAACGTGTTAATATATCGGTGTTAGTATAAATGTAACCACCAGTGGATAAAAACACTGATGGGCTTAAAAAAACTTGCAAGTAACCCATCCATTACATATGTATGTATATGCTAGAGTTTTGACATGATAAACCTTGAACCTTGAATTGCAGAGATCAAAGGAAAATATCTTTAAAGAATAATAACAAAAAACTGTACTATTAAGTAACCCTCACACGTTATCACACACATTATCAACTGCTCTTTTTCAACAGGAGTATTCCCGTAACTTCTCAAGTACAGCTGCAGAATTCCAGTTTTTTAAAAAGGTGATTCTTCAAATTTAAATAATTACAGACCCACTTTTGTAGTTGATTTCTGGGTTAGTCTACCTGTAGATGTCTATGAAGTTGGTCGTCAATGTTTTGGATATATTACAATATCCATCTTCAGGGCGATGTAAATTAGTAGCAAAAACATACAAAACACTCACTCATTAACTCAGTCAAACACAATGAGACACAATGGCACATTGTCTCATTGTGGGACTTTTTTCATCTTTGTGACTCATTCGTCAGAAAAAAAAAAAACATTGAAAATGGTTTATTATGGTATGTATGTTTACTCGCGTACTGTATGACATGTGGTATTGTCTTTTAGGATGTAAAAAGTAATTTTACCCAAGAGAAAAGGATTGTTAGAGCAATGGTGGGTACAACGACCAAAACTTCATGCCGTAATATCTTCCAGGATCTTCAAATTTCCCTCTGCATATATTTTGTATTCCCTCAAATTTGGTTAAAATTCATAGTAATTTTTTTACCTCCAATGACACAATACGTAACTCCCCGGCCAGGCATAAATCTCAGCTGCAATTACCAAATCACTAAACAGCATTTTTGACATCTTTACTTTGGTAGTGACATCACACTATACAAACAAATACCTCACCAATTTTAAAGCATCCACTATAGACAAGTGTAAAAGCCCTACATTATTTAAATAACATGTTTTTTCACCACACTACGCTGTAATCACCTGTTTTGGAACGTCATTTGAATACCGAAAGTAGAGTTTTTCCGCCCAAGGGCCGAAAGTCAGCTGGTCTATTTAGCCAGTGTTGCCAGCTTGTTTTCATGCGTACACAACGTTACCTGGTTAATAAGTGCATAATATTTTGTGTTCTTTGGTTGAAACACTGGAACAATAACAATAAAATTCAATACATTGTACTTTTGATGATTTGTTTATTGGTTAACTGTTTTTAGTCCAAGATTGCATGAGGCCGCTCGTGTTTTATGACCGATCACATTTAACCCATTAATAATTGTAGTATGGTGAAAAATAGCGTTCGCACCTCTGCCGAAAGGGTTTTGCATAGCCCTCGAACGATTTATGACCTCGACTTCGTCTCCTTCATAAAACACGATCTCGGGTCAGCAAAACCCCACTTTCAGCCCTTGGTGCGAAATATACTATTACAGTTCACATAAATATTTTAGATTGTACTATCATTTTGACGATTCACCTGTCTAAAGGAGATTCCCTGTATGTGTAATGTATACCAGCAATGAACAAATAAATAACTCTTTTTTAGACCAAATATGTAGCAGGCGGTTCCATCAAAACTTTGATAGCTGATCCAACAGCGATATGGCCCAACAAAACTGTGGCTTATGAGTTCGCACCAGGAGAGTTTAATGCCATGCAGCAAGCTCGCATCTTGCAAGCGCTTGATGACATCATGTCAGTCAGCTGCGTCAGGTTTGTCCCTCGCACCAACCAGCCAGCGTACCTCGTGCTGCGGAACAACGGACTTGGGTAAAGTATTTAACTTGGGACTTTGGTTGGCTCAATAGTCAAGTAGTATTCAATAGTTGAAGTTTAATTACCAACCATTGCAATTTCTTATGTAATATGTGTTTTAAGTGATCATGTTTATTTGAACATCTCATATGGTGACAGGCCAAATATGACGAAAAACATGACATCATAGTACATCCAATACAGCTGCAATTATGTACCTAAACTATGAAATATTTAGGGACTAAATGTTTTGTGTAGTTAGTATTTTACGTGATTTTACCCCTATGCAAACCCAACATTAAAAAATTCAAAGAAAATATGATAAAATCTCAAAAGTATTAAGAAATGATTTTTCTAGGTGTTGGAATCATTGGAATTCTAAAATGACTACTGTTTCATATAGTGGTGAGGAGATATTTTTGTGCCAGATTTAAACCCACATCAGATTTTGAAATATAGTCTTTTATTTGATAATTTTTTAAATTTTATAAGTGGTAAAATCACTATTAACAATCTAAACCAATACATTTACAGTGACTAAAAGTCACCTACTGTGAACCAACGTACCAAAACACAAAAATACCCCCATTGCAGCAAACCTGCATACTCAAATGGTACCTCACTATGTCATGAAGCTACTTACCAAGTTTCATCAAAGCATATTCATAAATAAGAGATATGGCATTTTGTTTATTCACCAAGGGATAACATTAGGAATGAGTATGAAGATTTGCTGCATCAAGGACTACAAAAATCGGATTTCAATGCAAAAATCAATGGATCACCATTAGATGAAGCAACATACCAAGTTTAACACTTTCACTGCTGCAAACATGTTTAAACATGAAATTTGCATAAGTTTCTATGTTGAGAAAAAAAACCGATCAGGGTCTGCAGCAGCCAACGTGTTAACAAATATATCTTCATAAACAAGCGAGATATAACATGTTTCTTATTCTCCATAAGAATAACATTGTAGCTGCTGATTACCCAGGTTTGCTGCCATGGGGACCACAACAAATGGGTTTGAATGCAAATATCAATAAACCCCAATCATATGAAGCCACATGCCAAGCTTCAATAATATATGTTCATTAATAAGCAAAATATAAAATTTTACTTATTCTCTATAAAATTAACATTGGACAACGTACTGTGTTTAGCACTTTCAGTATCTCAGTACAGAAATAATTCAAATGACTAAATTGTTTGTTTTTAAACTAAATTCAGTGGTGAAAACTCAAATTAGGGCTTTAAACTAATTATATGTAAAATGTTAAACAAACAACATTTTGGGGTACAAAACCCCCCTTATAATGATGCAAACTGCCTGGTTTTCAAACTCATGAAAACAGATGCTGCCTTACACGTTTATACCAAATTTCATAAAGATCACACTTTTTTTACAAAATTTATCAACCCTACCGACCCACATATATAAATTGTACGGACACAGCAATGTTAATTGTACATAACACATTAAATTACTGTGGCCACGGAATACTTGCAAGTATTATGCAAATTAACATGCATTTCATATAGGAAAATAAAGTTTTTTGCTGTTTGCAATAAAATAAAAAGGTTGATGTAAATTATAAAGTTGCTAGGTTTTTACCTATAAACTTTTCAATAGTATGCTTTTTGAAATACGCTAATATTTGAATTTTTAGTATTTTAGTATTTATTATAAGCATTAAAAAAAATATTTCAATGAAATTTGGATTTTTTCAAGAAAGCCTATCATGTAGCATACCAGAGTAAAGCTAAATTTATCACGAGTAAGAAATTTTAATCAGGTAAAAGATACAAGTTATGATTTAGAAAGTACAGGGTATTTCGTACCTGTCAATATTTTAAACAAGAATGGCCGCCATTTTGAAACGGATAAAGGTAAGTGTATATGTTTTTGCCAAAGTGTTTCTTTTAACAAGACCTTTAAAATTATGTATAATTTGCCTATTTTTACATAAGAAAATTTGAGATTTGAACCACGATTCAAAAATTTTGAAAAATGGCCACCACGGGCGCCAGGGGGTGGTTGGCTGATGGCTCCCATCTAAATTTGTTCCTATTACATCGGTCTACCTCTGTGCCAAATTTGGTACTTTTATCAAAAATTGCACAATAGGTTAGTTAATCAGCCACACTTTATAATTCTATATTAAATCATGTCACTCATTAATTTTACATTCAAAAGAATACATTTTACATTCAAAAGAAATTATTGATTTTGTTATTAATTAATGATGTAAAAGACATATTTTTATCAACACTTCTTTTTTATGAAGTTATATATGCTATCAATGGATCTAAGCACAATGGTGCCTTCAATGTGAGATTATAATTTAATGAAAGGTTTCCTCCTGTTGTGCATCTTGCTGTACATCTCGAAAATTGAAATTGAAATATCACTGACTGTGGTAGTAGGACTGATTTTGTGACTGACTGACCTATCACAAAATCTTCATAACTACAAGGCCTACAGAGTTGAAATTTGATATAGAGGTTCCTCTTTGGCCGTAGGTAAGAAACGGTATTATGAAATTCCCCCCGTGTTCCGCCCCGCTGGGTCCCAAAGTTTCCATGTATTCCTTATGTACATCACCTTGGTTTGAGCTGATGAATATTCAAACAGATGATCTTGATTCATATTAGTTCCATGGGCTAGCCAGGGATTGAAGCACACACAACTATCATAGTTTAAGCGGGCGAAACTGCACCGGGTCGGCTAGTTCTGGGAAAACCCTTGACCGTAAAATCTGATATACTCAAGGAAATGACTTAAACTGAAGTAGAGTCATTGTTACAAAAACAATCAGACTCATAAAAGTTAAAATAACCAATAACTATGAAATTTAAATAAGCTTGAATTTCATCAATTTAGAAAATAATTTAATTTAATGACTTAAAACTGACTGATGTGTGAAAATAACCAAATTGAAACAGTTGTGCAGCAGCAGTTGGGTACCATAATTACGGGCCGTTGGATCTGTTCCTGGGAGGACCGTCATGTCAGACCCGAGGCACGATTCAGCATGAGTTTCTTCATGCTCTTGGTTTCTGGCATGAGCACACACGGCAAGACCGGGACCAGCACATCACTATCCTCTGGCGTAACATCAGCCCTGGTAACGAACCTGAGCTTTATCTGTAAATGTTCACTCAAATGAACCAAATATTAACAACTTTTGAATGTCAACTTTTTGTGATAGATGGTAGTGTTGTATAAAGTGATTTAAAATCACCACTACCATCACCACAAAAAGCCCCCTTAGGATTTATTTATTATGTCTCTTTAAAGGTGTTAAAAATCCTTGAACATAGGCATTTTAGCATTGCTTAATGTATACCTCTAGTCAATAACAATGTGAATAAGGCTACCTTTTGGAATATAACTAGTGGAAACACAATAAATCAAATCTCAGGGGGAAATGGCAAAAGTTTGACTTGTTGAATATTTCGAAATACCAGGGTTTGATTTATCAAGGTGATCTTCCACAGTCTTAGATTTATCGAGGTTCACAATAAAGATGGATATGTAAGCGTAGAATTCTTACATCATTAAGTGTTCTATAAGCTGTGTATCACAATTAACCATAATGTCACATATTCTCTGAGTGACAGTCACATATTCTCTGAGTGACAGTCTTAATTAGAAAGACCTATGCTATGTAAATGTTTACAAGTAAAAATGTTATTAACAATTGAAAATGTCGAAAACAAGCTTAGAAATAATGTTAGACAGGTTTCTGCTTCCTTCTTATCATCTGCCCACAAGACACCCCTCCCCCCCCCTTTTACAGCAACATGACTTTGTTCTGACCAACTGTGCATACATTTTCATCAACACAACCTATGAAACTAAGATTCATTTTTCACCCACATGCTCAAACATTCAAATTTGGACCAATTAATGACACTGGACAGCAGTAGATGTAGGGTAGGTTGAGAATTTCCAGTTGCAACATTAACGATAAAATATAGTAACTGGGGCCTTGGAATTTAAAATAATAAAGTATAACTTTGATTTATAAAGAGTTAACGAAGTCCTGCTGTCATAACTTCTTCCTACAGCTCACAGTCACCGTCTACACACCCATCTGTCCCATCACTTGTTACAGGTTTCAAAAGACAAAGTCTAGGTCATTCTAGCTGTGAGTCTATCGATCCTCCAAAAATCCTTATTTTTACCTCAAGATCCTCCATTTTCTAATATTGTTTTTAAAACTTTGCGAATACATGTGTTTTATCTTTCAAGCTATTAAGTTTCCATCTTGCAAAACCCGGAAAGCTGTTTCTTCAAATATATGTAGCCTAAAAATTTAGATCTTTAGGTGGAATAAACACTTTGATTATAGCATTTATCTAAGTATCTGTAGTGCTAGTGATTAAATAAGTGTGATAAAGCCTTTTCAAACTCTCAATTTTGTGACCTTTTACTTGATAGACAACAATGTGTTACGAGGTTTAGGCTCAATTGCCTTACTCACAGTTAACATCCATCAACACCATCCTGTACCACTGATGACAGTTACATTTCAAAAGCAGGTCACACTGTTATTGACCAGGGTTTTTTTGTTGTTGCATTTCTCACAGTTCATAACTCAGTTAAAAATATTATTAATTCATAAAATAATTAAAGGTTGCATGTCAGGTTGACACACTTTCAGGGAGCTTTGAGAAGCACTCTAGGTTTGCTTGTGTACGGCCCCCATTTGTCTACTAGTTCATTAGACCTATCATGCGTTTTAGTCTAACATATAACCTTACTCTCTCATGTGCAAGACTAACTAGGTTTTATGACATTTTGAAACAATAATAGTGTACTTTTGTTATTTTTTGTCTTTTTTCATTGACTATCTAAAGGTCTCCAAACATAACAATGGCACCCCAGCAAGAACAGTATTGCGCACCATGATCGCAGAATAATTATCATAATAGCCGCTCTGAGCAAACCAAACCTGACAACCAAACATAACACTTTTTCTTACTGTAACGATTGAGAAAATGGCTTAGCAAATGAAATGGTTTACAAATTAACCTACAGTATTCACGATTATTCAATATTGTTTGATTTCTTTTAAAATTGATTTGTGTAATGATTTTAAGCTGGTTTTCAATTTGGTTTTAGGAAAGGAGTTCAATTTTTATAAGCGGGATCCTTCTGAGATAATGAATCTTAATACGCCATACGACTACAATAGTGTGATGCATTATCGATCCGTTGCCTTCTCCAAAGACAGGCGGAGCGAAACGATAATTCCCAAGGTGCCTGTGGCAGCTAGCAGGATGGGACAAAGGGTCCGTTTCAGTCAAGTGGACCTTGCAAAACTGAACAGATTTTACCAGTGTCCTCCAACATACTATCATGGAGATTATCAGATAAAACGGAAAAACAATGATGGCAATAATGAAGAGGCTGACTCGAGCCCACTTGAGATAACTCAGGATGGTGTGAATCAAGAATCATGAGGGAGACCAGTTACCCAAAGGTGTTAATATTGATGTTGATGTCACGAAAAAATGCTTTGACAGTGGCAAGTCATAATGATGATAGATATTTGTAAAACACAATAAATAACATATGCAAATATACACGTTTTCTGAAGCTTGTCTACTTAGAACTTAATTTTTCATCAAGAAATACATCGATCAGCAGTTATACATAATATTATTCTGTACTTGATAGGCTAGTTCAAAATACTTACAATTTAAACAGATTGTTGTATTTCATTTTTTAACATTTGATATTGTGCAGTATATTATTTGTAGATAAAAGCCTTTTCAATCATTAAATGTTGCTGCTCCTTTTATAGCTGCTAGCTGGTAATTGTATTTTAGTTTCATGAGCATATTTATTTTTATTACATATCAAAATATGCACCAAACTACTTTTAGTTATTGTCTTTATTTTAAAACCTACATATATATATATTGTTTGCAGGAGGCAATATTATTGCAGTCCCTCAACCAAACTCATGCAAATTAGCTATGAAATAAGCTGGCAACCAGGACAATTGAGGGTTTTAAATAATTTTCAAGAAACGTTTAAAGTCGCTCCGTTAATAATATCTTGAGAACTAACTGGTATTTTTCACAACTTCGGAGTCTTTCTTTTAGTGCAGTAGGTTTTTGAAAGAGTCCATTTCCTCAAAGGCGTTTACTTCACTTATTTGAAATTTCACCTAGCCTAACTATCGCTGGTCAAAGGTCGTGGAGGAGAAATAGTCATGTTGGTTTTTTGTTTAATTTTTGAACAACATGCAGTTTTTGGCCTCTTTTTACTTAAGTCATTGGGCAGGACTTTCCTTAAATTTTTAACATGGATAGGAAACAAATCTTTTTCTTTGTCTTTTTCTTCATCTTTGGATTTTCGAGGAGATGGGACTTTTTTCAGTTTGACTTCCTTTAGACTTTCAACAGTAATGAGAGGTCGAAGTGGGCAATTTTCTTCAAAAATTATCTTGTTCCTCAAACCCTGCCCAGCTCTGGATGCACAATTGCCTAGGTTGGGGGAGATAAAGCCGGGAGGCGGGAGAGGTGGCGGAGGAGGGATGCAACTCTTCTGGTCTAAACACTCATTCGAAGGAACAGATCTATTACAACTGTTTGAAAATACTACCAAGTCTTTAACACTTTTTACTGCAACATTCAGTTCTTTGATTTCATCTTTAAAAGAGTTCAGACAATCGTGTTGACAACGTAACTGTTCTTTAATCAAAATTAACTCGCTGCTCATCTTACTCCACTGACTCTTGTACACTATTTTATTGATATAATTTTCTTCATGAAGGGCACCAAAATGATGGGCAATTAAGTCCATCAAATCCTGAGAATCCCCTGTCTGTGTTCCACTGTCAGCGTGAATTTGCTGTTGATTCACACATTTTTTCAATTTTTTTGATGTATAATCAAGAAAAAATATGAAATATTCTGATAGCAATGTAAACACAATACAAATAAATGACATAATTTTCTCTTTGATATCATTTTCTCTCAAAATGTCATGCAATCTCTCTTTGTGATGCACACTTCTACTTTGAACTGTTTCACTCATGTCCACTGTGTATGCCTGACTGTATTTTAAATATTATCATGATTGATTTAATTAAAATTATTTAACCTAAATTACACCAATGTTTTGAAATTTAATATATTTCATATTTTGGAAGATTTTTTGAGTAGCAGCTGTACAAATATTACATTTTACCAAAAATAAAAACACATGACAGTGTGTCATCTTGGTATTTTATTTAATAGGCAAACAGGTGTTTTTTAAGGCTGATGATGAGATCTAAGAAATCACTAACATTATTGTTATGCCTGCATAGAATAATACCCCAATGTTTAGTCCCCATTATAGTATCCTGCGTCCGCAACCATGATGTTATTCTTATGGAGAATATGTATCATACTACTCAACGAATGATTTACTGGACAAGAAAGACAAGCTGCAGATATGTGTCAAAATACATTAATGATTGATACTGCTATAAAGAAAAATACACTTGATAAAACTGAATATAAAAGGCAAAGCCCTGGTGACTGACTCACTGACTGACTGACTGACTCACTCATCACTAATTCCCCACCTTCCCATGTAGGTAGAGAGCTGAAATTTTGTACACTCATTCTTTAGGCATAAAATAGGAAAACTGAATGGTTTTCATCCTGATCTGACCTTAGGGCTCCGCCAGAGATCCCGACAAAGTTTCCATGCAGGGTATTTCTTATGGACATTCAATTTTTGTTTGAATCAAGAATCAAGAATACTTTATTGTCACACGACTATATAAATATAGCATTGACAATCGTCAAAAAAAAAAACTTAAATAGCTAAAATAACAGACTGCTAAAAATACATAATTCATTTCCAACTAAACATCCCTTCTTTCAGATATATAATCTTTAACACTGTAGTACTCTTTTTCAATCAAGTATTTTTATCTAAATTTTACAACATCCACCTGAGTTTTCAGGATTTGGGGGAGAACATTAAAAAGCTTAATGGCAGAATAGTAAGTTTGGTTTTGAAAGGAAGTTGTGTTGTGTCGGGGAATATGGACTAGGTTAGTGTTGCGGAAATTATATCTATTGGCAATGCGCTGAGGAAAAACGTGTTTGTTTTTAACCAGAAATGAAAGGCACTCTAAAATGTAAATTGATGGAAATGTTAGCAAGTTGTTTGCTGAAAACACACCTCTGCATGATGCGTATCGGTCCATACCATAAATCAGTCTTATGGCTTTTTTCTGCAGTGAAAATATTTTCTTAGTTCTAGAAGACTGCTCCCCACATTGCGACCCCGTATGAAATATGAGGAAATAGGCAAACAAAATAAGCCGTCAGGAGAATTTCTCTGTTGGAGGATTGGGAAAGTCTTCGAAGAAGAAAAATGCTACTATTAATTTTGCTTGAAACCTTTTCAATATGTTTGGAAAAGTCTAGTCGGGAGTCGATGATGACCCCTAGAAAATTTGTGACATAACAAGATTCAATGTCGTCCTCACCTATTGTTATTACTGCAGAATCTCCTGAATTCCTTAATCTAAAGTCTATAAAATTAGTTTTTCCAGGGTTAAAAACCAGATGATTGTCACTTAGCCACTGTAATAAGAGACTACATTGTATACAAGTTTTAAGCTCTAGATTCTCTCGGGAATCATCAACAACACTCAGAGAGGTATCGTCCGCAAACAAGCAAACATTGGCAGGGAAAATTTCTTGAGGCATATCGTTTATAAATAAAAGAAAAAGAATTGGACCTAAGACAGTCCCCTGAGGAACACCAGCAGTTACTACAATCTCTTTTTGGATTTCTCGGAGCACAAGCAACCATTATTATCAATGAAAGATATTTCAACAGATTGTGTTCTTCCCTTGACAAATGCTGAAATCCAATCAAAATCTTTACCTCTAATACCAAAATATTTAAATTTTTCAAGCAACAATTTATGGTTAACCATATCAAAAGCCTTACTAAGGTCAAAAAATATTCCGAACACATTCTTATGGTCATCCAAGGCTCTAGAGATATTAGAAATAAAGCTGAATAGAGCATCAGAAAATGAAAAATTTGAGCTAATGAAAATACAAACAGCTGATCTTGATTCTTGTGGGCTAACCACAGAATGCAGCAAACACAACTGTCATAGTTTTTATAAATTACTAGCTTATGTACTCACCTCGCACGGGGGTTTTCTTTACCCGTTCTTTAGTCAATGCAATTTGCATTTTAGTTAGCTTGAAACAGCTGTTCTTGCTTCTCTTTAAGCTGTCAAATGGAAGTGTCCTCAGCTTGTGGCATTACAGTTTCTGAATGTTTAATTTCTTCTGAAATGTAAACATTGAAACTTAGGACGTTCGCGGGGCGTAGCCCGAGGGGATTTTAAGGAAGTGAATAGGCCTATATGTTGCATGGGTTCAAGATCTACCTTTATGTAAAGTTTCAGTCCAGTCAGTTTAGTAGTTTTTGCGTTCACCCGGAACATCAGACAGACAGAAAGACAGAAACCACCTCTTCTTTATAATATTACTAGTAGAATGTACCCGTTCATCGCACGGGTTATAGAAAGGTAAGTTAGCTTGAAACAGCTGTTCTTGCTTCTGCTCTTTAAGCTGTCAAATGGAAGTGTCCTCAGCTGTTCGCATTACAGTTTCTGAATATTTACTTTCTTCTGAAATGTAAACATTGAGACTTAGGACGTTCACGGGGCGTAGCCCGAGGGGATTTTAAGGAAGTGAATAGGCCTATGTATTGTATGGGTTCAAGATCTACATATGTGTAAAGTTTCAGCTCATTCTGTTCAGTAGTTTTTGCCTTCACCCGGAACATCAGGCAGAAAGACAGACAGACAGACACCACCTCTTCTTTATAATATTATAGATAGATTTGCGGGGCGAAGCCAGCGGAAACAGCTAGTCTAACTATAATTTTAAGAAAAATCATTTGTGTTTCATAAACCAGTAATAATTCACAGTTGGGCTCACCTACAAATGCCTTTCTTCTATAATAAGTTCTCCTAAACATTAAGGTTTAAGTTTCCTTTCAAATTTTCCCATACTTCTCTCAGATTTGAATGCGCTCAACAGTGTGTTCAAGAGTTTAATGCCACTACCTATATGACATACGTTTTTTAGTAGAATTTTTAGAGTTAAATTTTAACAAAGACTCTCAGCATGAGATGGAAGGATACAAGATTGAAAAAGGTCTGGGTTGTTGCGAACAACCATGAAATGCAAAGAGAAGGAGGAAAGGTTAGAATATTATTTTCTTTAAAAATACTATTACGAGAAAACCCTTTTAAGGCTTTTTGAAATCCATCCTGATCACTTTCTTTTGGAGTCTGAAGATGAACTTTGTTCTGCAATCTTAATAACCACATCTGGATTTAATAAAATTGAAATATTTCACCGTGGTAGGCAGCGAACCCAACACTTTCATCTAAGTACAAGGAGCTGCTTCTAAAAATGTAAATATTAGAGCTCAGGCGCCTGCAAACATTGTTAATTTGTTCCTAGAACCAAAGATTTTAATCAACTTTTAAAGCAATAAATGTTGTTGAAAAAGACATATGATTTCAAAGTTTGAGAAAAGTTTTCCTAACTAGGTTTGTTATTTATAATGTTTTTGTTATGGAAGTCATTATTTGAGTTTTAATCCCTGTTCAGAGTCATATTATTTGTGTCAAACTTTTAGAGTAGAATATTAGTCTTTTCGTGTGCCTTAACCCTATGCACTCGAAAGCCACTCCCAGTGGCCATTCCTACTCCATAACAGCTTGTATTTATTCCTACTTGTCCTGTTGCTCGATTCCGAGCAAGCCTGTACCAAACAAAAGGGTTCTCCAGTTGTAAACAAACGTAACAAAACATCTGTTAAAACGGATGATAACAAGGTAGTTTAGACTTTTGCCGTCGGATAGCGCCACTGTTCCGAAAGTTCAGCCCTGTACTGTATTAAAGTGATGCCCTGTCTTAAATTTCTGAGATCTATTGGCAAAAATACGTAGAAATACCTTTAATTTGACACCTCAAACGTTAAAATCCGTCCAGCCAATATCGAGTTATGACTGTGAAGAAAAAACCCCTAGCGCATTAATATTATACAGTCCTCTCAGGTCGTATGACCACTTTTGAGTGGCCGTGCCAATTTCTTTGTCAGCCTGGCAGCCATTTTGACCTTATGCTCACACCAATTTGTAATTATTTTATTGATAGTAGCCTGAAATGTGATGTTGGAGGGTATATTGGATGGTTATTAAAGACTCTTTGTATACTTTAGTTTTATTTTTTTAAATTTCTGTTCATTTTCAAACAAAACATGTGTTGATTTAGTTACTTAAAAACAAATATGCAATGTTTGATTCAATATCACTCTCACATTCTTAAACAATTTCAAAATCAGTTGTCTTTGAGCATATCTCGGATTTCATCAGAACGTAAATTTTCATCCAGTTAAGCTAATAATCACATAGTTAACATTTATAAAACAAAGGATCACCAAGTGGGAAAACAGCACAACGAGAGAGGTTAAATGATAAGCGCTAGTTGCTAGCAGCTAGGAAAATCAAAATAAACAAATAAATACAAATATTGCGAGCTACTAGCTGTACAAGCGTTTGTCAATATTTATTTTACGTCTCAAATAAAACAAAACAGTACTGGAGTTAATTTGAACCAGCTGGTATTTACTACAGTAAAAGTACAAAAAACGGATAAACTTAGCAGTTATTCCAAGAAGGTATATTAGTAATAGGCCTACTGGAGACAACACTATACAAAACTGCATGCCGCCGCCATTTTGTGGTGAGGAAAATTAACTAGTACGTAAATATGACGGTGTTACTGTTTTGCCTGGTTTGTAAGGCTCAAATTAGTATTAAATTCCGCTTAACCCTTTTTCTGGAAGTAGATGTGTTGCCTTTTGGATTATGTAAAACTATAAAATGCAACCTGCCGCCAAGCCCCAGACAACAAATCATGGTTCCAAGCCTAGTTGCATTTTAACACGCAACCTTCAGTATTAACATTTTCTACCAAACATTATTTATGGGAAATTGAGTTACTGACGAAGCTCTTGTCAGTTAAACAATGTTATTCTAATATTAAACGCCTTAACAATCTTATTTGAATATCATACAACGATCATTAAATAAATTCAAATGTACTCATTTAGAAGTAATTTTTAGGAGTGAAAGTGAAAAATCATATTTGTTGGCTTATCCGGAAAATTGGAAATGTCCACAACTGTATTAAAACCACCAGCAAATCTAGTGGATAAGGTCTTCTATCATTTGTTTACAACACTGTTTCAATGTTAATGAGATGAATACGCTAAAACGCCTGATAATTATTAATTTGCCACTGCAGTCAACTCCCGATTATCCGGGTAATGACCGGTTGGAGGGTCACGGATAACCCAAAGCCACGGTTAAAACAAAGGGATTCAATAAATTTAATATTACGAATATAATAAAGGTTTATCAACATTTTTATACTACAATATTGTGTTATTATGTAATTTAAGATATATTTATGTAAATTAAATACTTTTGAAAATCTTTAAATTGTGATAACATCTACAAACTGTCAAGATAATAATTACTAGCAATGGTTGATAGCAGTAAATACTATCAAAAACACCGAATGATATTTAATAGGTTAAATATGTCTAAACACCAAACTCTCTAAACTACACCCAACAGTATGCTAATTAATTCTGCACTGGGGAAAAAACCTATGAAGGTGAACAACGGTGGGAAGAATGATTGTTTTGAGATGTTTCTATTTTTAGAAGTCCGCGTCAGACCGTGCGTGCAGTCAAAGTCATCACTCCCCATCACGCGCCCACGGCTCATTAGCGAAATGACAGGGTCTCAGATTATGTTGTGTTTACTAAATTGTTTGTATAGTATTTATTCTGATAAGTAAATTAAATTAAAGCAATTTTGGAGATAATTTAGCGAAATAAATTGTTGTTATTGCTCTATTTATGTTTAGAAGGGTATCAATAAAAATAATAAAAATAAACCTTTCGTGACCCCGGTTAAACTGCAACCCGATTAACCCGCTCCCGGATAATCGGGAGTTGACTGTACTAGCAACCAGCTTAGTGTGACCACTCAAACTTCTCTGTTTTGCTAGAAATAGCAACATTTTTGTGGTCAGACTAGCTTTTTTCGTGCTTTTTACAAGCAGATGGTAGCCAGCGCAGTGTAAAAAGCCTATAAGCCTATAGGCTTTGACAGTAGCAAAAAAACAAACACAGTACAGCATTTCATGCTGGGACATTACATGAGTTTATTAAGTTCTCCACCAGATTACAACAGCATAAAGATAATGTAAACTAGATTTTAAATCATGTTACTTTAGGCCACTCATAGTGGCCACACAAGCATTTGTGGAATTTCGAACTGGCCACTGAGAATGGCCATACAAGCTGTGAGGAAGCAGTGTTAATGCTGCAGGAAAAAACTTCAACTGATAAGGAAATAGCGGTAGCCACTGACAATGGCCATACGACCCCAGAGGATTTTAAAAGACCCTACCACAGAGTGCAAAGTGTTAACAATGGTCTCCGCTCGGTCAGTAGCTAACTATAAGAGAGAAGTATGGTTAGCGAACAGTAAATTATTAATTGATACCCAGAAGATCATTAATAAATAGCAGGAACAAAATAGGGCCTGAAATTAACCCAGGGGGGCCTCTGCAGGATAATGGTATTTATTGATGAGGTAGTCCACTACTCACAGTCATATTTTAAAGGCGCTCAGCTCATTTAAAAGTAATGAGTAGTGGTCAGGTGCTCAGCTCATTTAAAAGTAATGAGTAGTGGTCAGGCGCTCAGCTCATTTAGAAGCTCGAGGTCTCAAGTCTCGAGGACCCCATCCAGATAAAATACATATTTATTTTAGTTCTAGGAACATCAGTACAAAATATTTAGGCTAACGCAAATATCCTGAAGAAAACTATTGTACTTATATACAAAACAAATAGAAGAAAAAATTCATGTTTATAAAAATAGACAACTAATATTTTTTACAATTTTAATGAAAAATATTGGTATAAAAATTGCATTAAATTATAAATCACAGAGAAGATTAATAACAATTTTCTAATATTGATGTTTTCAGTGTTGGAATCTTAAGATACAGCACCACCAAAATTATTCAGTCAGCAAAGTCTTATGTTCAAACTGAGTTTTTGCAGACCACCAAATATCTGGAAAAATTAAAAATAACCAATGAGAATATTTGTTATTATACATTATGAGGACTTTAAGCAAAATTAAGTAAACCAACAATACACTATTGATGGCCATCAGTGAAAATATGGTTATGGTTACTAATAATCAATATTTTCATTGATAAAGTTACGAGGTATTTACGTGACAGCTTAGTTATCATAAGAATAAGTTATTCATGA
This sequence comes from Allygus modestus, assembly GCA_963675035.1. Classification (NCBI taxonomy): domain Eukaryota; kingdom Metazoa; phylum Arthropoda; class Insecta; order Hemiptera; family Cicadellidae; genus Allygus; species Allygus modestus. The sequence goes on along the minus strand of OY776111.1, from coordinate 245,182,549 downwards.
GTAATAAGAAAACTACTTATTCCTACATGGATTATTAACCTGAATTCAATATCAAAAAGTACACCAGATATTATATGTTGTATGCCTACAGAACACTTCAAAAAACCTTTCCCTTGATTGGTATCAGAAGATTCTATACCAATCCATCTACAAAACATTGGAGTTTACTGATTACAAAAAATACATATATATACTCACAGAAATTGGCATTTATGCTTTTGACCTGTCTTAAAACATTAACCTAAAAACATCACTCGAAGCTAGGCGTTTTCTCTTGTAGCTCGCAACCTAACCCTTTTCTGAGCTTTAACTAAGTACACTATTATTTAAATTCCCCCCGTCGCAGCGAAACTGCGTACTCGGCAAATTTTCAATGCATGTACATGTTTCTCACTAGTACATAAAGCCACTTACCAAGTTTCATAAAATACATTTATAAATAAGTGGTATAAGGCATTACAGTAGAAGCTCGGTTTACCGAGCCTCGCTTATCCGAGATTCCGGGTTAACCGAGGCGGTCCTAATATTGTACAGTATTACAAATTTCAAAGAGAAAGTAACACGCTCAAATAAACGAGCAATTGACAGCGCGCCTTCACTTACTGCAACCGCAATACGCGCGCTGAACTGTATTGTGTTTGCATTCAACTACAGTAAACGTCGGCAGTTGTCGGGGTTGTTCGGCAAAGTTCGTGCGTAGAGACAGTGCAATTCAGGACCGTGGTCGTTAGTCTGCCGAAGCCGCCATTTCGTGTTGACAGCGATTTGTTTACTCAGTTCTGTTTATCGCTGTTAACTTAGCGTGTGCGTGTTAATTAGAGAGATGAGTTAAGTAGAGAGATGATTAGAGTGCTAAGCGCAAACGTGTTGTTGTGTCTTTAGACTCGAAACTAAATGCAATGTTACGATATTTCTTATACTAATAAACTGAACAAAACTCAAATCATTGTTTTATTTCATGGTTTAAACATATCTTGAGCTATTTATAACCCCAATTACGATTTTTAGGTTACATTCCGTGTTATCCGAGATTTGACGTATCCGAGGTGGCCTCGGTCCCAATTAACTCGGTTAAGCGAGGTCCTACTGTATATATATTCTCCGTGAGAATAACATTAAAGGCTGAGTACGCAGGTTTGCTGCTAAAAAGATAAATATGTTTTTGTGCAATTATCAATATAACTTAACCAGGTGAAGCTACACACCAAGTTTTATTAATTTAATGTCCATAATTAAGAGAGATATAAAACTTTACTTATTTTCCATAAGAATAACATTTGGGCCGAGTATGCAGGTTTGCTGCTATAGGGACAATCGGAAAAAAAATTGTACAAATATTAATATACCAGTACTAGGTGGAGCCACATGCCAAGTGTCATCAATATACATTCATAAATAATCGAGATATCATATTTGAATTATTCTCCATAAAGATAACATTGGACAACGTACTGTGTTTAGCACTTTGAATATCTTTACAATAGTTGGACGTATAATCACAATTTAAACACCAAAATTATTGTTTTCTAGAGCTGAACTGATTGGTAAAACAAGTGTGAAGTTTACAGTAAAATTAACTGAGGAAAAGCTAAAAAACCTTTTTCCCATAAGATCAATATGGGAATTTTTATGAACACGTATTTTGGTTTTTCTCCGCAACCACTTATTCTAGATTAATGACTCAAAATACTATATTATTTGTTTTTTTTAAGCTCAAATGCAAAAAACTGATTTTTTTGAAAATTTAAAATCCCCATAAACCCCCCTTTCCAATGGTCCGATTAATATCTTCCTATTCTTTGAATCATTTTCAATTAGATTTATATTTTTGTCAGCTACGACCATGATGTTACTACATTATGTAATTATTGCAGCTATTAAAATCACAAATGTTTCGTTTTATGAAGCTATAACCTACATCAGGAGCTGCTCACCTTAGTTGGCTTTGACCCTAGCCAGGAAAGTGTTGAAGGGAGAGCCGAGGTAGTAGTATCCCCCGAACTCCACAAAGTCTGACACACCAGTGAGTCCGTCAGTGGCGTGTAGGCTATGGCTGATCTTGCCGTCCTTGGTCAGGAACAACACCGTCACTCGCGACTCACTGAGCGTTGGAACTGACTCAAAGTGTCCGATCTAGTTACCGGTACATCATAGTTTAGAACATTGATTTTTTCTTCTTCAAACTTAAGGCGGGTTACACACTGGTGTCTCAGACATCGTGTCTCAAGATATCAGTCTTGTCTAATGAAATTGAATGCGACTTGTATGTTTCATGCGGGTCTTGTGTTGCACACATTTTTGCATTTGCGGGTGCTATTGCAGGCGGCTGACTGGTCCGTTCTGCGATGTGCGCATGCGCAGACCTGCTTCCCGTGAGACATGTCTTACCAAACACCGACCAACCGGTCTCGCGAGACACTTGTCTGAAGCAGATGTGTAACATCGCACAGCTGACTCGAGCAGTGTGTAAGTTCCCATTCAATAACACAGGTTGGTTCAGGTGAGACATGCCTCAGATGAGACAAATGTCTTAAGACACAATTTCTGAGACACCAGTGTGTAACCCGCCTAAATAAAAGGCAAAAATATCTAAATTTAATTCTACGAAATGAGAATGTTGAACAAGCTAACTCCATCAATTTTCTGGGTATTTAAGTGGATAAATAGCTTAAATTTGACAAACAAATTGATAAAATTTGTAATAAATTATCAACAAATTTATTTATATTACAAAGATTATGCCAAATTTGTAACAGACAAGTACTTTTAATGTTTAAGTCAATTCAATTCAAAATCTCTTTATTCATCTTTTTATCTACATAAATACACTAGCAGTTACCCGGCGCGCGTTGCTGCGCCCAAATTAAGTTGTTTACAGAAATAAAGTTATTTTAATAGAATTTGGTCAATTTTCTGCCGATTGACGCTTTTTTTGGTGGCATGTGGATAAAAAAAAGAAATATTTTAAGTTAAGTTAAAATAAAAAAGTTAATATAAATTCAAGTAACACAATTCATTCAAGTAACACAATTCAAAATATAATAAACCAGCCAGTGTTTACATTTCTTTGTTTACATTGTGTTGTTTACATTTAAACAAATGACAGTTTAAAGAAACTTTGAATTTCTTTAATTACAGCTGTTAATTTTGTAAACACTAAATTTCTAAAACCTGACACTGCACCCTTGTATGTCCTCTGGGTCGGAGCCCTTTGGACAGATTTGCACCAAACTTCACACAAACCATCCTTGAATAGTGCTTAACCCTAGGAGTGGCCAATGGCCGAGATTCGGCCCTATTTTGTGCAGCCTACTGTGGCAGGGGCCGAGAATCGGCCATTCGGGACCGAAAATTTGGTAACGTAAAAAAACCACTAATGATCAACTCAAAAGTGAACAATATATATATCATTCGAAAGATAATATTCTGAACTTTCATTTTATTACATAAACAAACCCTGTAGCAGCTATACAACAATGTCACGACGATTAGAAATCAAATGAATTTTTGGCGCGATGCGATTCTAGCAGCCGATGCTAAGAAAATGTCAAAACACTACTTTTTTCAAATTACCCAGCTCAGGTAATTTTTGTCGTAGGAAGTTGCGGTTGGTACCAATGCACTGCTAAAGAGATGTGCTTTATTTTGGTATTGATGTTTTGAACGAAATTTTGATTAGACAGATCATATGATTTTTTGAAAACAGGTGTTTTCTGTTTTGTTGTACAATGGCAGATGGCCGAAAAAGGGCCATCAGGAAAATCGGATTTATATCTAGTTTAAGTTATAGTTACTAGTCAAATAATATGTTATTTTGAAGAGGAAGAAATGTAGAGTAATTTAGTTTAGCCGTTGGCAGCACTGTTTTATTCTGAAAATCATCACCAAGGAATAGTTTCATTACGGCACATTTTTGCCTAATCGGCAACTGCGCAGCTGTTTGCTGTTTACGAAGTCTCAGTTAGTTTGTTTTGCTCGCTCCAAACTGTATTGTATCTGGTATCATTGTAAACATCAGATTTCAGGCTTTCTTCTTATATCTGTCTCGATGTGTTATGTTTTTGTTGACAATATGACATGACATTTGAAATATGCAATGTCGAAGTCCCAGTCCAAAATGGCGCGCTATGTTTGACCGCTGTCAGTTGTGTAAGATTGTTTTAGTTATTTATTTAGCCGAATTTACGCAAAAATGGATTGTAGTGACATTCGGGGTGCTCTTGAATAAAGTATTAGTGACGTTGATGACGATTTAGAGGGTAATATAGGCAGTGATATTGAGATGATCGACTTTTGTGATGTTGCGTTGTAGGCCTAGGCTAATTGGATTATTTATCTGGTAGTGGTGAGTTATATATTTATATGTATACTCCTATGTATTCTATGTAAAACATGTTATATATTTCTATGTAGGGAATTGAATGTACTACAATATGATTATATTGCTTTGGGGGCAAAATATTAGACAAAAAAGTTATATACTAAATACTGTGAAATATTTTTTTCCAAATACACAAAAATAGCAAAACATTCTTTTATTTATATTTATTTATAAGTGATAACAATTTTTTACCATCAACTTTATGACTTTTTTGGATTCCTTACTTCATTAGCTTTACAAATATGTATATATCATTATTAGTATATACATATATTACATGACTTATTTACACCACAACCTAACACCGTACAGTTTACATATATTTCGGGTTTCCGTTTATTATTATATTACAACCCTAAAACTTACAAAACAAATTATTTCCATACCATGTTATATATTTCTAAGTAGGGAATTAGATTGTTTACAAAATTTATATAATGAATTTTCCATAAAAAATCAGTAGAAAAAATTTCACCGAGGCTACTTTTGAAATTTCAAAAATAAAATTCTATTTGTTTTTCTTCTTTTCACTTTACCGAAAAAATTATCCTTCTAGTTCTTTATCATTTTAGTATTTCTAAATTGCCCTGTTCTTCCTGATCAAAATGAATATAAGGTTGGTTAGGTTTACTTCTAAGGTTGAATTTATACGAATTTTCAAAAAAATGTCTGCAAAATCGACAAATTTAGCCTGCCATTCCACACTTTAGCATTGGGCCACTCCTAGGGTTAATAATGCCTGAAAGTTTCATTACAATCTGTCGAGCGGTTTCGGAGTCCATAGGCTACATACATATACACATATATATATATATATATATATATATATATATATATATATATACATACTTCCTCTTTTATAGATATAAGTTTGAACAGTGTCACAGTACAGTATATAATTTATAACAAATATTGTTTAAAACAAAATAACAGTACTACATAGTAAATACACTATACTCCATGATTCTATTTACATGTTCAAATATTCCTCAATATTTAATATTCTTTATTCATCCCTCGCCATTATATATGCATTCAGATTTGGGGTAGGGCAAATTTAAATGTGACATATTTTTAAACTGTAAAAAGCTGCACTACATATTATATTTGACATGAAACCAAGAGATACATGATGACAAATTGTTTAAGAAAATAAATTATCAACATTTTGGTCAATTTATACATTGGAAACATTTGTCAAAAACAATCTACCTCTTTTCCAAAACTTGGATGAACTTGTAATTTAAAACTCTGAAAAATAATACCATTCCCATAAATTATCATAGAACAACATTTTACAAACATCAACTAATATACAAAGGAATACAATAAGTGAATAAAATGCCTGACCAGATTATAAATTTACCTTCTGGAGAATTTAATCAAAATTTAAATCTTATCTTATTGAACAAATTTTTTAAATGGATTAATATTTGAATGATCAAAATCACAACTGAAGTTTATATATTTATATAAATGCTATAGCCAAATGTTGTTTTGAACTAATGATGATGTTACTAAAAATTGCTTGAAAGTAATTGAAACAATGGTTTCGTGTGTTACGATTGGTATATATAAGAGAATAAACTTAAACCTCTCATAATTGTTTATCACTGACCAGATGAGCTGTCCTCTTGAGCATATCATGCGGGTAGAGGTCCCTGAGCAGAGTGACGGCGCGTTGGCCCAGGTACATCAGTCGCGCCAGCAGCTTGCGCACCAGCGGGTACGGCGCTAGTCGCTCCAACATAGACGGACGTTCCACATCTCGTGGCAGTATAAGGCTCACGACAAACCCATCGCGACTGTGGGTGTGGATATTGTCGGGGGTTCCCGGCAGCCTGTCCACAAACACCTCACTCTGGCCTGCCTTGGGACCCTTCAGGTGGTACCTTTATAACAATGCTAACAATAGTAACAATGCAGTGCAAGTTGCACACCAGTGAGTAACTTTAGCTTAATAAATTCCAGGCTAATATATCCTGTCTTATTATTATTCTATTTATTGTTATTTATTCTGAACATCACAATACACCCAAACAGGGAATTTCCCTTTGAAAGGAGAGCAGTCAGTTATTTAGAATGTCCTGCATGAAAATATTTCACGAATGTAGTGGAGGAAAATTCAATCCCCCACCATGTCTCCCTTGAGCCACGGGAGGGGTGAGGAGAAGTGTTCACCCAACCACTGTTCATACATAACGGTTGGCACGGAACTTAGTGATGACTAATTTGTTATTGTTTGGTAACAGTTGGAACTGTTACAAATCTGCCTTACAATTTGGTACAATTTAACTGTTTTGTAGTAGCATTATCAAAATTTATTTAATTTGCTATTTAGATCAGCTGGAAAACATTTTAGCTCTGTAAACAAACATCACGGAATTCTATATTTTATGCCTAATGAATGCACATAGTTTAATTTTCCTATTTATTGTTGTTGTTAATATATACAGGGTGTCTATCCGTTCCATGTCGTGAACCAAAACACAAGCACAATAAATCTTGGTTCATGTAAAAAACACTAGGCCTAATTTAAACACTAATTGAAATATATTTTAGAGGCATACTAATAACAATTATCACATTTCTAACTATACTCCAACTACACCAGGGAAAACAAAAGTAATTCCTATTTAAAACTTTAAACAGTTTTTAGTTCTCTCTCAATATCTTGCACGAGCTGACACATGATTAGTCACATAAAAAGCTGACCACAAAATTTCACTCTTGGTTATGTTGTTTTTTACAAAAAAATTTTCAATTCCTTATTTAGGCCTATTTGTGGAAGATTCTACTTAGGGGTGTGCGAGTAGTGATTTTTTAAATCGAGTCGAGTCGAGTATTGCGAATTATTTTCGAGTTTCGAGTATTTTCAAGCAAGTATTTGCCATCAGTTGGTAGTTTAAAATAGTGTAATGGGATTTGGATACCACCCTAGATTCGATCATCTAAACATGGTTTCTAACTAATACATGAGTAGCAATACAAAGTTTTGGCCAGTAAAATCAAACTGGATTACCTATTGACAAACAAAAAAAGGTTTGACTTTCTGGCCGATAAAAACCACAGTCTGGTTGTCATTTGGCCAATATCATCTGGTCCACACATCGTTTATAATCAATATTAAATTACGAAATCGTGAATTAAGGCTGATATTAAGTGGCCCGGTTGCCACTTTTGCCGATATTATGTATACTGTCGTCATTTTCGGCCTTTAGTACGTGATCCCGTCGTTATTTTTAGCCAATATTATGTTTTCCGTCATCATTTACGGCCAAAATTATGCGGTCCAATCGTCATTTTCGGGCGATTTTACGTGATGCGATCGCCTTTTACGGCCGTTACTACGCGTTATGGCCGGTCACAATCGTTAGCGACCGTCATTTTCAGCCAATTTTACGTGATGCGATCGCCTTTAGCAGCCGTTACTACGCGTTTTGACCGGTCTTAATCGTTAGCGATCGTCATTTTCGGCCGATTTTACGTGATGCGACCGCATTTGCGGCCGTTACTACGCGTTTTGGCCGGTCGCAATCGTTAGCGATCTTCTGGAAATCGGCGGGAAATACTCGCTCGAACTTTCGAATATTTTTCAAAACTTCCGAGTCGAGTTTGAGTATTAAAATACTTGGCCGAAAACTCGAAGTTTCGAGTACTCGCACACCCCTAATTCTACTATAGGCATACTGCAGTCCTGGCTGTTGTATGGTAGGAACTACTTGTATTGAACTAGAACTTTGACATAGGCCTACATTTAAATTTTGGCGGCTGTATTGCAGGTCTATTTGTGCTGAGGTAGAAGGAACTTCTGGGTTGAATGCATGCAAGGTCAACTGATTACATCTGTGCAGATTAGAAATAAACTGCATGTGTTTTTAGCGAATTTCCCCTATAGGGAAGAAGCTATTACCGTAGGTCTCATGGTAAGACTTAAGCCCGAGACCATGTTAACTTTTTGTTTTGAGGTCCCCAGATGCCAAAAACACTATTCGTTCAAATTTATATATACGAATCACTATTCGTTCACTTTTACTCAAGTTATGAATGCGATAACTTGAGTAAAAAACGTCCGATTTCGATGAAATTTGGCTCAAATGTGTAAAATGACATTCATGACTAAGTTTGAAAACCAGAAAAATCGGACCATGGGAAGGGGAATTTATGGGGGGTTTAAATTGTCCAAAATTCAGTTTTTGCATTTTTCACCCTAAAATTTATTAAAAACTTAATTTTGGTTTCAACCATGTTATAGAGCTTAAAAAACAAATAATATAGTATTTTGAATTATTAACCTAGGTTAAGTGGTTGCGAAGAAAATCCAAAAAACCTACTCATAAAATCTCCAATGTTAATCTTATGGGAAAAAGGTTTTTGGCTTTTCCTCAGTTTATTTTAATGTAAACTTCACATTTGCTTTTACCAATCTGTTCCACAAACAATTATTTTGGTGTTTAAATTGTGATTCTACGCCCAACCGTTGCAGAGATATTCAAAGTGCTAAACACAGTACGTTGTCCAATGTTATCCTTATAGAGAATAAATAAAATTTGATATCTCGATTATTAATGAATGTATGTTGATGAAACATGGTATGTGGCTTCACGTAGTGCTGGTATATTGATATTTGCACAACAAATTTTTTGTTCTTGATTATTCCAACAGCAGCAAACCTGCGTACTCAACCCCCAAGTTATTCTTATGGAGGATAAGTAAAATGTAATGACTCCCTTAATTATGAACATAAATTAATAAAACTTGGTATATAGCTTCGATTGGTTGAGTTATATTGGTAATTGCATGAAAACCCATTTTTTATTCCTTGTTGCAGCAAATCTGCCTACTCAGCCCCCAAGTTATTCTTATGGAGAATAACTTAAATGTTATGAAGCACTTATACATGATTGAATATTGATGAAACTTGGTATGTGGCTTCGCCTAGTTAAATTTTATTTATAATTGCATAAAAACCAATTGTTTGTGTTCCTTGTTTCAGCAAACCTACGTACTCATTACCAATGTTATTCTTATGGAGAATAATTAAAATCGCTTATATGTGAATATATTTTTATGAAACTTCGTATGCGGCTTTATGTGGTATTAAGACATATGTTATGCATTGGAAACTCGCTGAGTACACAGGTTTGCTGGGACAGGGGTATTTCCCTTTTCGTGAGATTTGATGGCAGTTATTCCGGAGTGGGAAACATCAAAAGTTTTTTTTTACAAAAACAACAAAATGCTGTGAACTTGTTCTTTTTTCTAAGCCACTTACACCACTAGTTTTCTTCTAACCAAATATCTTGAAACTGACACTTCCCAGGCATTTTGAGATTAAAATAAAAAGTTCCACTTTTTTCTTAGGCCTAGCCTCTAAATCATAAACCACAAATCACTGATACCATTGACTATAGATACTGAAGTATTAAGTTATACTTATAAGCTTGATAGTATATTATATAGTATATAGTTACATTTATAAGTTATGTTTATAGTCAATGCTGATACTAAGTAATTCACATTCACACGCGAGACTAACAGTGACGTCAGTGACAATCACACGATCACTGCGAACAACAACTGCTGAACTAATCGCTTAGCAGTTCAAACTCAATAAAACGATCAACGAACAGACTACCAAATTATAACCATATTAGTACATTTTGTATTAACTGATCACAACACTTTTTCATATAATTTAAAATTATCTTTCTTAAATTCTTCAAACGCTCACAATGTTCTGGTTTCTGTTACATAATAACAGTAAAATATTTGTTTTAAAATTAAATGAATTGAATCCTAAAGTGGGAGGCTGTTCCAAATACAGATTCTCTTTCAATACTGGTCAGCTCTTCCAACGATAACTGCTGAGGTCAACATCATGTTAGGACATCATAAAAAATGTCAATAATTAATTATAATTAAATCTCCGGTGGTATTTATATTTAATAATTTGATTTTTACTACCATGTAATCTAATGCTTAAGAAATACGTTTTTTTTTCTGGCAAGCATTAACACTCTCGTAACCTTCATATCCTACCACTCAACGACGAGAGTTGTTAGTGAGATCTGAGATGATGCAATCAGCAAAATATAGTATCAGATAGGAAGGCAGGGCGGTATATTGCGATCGCGCAGGATATGGGCTGCTTCACTAGCGCTCGTGTTGCCTGTCCGTAAAAAACAGTCTTCTGATGTAACAGTCTGGGTGACTGTTTATTGGCGCTAAAGTAAACAAATCTGCCCAAACGCTCTAGTTTCTTTTACCAGGCACCAGGGTCGCTACTAACGTCTACCCGGCTTCAGAGTTTATTTCAGTTTAATCAATGACGAGCTGCGGCTTTGATGAGACGCCAGCACATAAGACGTAGACGGGTACAATAATTTTTTCCCATAAAAACGCAGACAACAACTGATACTTCAGCTGCGGCTTTGATGAGACGCCAGCACATAAGACGTAGACGGGTACAATAATTTTTTCCCATAAAAACGCAGACAACAACTGATACTTCAATCAGTAGTTTAAATTGGTAAATTCGTGAAAAAATATTAAAAAATTGGTAAATTCACTCTCGTAATTATTTAATTTTGACTTGGATATTTTTCAGTGACTTAAGCGTCAAAATCCGTGACTTTCGGTGACTTCCGTGACCTCATTCAAAAATCTGTGACTTTTCGGGGACTTCCGTGACCGTAGACACCCTGATATAGTAAAATACCCCCATAGCAGCAAACCTGCGTACTCAGCGAATTTACAATGCATATATATCTATCTTAATACCACATAAAGCCACATACAGTGGAACCTCAATTAACCGTCACCTTTGGGACCGGGACTGTGATGGATAACTGAATAGACGGATAATAGAAACATCACATTATAAACGTGTTCAGTAACTAAATTTTAAAATGTTTGGCAGAGAAATGAAAATAAACTGTGTACAAAAGGATAATACTTCCCACTACATACATATTTATGTTGTTTTAAATAATATAATAGCTCATACAGACGCTCAGACTAAGCCGTACGGTGCAAATCATGAGTCTAATAAATAGTAATATTCTCATAGACAGACGACGGATAACAGAGAGTGACGGTTTAAAGAGTGATGGTTGATCGAGGTTTTACTGTACCAAGTTTCATAAATATACATTTATAAATAAACGATTTATGACATTTTAATTATTCTGCATAAGAATAAAATGGCGGCTGAGTGTGCAGGTTTGCTGAAGCAAGGAATACAAAAATGGGGTGGTATACAAATATCAATATAACTCAAGTAGGTAAAGTCACATACCAAATTTTATTAATTTATGTTCATAATTAAGGGAGATAACACGTTATTATTCTCCATAAGAATAATATGGGGGCTGAAGACGCAGGTTCGCTGCTACGGGAACTATCGGCCAAAAAATGTTTTTTAGTGCAAATATTAATAAACCACAACGATATGAAGCAATATACCAAGTTTCATCAGGATAAGTTGATAATTAAGCGAGATATACAATTTGTCTTATTCTCCATAAGAATAACATTGGACAACTTACCGGTACTGTGTTTAGCACATTCAATATCAGTAGATGTAATATGCGGCCATCACGACCTAAAAGACAAAGGAAGAGGACGAAGGCTGAGATCACGTGACCTGGATTAAATTCGCTAACTTTACTAAAGCGATGTTTTATCACTAAAAACGATTCTCAAACCCAACTTAAGCCATGTTTTATTTTCTAAACGAGCGTTTTCACCTCTTTATTAACAATAAAAGCTTATATTTGAAAAAAATAAAAGCAAAAGTAATATTTAATTTAATTACAAATTTTGTTTAAAATAAAATTTGTTGTGGTATGATTCAATAAACATCAGCTGACTCACAAGGTCCTTGCGGGCTGTTATCTGGCGGCAAGCGGCTTTTTCATTCGGTAACGGTCAGAAGTCAATGTCAATGTTGTTCGAGACAATAACCCCGTAAATACCCCCGTAGCAGCAAACCTGCGTACTCAGCGAATTTCCAATGCATATATATGTATCTTAATACCACATAAAGCCACATACCAAGTTTCATCAATATACATTCATAAATAAACGATTTGTGACATTTTAATTATTCTCCATAAGAATAACATGGCGGCTGAGTATGCAGGTTTGCTGAAGGAAGGAAAACAAAAAATGGGGTTTTATACAAATATCAATATAACTCATTTAGGTAAAGCCACATACCAAATTTCATTAATTTATTTTCATAATTAAGGGAGATAACACGTTACTTATTCTCCATAAGAATAACATGGGGCTGAGTACGCAGGTTTGCTGCTACGGGAGCCTTTGGCAAAAAATTGTTTTTTTGAGCAAATATCAGTGGTCCACAACCAGATGATGCCGTATACCAAGTTTTGTCAGTATACGTTCATAAATAAGCGAGATATAAAATTTTTCTTTTCCTCCATAAGAATAATATTAGACAACGTACTGTGTTTAGCACTTTCAATATCTCGGTAACCAATTGACGTAGAGAAATGATCAAAATACCAAATTGTGTGTTTTTTTAAGCTGAATCCAATGGTAAAAACTACAATTTGACTTTTTCCAAAATTATATGTAAAAAATTCAAAAAAACCATTTTTGGGGTACAAAATACCCCCAAAATACCCTTTCGGATAAAGCGAACTGGCTGGTTTTCGAACTTAAAGTCATATATATATATATATATATATATATATGTGCCCGTGAGCACGATAACTCTCGTAAAAATTATCCGATTTTGATGAAATTTGGTATAAACGTGTAAAGCAACATTAAGTTCGAAAACCAGCCAGTTCGCTTTATATAACGAAACTGTATATATATATATATATATATATACAGTTTCGAACGAATGGTGTTTTTGGGGTCTGGGGACCTCAAAACGAAAAGTTATCATGGTCCCGGGCCTAGGTCTTACCATGCCGACTACGGTAATAGCTTCTTCCCTATAGGGGAAATTCGCTAAAAATCTTTATAGTCGATTTATTTATTCACATTTTCTCCTTTTTACACCAGTTGATCCAAAACCTTTGTTTCCACGTTCCGTATGGCGCGTATCTTTGTCATATAGGTACGAAACCCACCCCACTATATTCTCAGCTACCCCATTTAAAATTATTTTTACTATACAATGTATGTTATTTTTATAATATAAAACTGAATTTCACAACTTTAATCGCTTAAATCTCGAAAACGGTAATAGATATCGCAAAAATAACGAAATTTTCAAGAGAAAACCAAACGAGAACTGTTTCCCTATTTAGTCTATATGATGACGTAACTTTCATTCCTATGGGACGCATTTTCACCTGGACTTAACTATCGACCTTTGCCCAAAGCTTAATATCTCCGTTATTATTGAAGATATCGATCTGAAATTTGATATGCGGGTTCACAGTGACTTCTAGTATACGTTAATATGGGAAAATCCCAGATTAGTGGATAAACCTGCAAGCTACATGCGTTAAACCCGACTTTACAAAGTGCCCTCACGTTTATTTATCGGCGGATTTGTATGAAATTTGGTATGTATGTTAAAGGCACTAAACGCTAGCGATCCTCGTTTAGGGATTTTTTAAATAAAATTTATACGCGACTTTGATTTTTTTTCGATTAGTCTAAAACGCTTGATTTTTCGCTCGAAATTGGCCCGCCCGGGAGACCCTTCCGTCTGAGGTCTCTTATCTCGCGCCAACCTCCGCCTGTTGTGAAATATGATTGGTTCATCACTTGTTATCTACCGAGGTTATAAGTTCATCTGTCTCCACCTTCGATGGGAACCATTACATAGTCATGAGAATTTGACTCAAATAAATAGGAAAAAAAAACTTTTATTCTGTAAATTCCAAGTCAAACCTCTTAATTAGCCAATATTATGTGATTCTGCATGTAAAAATCAAATTATGTACTGTAAAATCCAAGTTAAACCTTATAATCTGTGGCCTACAACGATCGCGGTTACCAATTGTCTGAAGATTGTGACGTGTGTCGTCGCTGGTCAGTATTCCGTGACGCTCGGTAATCGCAATCGTTGTACGGTGCGATCCGACCTGACGACGTGCGTGACGTGCATCGACGATGGTCGGTATACCGTGACGCTCGGTAACCGCAATCGTTGTACGGTGCGATCCGACCTGACAACGTGCGTGACGTGCGTTGATTAAGTGATTATTATACATTTGAAGGTGAGAGACCTTAATCACCCTATGAAAGACCAAGTTAAGCAAGTGATTCAAGCGTCACACTTTGATGATGAAGACTCAGGTAAAGGTTCTCCCACCTCTACCTTCATGATGGGAAATATGTTGGGACCCAGATTGGGGCCCGATAAAATCTAACATATACCTCATATAACAATCATCAACATGCACTTGCAAAGCTCAACAGGCTTTGTGTGAGATAACAACAGCATACGGATGGAGTTTATGAGTCAATCAATTGGGATGTTGTAAGGTAGTCCCAGATTAGGACGTTGCAAGGTAGTCCTGGATTAGCACGTTGTAAAGTGGTCCTGAATTAGGACGGGGGAACGATTCATTCATTCAATTGGGATGTTGTAAGGTTGTCCCAGATTAGGACGTTGCAAGGTAGTCCTGGATTAGGACATTGTAAGGTGGTCCTGAATTAGGACGGGGGAACGATTTGTTCAATCAATTGGGATGTTGTAAGGTAGTCCTAGATTAAGACGTTGCAAGGTAGTCCTGGATTAGGACGGGGAAATATGTTGGGACACGGATTGGGGCTATAAATACCCCCGCCGCAGCAAACCTGCAAACTCAGCGAATTTACAATGGAGATATAAATGTATTAATACTACATAAAGCCACTTAGTCACTTACTTAAATAATTTTAATTATTCTCCATAAGAATAACATTAGGGCTGAGTACGCAGGTTTGCTGCAACAAGGAACACAATAAATGGGTTTTTGCGCTGATATCAATAGAACTTAACTAGGTGAAGTCGTATACCAGTTTTGATTCATTTATGTTCATAATTAAGAGAGACATAGCATTTAATTACTCTCCATAGAATAACATGGGGGGTGAGTACGCAGGTTTGCTGCTACGGGAGCCTTTGGGAAACAATTTTTTTGAGCAAATACCAATAGACCACAACCAGATGAAGCCGTATACCAAGTTTCGTCAGTATACGTTTATAAATAAGCGAGATATAAAATTTGTCTTTTCCTCCATAAGAATAACATTAGACAACATACTGGGTTTAGCACTTCCAATATCTCGGTAACCAATTGACGTAGAGGAATGATCAAAATACCAAATTGTTGGTTTTTTAAAGCTGAATCCAATGGTAAAAACAAATATTTGACTATTTCAAAAATTATATGTAAAAAATTCAAAAAACCCATTTTTGGAGTATAAAACCTCCCCAAAATACCCCTTTGGATGAAGCAATCTGGCTGGTTTTCGAACTTAAAGTCATAAATGCTGCTTTACACGTATGTTCAAAATTTCATCAAAATCGGATCTTTTTTATGAGAGTTATCGCGCTCACGGACACACACACACACACACACACACACACACACACACACACACACACACACACACATATATATATATGTATACAGTTTCGAACGAATAGTGTCTGGGGGCCCCAAAAGGAAAAGTTATCATGGTTCCTGGCCTAGTTCTTACCATGCCGACTACGGTAATAGCTTATTCCCTATGGGGGAAATTCGCTAAAATCAGAAGAAAATAAGAGGGCGGCTTGAGGTGTACGTTGTACATCTCTTATATTTAGTTCCAGAAGCAAATTTGTCCACATTTTTCGAGTTAGGATAAGATGGACAGCTTATGACGATTCATTTTAAAGCTTGAGGGCCAAGAATGGTGGGAAAAATATCAGAAATGTCAAAATTCCGTGGGCTACGCCTTACTGGACTTCAAAGATCAAATGATTCCCTCAAGGATATATCACTACGGTGTTTTTTTTAATAAGCAAAAAATGAACTAATGATCAGCTATGATTAATAATGTGATTTATAATGCGTCTTAAGCTTCTGCTTTGTTTATATGAGGTCAGATTTGTGGCATTGCCTTAGACTGAACAGGACCGTTAATTTAATATGTACATCTGAAGCCATACTATTATTTAACATTTTCTTCTGACTCCTTGTGGGCCATCCCCTTGAAGATGGTGTTTTTGCGGTCTGGGGCCTCAAAACAAAAAGTTATCATAGTCCCGGGCCTAGGTCTTACCATGCCACCTATGGTAATAGCTTCTTCCCTTCATGGGAAATTCGCTAAAATGCAATTTTCTCATTATTTACATGTTATTTATTCAATCTGAAAACAAAGCTACACTGACTTGAGCACCCTGTAGTTGAATGTTTCACAGACAACCAGAAAAGCACCATCGTCTGAGAGAGCAACTCCGTTGGCAAAGTGCAATTTGTCTAACAACACTTTGTTTGTCTTGGATGAAGGATCGTACTTCACCAGCCTGAAACATAACTACATTTTAGAATCAAAAAACATGATTCCTTTGTTTCATTTTTAACATCTAAAATGAAAGTTTATAGTGATAGTGTTGCGTTACAGCATGCAGTTAAATACAAAAACACTGTAAAAAATTCAAAGCGTTTACTAATCTTCCAACCATATGTTGTTGAGAAGCAGATATAAACTTTACTGCATTATTTGTATGTGCATGTGTAATACAACTTTAAATGTGAGCTTTAGAACCTTGGCATGAACCTATGAAATAAAAAGTAGATCACACACAGTATCATAATATATTATATGAAGTAAAAGTAGACTGCAACTCCTTGACACTCACCGGCCGTTGCCGTTGACCAGGGCAGTGAAGAGTCCATCGTGCAGGCTGTGGGAGGTGGACGAGTCAGTCCAGTAGACCACGCCACTCTTGCTGTCTACTGCTACTGAGTTCGGGATCCTCGGCTGTTTGCCTTCAATTGTATCATTCACTGATACTAGGTTCTTCGATTTACCTTTAGATAGACAATTTTAAAAATGTATTTGTTACATTTTTTATCAAACTGTAAGTAATAAAAATTCAGTTTGTTTTAAAAACTAGAAAATTGCTAGTCAATTTCTTGCTTACCTGCAATTTTTAACAGTTACACGGTTAGAAGGTAATTTTAGAAGGCATCATCTCATGGCCCTCACTATTGTTGATCGTATCAAATCAGACTTTTTGTGGATCACACATAGTTTAGCTGCTTGAATCTTCAGGTAGTTTTTAAAGCACAAGAAGTTTAATGAAATCACTTAAATTGCTTAATATATTATACCACACAATAGCAGCCTCATCTGTTTAAGAATGTAAATATAATATTTTAACCTTAAAAATGTCTACCTGTGTTTTCTACTATAGAAAGATACAAAACCTGTTAAATACAAAACACACAACTAGACAAGAAACAGCTTAGTTCACTTAATCACTATGTAAGACACCGACGCAACTAGGGCGAATTTTAAGGCGAATATGAATGAATCATGAGTTTAGAATGGGTGAGATGCCTTGTGTAGCCTTGTTACTGACTAAGACTGGCAGTTTCTTTAGCTAGAATCATTAATTAATAGCCCAATTACCAATGACAGCTGGATTCAGTATCAAACCACTTTCTGTAGTAGAACATTAATGGCACTGAAAGTTTGAAATTTTTAAATATACAATATTAGTTTTATAAAATTGACTTACTATATACAAAGAAGTTTAGAGTACAGATGGAAGTCTTAAAGCTTGGAATTGGAAAAAATATTAAATTATTAAGAGTAGTAACCCTTCTTTTTGTCAGCTATTAAGCAGGAGATACTTCAAGAATCTGGATTGTGCTGGACACACTAATAACTATTAATTTTGCTGATGAAAACCAAGTTAAAATGCATTAATGAAATATTCCAGGCATCAAAAATCATAATAGTGCACACCGTATACTAGGATTTATCTCCCTTTCTTGAGATTAAGAGAAATTTTTAAAACCTGTCCCCCTTCCTCTGACTCTTATGTAGATGAAGGGACCATGATGGAAATCTGGATTGTGCTGGACACACTAATAACTATTAATTTTGCTGATGAAAACCAAGTTAAAATGCATTAATGAAATATTCCAGGCATCAAAAATCATAATAGTGCACACCGTATACTAGGATTTATCTCCCTTTCTTGAGATTAAGAGAAATTTTTAAAACCTGTCCCCCTTCCTCTGACTCTTATGTAGATGAAGGGACCATGATGGAAATCTGGATTGTGCTGGACACACTAATAACTATTAATTTTTCTGATGAAAACCAAGTTAAAATGCATTAATGAAATATTCCAGGCATCAAAAATCATAATAGTGCACACCGTATACTAGGATTTATCTCCCTTTCTTGAGATTAAGAGATATTTTTAAAACCTGTCCCCCTTCCTCTGACTCTTATGTAGATGAAGGGACCGTGATGGATTCCTATACAATTAATCAACTCAATAATTCAACGGAATGAAACTATAGATGAAAAACTATAAATTATTCCAAACTGGAATTACCTGAAGCTAAATCCACCTGGAAAATGCCATAGTAAGCATCAGCCACAAACATTTGACCCTTCTTGTCAAAAGCCAGACCGAGGGGGCGACCACATTTGTCTTCTTCATGAAAACCCTCTGTAAAACAAAACAAATGAAACTCTATTAAAATGGCCGTTTCCAAATTTCTTTCAAAATAAAAACTGTTTATATACACTTTCTTTTATCTGAAAAGTAAAAATATTTGTTGGTAACTTTTGCATAGTAATAATGGTTGTAATGTTGTAGATAAGACCAACCAACAAAAGTAACAACAACAGGTAACGGTATCTACTTATATAAATAGGGATGGCAACGATAAATCGATATATCGGAACAATCGATATGTTACCCCCGATATATCGATAAATTACAATCGATGTTTTTGTTCCGGTACAATCGGGAAAATTGATTTTTTTCTTACGCTGTATCAGACATTTTTCCCTAAATGATTAAATTGAATTTACCAATTCAAAATGGTTGCTTTTTCCTATTAAAATGGGTTATTTTATATTTGAGCTTTTTAATAATTTTCAAATCATGGATTTTATCGTTGGCAAAGAACTTCTGAGTGATTATTTACGTCTCAGTGCACTGCTAAAGGAACACAATTCCTCCCACTTTAGCAGATATAGTTGGCAACACTGATTTTCCTCTCCACTCCTCCACCGCATGACCGTTACCATGTGAAGTTGGTTTGGTATTGTTTTTAACTGTCCTAACAAAACTGTCAAAAACTTGGTCCATTTTGGACATTTTCCCCCCAAACACTATAAGAGTTATCTTAGTTTTTTTTAAGTATGTTATTTCACAATATATGATTTTGATAGGCTTCTTTTATTTTGTTGAGTAAACTTCAATATCAAGTGTTGTTTAATATGCAAATTTAATGTACAAATAAACGATATAAAAAAATATTTACATTACCACTCTTAATTGTATTTTTCCACGATTTAATGATAGCTCTTTGAGATTTATACAAGTAATTCTTTTGAATTAACTGTATACCCTTGTTTTCATGCAGAATCATTATTCTTTCAGCTAAACCTTCATTAAACAATTTAAACACCTTTCATTTAAGGTTATTATAGTATAGTCACGATGATTACATTGATTTATGCTTGCAAACAGTGGTTTTATTACCTAAGAACACACTTCGATATATCGGGTTTTGATTAATCAGATATAACGATATTTTATGCCCAATATATTTTAACCATTGATACTTTTATTTCGATATATCGAAAAATCGATACATCGATATATTGGGAAATTTTGCCATACCTATATATAAAGCTAGACGGGTTCACTGACTGACTCACTGATACAAATTATCACGGGCACTTCCCGTGATGGGACCCTACTCGACCTTATACTTGAATTAAAGCTCTTGACAAGAGTTAACATTTTTGAGTTTTGGAGGCCCTATTTGGGCGAGAAAAAGACCACTTCATAAATTTTTCCACTTTGAGCACGTTTTGTACAAAAACCGGAGGAGATGGCAAACATTTTAAATACAAAAGTTGTAGAAAATTTGATTCCAAACTAACGATCTTTTGTTAGATTTAAGATCCGATCATCCGTTTAGCCGCTATTCGTCTGAGAAAGATTAATTTTGAGTCTTTAGCCCATTTAAAATGTGTTCAAAGTTTTGAATGTTTATGAAAGCACACTACCTTTGGCTAATACCACATATTTGTAACAGCTAATTTATAAAAAACTCATAATGAGCACATCATCACCTACACGGGGAGGTTCAATATCGCTAATATAGTTTGTTACGATATCGGAAAATGTCATTAGCCGATTGTTTGTTTTATGTTCTATCAAATGAATTTATAATTGTTGATCACTACTTTTAACTTTCAGGAAGTTCGACATGCTACGGTAGCCCAGTGGATATGTTGTCAGATTCACGATCATTCCGGGTTCAAATCTTACTTTTGATGTTTAAATAAATTAAATTTTGAGGTTTGACTTTATTTTGTTTATACAAATCCATTTATTTGTAATTATTTTGTACAATGAACAGCCACCATACAGTGATCCCATACAGGAGTTAGCTTAGGTTAGGGTACTATAATTTTGTTGTGAACTGCAGCAGTTCTTTTAGCGAATTTCCCCTATAGGGAAGAAGCTATTACCGTAGTCGGCATGGTAAGACTCGGCTCGGCTCGGTACTATGATAACTTTTCGTTTTGAGGTCCCCAGATGTCAAAAACACCATTCGTTCAAAACTGTATATATATTATATATGTGACCGTGAGCACAATAACTCTCGTAAAAATTATCGTTGGTATAAACGTGTAAAGCAGGATTTATGACTTTAAGTTTGAAAACTAGACTGATTGATCAATTCGAAGGGGTATTTTGGGGGGGGTTTGTACCCAAAAAATGGGGATTTTGAGTCTTTTACATATAATTTTTGAAAAAGTCAAATTATATATTTTTTCATTGGAATCAGCTTAAAAAGACGCAAAATTTGGTGTTTTGATCATTGCTTTACGTCAATTGGTTACAAAGATATTGAAAGTGCTAAACACAGTACGTTGTCCAATGTTATTCTTATGGAGAATAAGACAAATTGTATATCTCGCTTATTTATTAACTTAACCTGATGAAACTTGGTATATTCCTTCATTTTGTTGTGGTCTATTGATATTTGCTCAAAAAATTATTTTTTGGCTTATAGTTCTCGTAGCAGCAAACCTGCGTACTCAGCCCCCATGTTATTCTTATAGAGAATAAGTAACGTGTTGTCTCCCTTAATTATGAACATAAATTATTAAAACTTGGTATGGGGCTTTAACTATTTGAGTTAAATTGATATTTGTATAAAAACCCATTTTGTGTTCCTTGCTTCAGCAAACCTGCATACAATAAAATTTAAGCCCAAGACCATGATAACTTTTTGATTTGAGGTCCCCAGATGCCAAAAACCCTATTCGTTCTAATTTATACATATGCGATAACTTGAGTAAAAAACGTCCGATTTCGATGAAATTTGGCTCAAATGTGTAAAGTGACATTCATGACTAACTAGTTTGAAAAGCAGAAAAATCTGACCATGGGAAGGGGAATTTATGGGGGTAATTTTTCTTGCTCTCAGTCAGTCCACAGATCATAATTTAAACATAATATCACTTATCGTCCAGCCAGAACTGACCATCTTTGTTCCTGAATGATATAGTAGAAGTAATGATATATTAACAAAAATATATATATATATTTCACGTACATTCTGAGAAAAATAGGGCCTCTAAAGGCTAAGCCTGTTTTTGAGGTTCCAGCAAAAAGGTTTAATAAAATAAAATACGCTCAAAGAAAAATTAACTGAGTACGCTATGGAATATCTTACATCTAAATACAGTGCAATCGCGATAGTCCGACATTTGTTAGTCCGACACGTTCGGTAATCCGACAGCGCCGCAGAGAGCTATTGTCACGGAAGAGTGGGGGAATCCTGTCAAAACGTGAAAGATTTCTGTTCATTGTCTGTGCATTGTTTACTGTTTAGTTACGTCGCTACTACAGACGAGTGATTTAAAGGTTAATTTTGTTATGCAGTGTAAGTGAGGTGAGTTTGTGAAATCATGGAACCCCAAACAAACAAACATAAAACTGCGTAAACATAAAACTTTGACATTGTCTGAATAAACATTTTATTATTGACACTGACTTTTCGGTACTTTGGTATTATACGGATGCCACTATTTTTGGAGGTTAAATTTTTACCGGATACAAAGGATAACTACATAATTCGAAAAAACGTACTTTTATTGACTTACTGTACAAATTTTACATCATTCTGATGAGCGGTCTTTGTTTTGTGCCTCCCAAAAGACAGCGATGTCCGCTAGGATCGTGTTGAATGCGTCGCCGCCGCTAGCAGCCAGACCCGATCGCCACAGGTACGCCACCAAATATACAGCGCGCTGCGGCAGTTATGTTAGGATAGGTTATCCTAAAAATACGTACGGTTTCCTCTTCATTTCGAGGTAAATCCCACACCAAAAGAACGTCACTCATTATGAAAACAAATGTAACGTAGTGCACGGCAATAAATCACTCATGACACTGACCCAGATACAGGCGGTGACAGGTGATGCGCGCGCTCCGGTCAACGACCTGACCTTGGCCTATTTGGAGGGGGTTTGGCGGTCGGAAGTATGACTCATCAGGTATCATTCGATTCGTAACAAAACAAGGAAAGTCCTACAATAATTTTTATGATAACCCATCCTAACATAACTGCCGCAGCGCGCTGCATAAGGGTGGCATCCGTATAATACCAAAGTACCGACTTTTCTTTTAACCTATAAATCAATAATAATTGCATTGTAGTGTAATTTATAGCTGTTTTAAGGGTACTCTCGGTAATCCATAATATTTGATAATCCGACAAGGGCCCGGTCCCATATCTGTCGGATTATCAAGAGTTTACTGTACTTAACAAAATTATCTTGAAATCAATCTCTAAATTGCATTAGAACATGTCAAAAACAAAAGTTGAACTATGACTAAAATATACTGTCTTGTGTAAAAAACAAACAATAACTGAAAAAAGGTTTTATAAACTATGATTCTATGATAAATCTCCCACAAAATGAAAATAAGGTAATTTTATCAGTCAAAATATTTAATTTTTAGTTAAATATTTTCATTGACACATCTATATTTTCTAAATCCAATAGCCAATTTTTTTAATTTTACCATTAAAATCTGTTTATTTTTAGCTTTTTTTATATAATCAGGTATCAAATTGAATACTCTCGGACCAACAAAAGAAAATGTTTTAGTAAAAAAGGTATAATTGGCTCTTGGAACAAGGCTATGATGGTGAGTTCTTAATTTGCTTCGATAAGAGTCAGTATTTTGGGGGAGATTTCCACTTTTATCATAAAAACTTGTTAAGACCTTATGCTTATGCTCTTATAAATATGGTTTGTTGTCAGGAGATGCTCAGCAAAGTTGGATTTCATTGAGGTTTTGTTATTGCTTCTTAGTGCTTGTATATGTTCCTTAAACCTTGACTGAAACGATCTACCTGTCTGTCCAATGTAAATTTTTTTACAATCTGAGCATTGAATTTGATGAAGTCCGGATTGAGTATAATCATTCTTTCTCCTGGAATCTTTGTCAATCATTTTAAATATGTTGTTTCGGATAGTATAGCTTAAAGTTAGATTAGTTCTTTCAAAAGTCTTGCGAATAGCTTTGTTAATCTTAGTACTGTATGGAACCTTTATAAAACGTTTCTGTTGGTTTTCGTTTGATATGTTGATGTTTCTAGCTTTTTTCTTTTTTATGTTCCTAATAATTTTATCAACAATGTCAGGTTTGTAACCGTTCTTTTGTGCTAGGTGTTTAATTACATGTCTTTCTTTATTACATTCATTCTTATTAAGAGGCACATTTAATATTCGATTCACCATTGAGCGAAATCCAGCCATTTTATACTTCCAACGGGTGATATGTCGCTGAAGGAATTAATAGGTCTGTTTGAGTAGCTTTCCTATATATATTAAAATTGTGATGATTATTTTGTTTAGAAACAATTTTGTTTTGTCAGATCTAAGAAATGTATACTATCTTTTTGTACTTCTTCTGTGAATTGGATTCTTTGTGATAGTGAATTAAGGAAAGTTACAAATCTGTGTCCCTCAGTTTCGTTACCTTGAAATAGACAAAGTACAGTAACAAAACCTCAATGAAATCCAACTTTGCTGAGCATCTCATGACAAAAAACCATAGTTATAAGAGCATAGACGAGAATTAAAGATAATGAGCTACATGTCCAAAGGCGAGAAAATGAACTCAGCAGAAGAAATGAATATCATTGTCGCTCACAAAGCAATACCTCAGGAATTACTGAATACTCAAATTAGTACAAGTAATCCAATATTTGAAAATATAAGAAAAATGAGGATAGACAGATAAAAAACTTGTTCATCAAAATGAAACATCTGCTAAATAATTTCCTTATGTGTCTGATTTTGTAATATTTTTAGCGAATTTCGCCTATAGGGAAATTTGCCGACTATTACTGTAGTCGGCATGGTAAGACCTAGGCCCGGGACCATGATAACTTTTCGTTTTGAGGTCCCCAGATGCCAAAAACACCATTCGTTCAATACTGTATATATATATATACCTATATATAGGTGACTTATGGGAACCGGACTTTTTTAAGTGAGTACAAAGTTATTTTTCGAAAAATAATTACTTTATTGCTATCCAAAATAAGTTAATAACATACCTATGATAAAAAATATTCATAATTTTGTAAGTTGTTGTTGGTGATGTGTTGTTGCAGTTTTCACGTTTTGAAGATTATGTCATGCATATGCTGGCCGTTCACTTGAATACAGGTGTCCAGCCTGTTCTGGAATTCATTTGAAACTCTTGTTAGCAGATCTTGCTCGATTGCGTGCACCTCATCAGTGATTGCAAGTTTTAAGTCAACTAACGTAAGGGGTTTGCGAGCGTAAACACGTTCCTTCAAAAATCCCCATAGGAAGAAGTCACAGCTGGACAAATCCGGTGACCTTGCTGGCCACGGTATGTTACCAAAGCGCGAAATTACCTTCCTTTGAAACATGTTTCTCAAAGTTGCCATCGAAGGGTCGGCTGTATGGGCTGTTGCACCATCTTGTTGAAAATAAACCCGTCTTTTGTTTATTCGTCGTCTCTGAAGTTCTGGTTGGAGAAATGTATTCAACATGTGAACATAACGTTGTGAATTTACTGTCAACGTAACACCGTTTTCCTCGAAAAAGTAAGGTCCGATTATCTCAAAACGAGGAACCGCACACCAAACGGTTACCTTAGGAAAGTGGAGAGGTTTTTCATGCACGTTACGCGGATTTTCACTCGCCCAGTAACGGAAGTTTTGCTTATTTACTGAGCCGTTGAGGTGAAAATGAGCTTCATCACTCATCAATAATATTGCATTTGGCTCTCTATCAAACTATACTTGCATACGCGATGCAAAATCTACCTTTTTTTCTGTAATCCGTCACTTTCAGTTCTTGGACAACCTGCATTACATATGGATGAAACTGGAGATCTTTCTTCAAAATCCTCCTCACAGAATCCCGACATATGTTAAGCTCTTGGGCGTGTCTTCGTGCAGATCTGCCTGGACTCCTGTTTACTGCCGCTCTCACTCTCTCGATGTTTTCGGGCGTCCTCGCAGTTCTAGCAGGGCCTGGGGGCTTCTTTTTGGTTATTTTTCCAGTTGCTCTAAGCGCTTCAACCCACCTTAATAACGTATTTGAGCTTGGAACTGAATCATTTCTATCGATATTGAAGTGACGATGAAAAATCCGCTGTGTTGAAATGACAGACTGATTATTTTTAATAAAAGTGTCGTATGCAAAAATACGGTGATTAATTGTCCACTGATCCATTGTTACTCAAATGGTAGGCTACACTGAAAAAGGAAACCTAACCTCAATCTCCCTAGCATGTGTAGCAACAATGTAACAGCTGTTGCAAATTCGTCCGGTTCCCTTGAGTCACCCTGTATATGTATGTATATATATATATATATATATATATATATATATATATATGTGTCCGTAGGCACGATAACTTTCGTAAAAATGGTCCGATTTGGATTAAATTTGGTACAAACGTGTAAAGCAACATTTATGAATTTAAGTTAGAAAACCAGATAGATAGCTTTAACCGAAGGGGTATTTTAGGGGGGTTTTGTACCCTAAAAGTGGGTTTTTTGAGTTTTCTACAAATAATATTTTAAGAAATCTAATTTTAGTTTACACCATTGGATTTGGCTTAAAAAAACAAACAATTTGGTGTTTTGATAATTTCTCTACGTCAATTGGTCACCGAGATATTTAAAGTACTACACACAATACGTTGCCAAAAATGTTATTCTTATGGAGAATAAGAAAAATTCTATATCTCGGTTATTCATAAACGTATCCGGACGAAACTTGGTATATGGCTTAATTTTGTTGTGGACTATTGATAATTGTTAAAAAAAAAACAAATTTTGCCAATGGTTCCTCTAGCAGCAAACCTGCGTACTCAGCGCCCATGTTATTCTTATGGAGGATAAGAAAAATGTTATGCCTCATTTAATTATGAACATAAATTAATATAACTTGGTATATAGCTTCACCTAATTGAGTTACATTGATATTTGTATAAAAAGCCATAATTTGTGTTCCTTGTTGCAGCAAACCTGCGTACTCAGCCTCCCATGTTATTGTTATGGAGAAAAATTAAAATTTAATATACGGCTCATTTTTTAAAATGTGTCTACGAAACTTGGTAAGTGGCTGCATATAGTGTATATGTATATATATATGCATCAGAAATTCGCCGAATATGCAGGTTTGCTGCAACGGGGGTATTATAATGTTGTAAAACTAGGTTAGGTATTTGTTGACCATGATGATGGGCTTATGTCCCGAACATATAGTCAAAATACCCCCGTCGCAGCAAACCTGCATACTCAGCGAATTTCCAATGAATATATAACATAACACATTAAAACACTTAACAGGATTCATAAGAAATGTATTCACAAACAAGCGATATTTAAATTATTAATTATTCTCTATAAGAATAACATTGGGGATGAGTACGCAGGTTTGCTGCAACAAGGCAAACAAAATAATGGGTTTTTATGCAAATATCAATAGAACTCATACCAAGTTTCATCCATATACATTCATAAATAAGCGATATTTAACATTTTAAGTATTTTCTATAAGAATAACATGGGGACCAAGTACCTAGGTTTGCTGCTACAGGAACCATAGGCGAAAATTTTTTTGTGCAAACAACAATAAACCACAACCAGATCAAGCCATATACCAAATTTCGCCAGTTTATGTTCATAAATAAGCAAGATATACAATTTTTCTTTTTCTCCATAAGAATAACATTAGACAACGTACTGTGTTTAGCACTTTCAATATCTCGGTAACCAATTGACGTAGAGCTATGATCAAAATACCAAATTGTTTGTTTTTTTAGCTGAATTCAATGGTGTAAATCAAAATTTGATTTAAATTAAAATTACATGTGAAAACCCCAAAAAACACATTTTTGGGGTACAAAACCCCCCAAAAAACCCCTTTCGGATGGTGCGATTCATACGGTTTTCGAACTCGTTCAAATAAATGTTACATTACACATTTGTACCAAATTTCATTAAGATCGGACCTTTTTTACGAGAGTTATCGTGCTTACAGACACACACATATATATATATATATATATATAAAAATTTGATATATATATATATACATATATAAAAATTTGAACGAATGGTGTTAGCGAATTTCCCCTATAGGGAAGAAGCTATTACCGTAGTCAGCATGGTAAGACCTAGGCCCGGGACCATGATAACTTTTCGTTTTGAGGTCCCCAGACCCCAAAAACACCATTCGTTCGAAACTATATATATATATATATGTGTCCGTGAGCACGATAACTCTCGTAAAAATTATCCGATTTTTATGAAATTTGGTATAAACGTGTAAAGCTACATTTATGACTTTAAGTTCGAAAACCAGCCAGATCGCTTTATCCGAAGGGGTATTTTGGGGGGTTTTGTATCCCAAAAATGGGTTTTTTGAATTTTTTACATATAATTTTGGAAATAGTCAAATTTTAGTTTTTACTATAGGATTCAGCTTAAAAAAACACACAATTTGGTATTTTGATGATTTCTCTACGTCAATTGGTTACCGAGATATTGAAAGTGCTAAACACAGTACGTTGTCTAATGTTATTCTTATGGAGGAAAAGAAAAATTGTATATCTCGCTTATTTATGAACGTATACTGACTAAACTTGTTATACGGCTTCATCTGGTTGTGGACCATTGATATTTGCTCAAAAAAAAATTTTTTGCCAAAGGCTCCCGTAGCAGCAAACCTGCGTACTCAGCCCCATGTTATTCTTATGGAGAATAAGTAACGTGTTATCTCCCTTAATTATGAAAATGAATTAATGAAATTTGGTATGTGGCTTTACCTAAATGAGTTATATTGATATTTGTATAAAACCCCATTTTTTGTTTTCCTTTCTTCAGCAAACCTGCATATTCAACCGCCATGTTATTCTTATGGAGAATAATTAAAATGTCATAAATCGTTTATTTATGAATGTATATTGATGAAACTTGGCATGTGGCTTTATGTGGTATTAAGATACATATATATGCATTGGAAATTCGCTGAGTGTGCAGGTTTGCTGCTACGGGGGTATTTTTGGCATCTGGGGACCTCAAAATGAAAAGTTATCATGGTCTCGGGCTTAAGTCTTACAATGAGACCTACGGTAATAGCTTCTTCCCTATAAGGGAAATTCGCTAAAAATAAAGAAATTCCTTCAGGGTGCTCAGGTGAAATAATGTTTAAATTGATTATTATTATAATGTATATATATCTATATATGGGTCCGTGAATGCGATAACTTGAGTAAAAAAACATCCGATTTCGATGAAATTTGGCTCAAATGTGTAAAGTGACATTTTATGACTTTAAGTTCGAAAACCAGAAAAATTTGACTATGAAAAGGGGGCTTTATGGGGGTTTTAAATTTTCCAAAAATCAGTTTTTTGCATTTTTTACCCTAAAATTTTTTAAAACACTTAATTTTGGTTTGGACCATGTTATAGAGCTTAAAAAAACAAATAATAATGTATTTTTAGTTATTAACCTAGGTTAAGTGGTTGCGGAGAAAATAAAAAAAAAACTGCTCATAAAATCTCCCTTGTTAATCTTATGGGAAAAAGGTTTTTGGCTTTTCCTCAGTTAATGTTAATGTAAACTTCACATTTGCTTTTACCAATCAACTCAGCTCCACAAAACAATCATTTTGATATCTAAATTGTGATTCTATGTCCAACCGCTGCAGAGATATTCAAAGTGCTAAACACAGTAAGTTGTCCAATGTTATCCTTATGTAGAATAAATAAAATTTGATATCTCCATTATTTATGAATGTATATTGAAAATAACTTGGTATGTGGCTTCACGTTGTCTTGGGATCAGGGATTCAGCTGGGAAAAAAATCTTTGAGCAAAAATGCTACAAGCTCTTAGAGACTTGTAGCAAAAATATTTTCCATTTCGCATTTTTATGGCGTGTCATTTTTTGGTCTTAAGTTGTTTTTTGCTTGTATTTGTTTTTAAGGTTTAACATTTCAATACCGTAATATATAATTCAGCAGAGTCTACTTTTCTTGGTAGCTTATCCATTTTAACCATTAAAGTCTTAATGGAAATATACTAAACATTCTAATAGAATAGGCCTAATAGGGCACCAGAACAACTAAACTCACTCACCCCAAATATTACACACTCTGAAACATAACCTCAAAGCATATCGCAATCGCATTTGCGCATTACCGATTTCGAGTTGTCTGTTTTCGCTAAGGTACCTCTACACTTTCGCCCGATCGTTGAGATTTCGAGCGACTCGTGCTCGTGTAACCGTCCAAATTCTGCAGCGAGTCGAGGCCGCGAGCGGCACTAAGTATGGAGGACCTGCCGCTCATCTCCTTTGACTCGGTAACAAAAACCGACAAGAGTCGGTGTGATTGCAAGGCGAGCGCAGTCATCCCTTCGGTGGCGAACTAGCACTTGACATTCTCGCATTCGCCGATTCGCTCGGCTAGACTCAGCTACTACAGAGTGCGCGCCAAACCGAATCACAGCGGAGCACATGACGTCTGCTAGGGGATTAGCTACTGACACTACAAATGTCATTTCAGTAACTCGCCCGTTCCGTTTACACGGTACGCAGTTGAAATCGACAGCAACTGTTTACGTAATGTAGGCTCGTCTCCTTTACCACTCGCTCAGAGGCGATCGGTAAAGTGACGTAGTGCAACCAACGCAACGTTAAGCCTCTACAACATCCCACCTACTCTTCTAATCTTTTTAGTTGTGGATCGTGATCACGGACTTTTAATACAATTTTTATTGTTAAAACCAGATTTTCTGCAATAAAATTTTAAAATGTCTTATACTTTTCTTTGTAGCAAAAAAGCGACGGCCTGCCCAAATATTGTCGCATTTTCGTGGTGCATGTCGCATTTTGCGACAAATGCGACCGCAGCTTAAACCCTGCTTGGGATATTGATATGTGCACAAAAAATTGATTTTTTGTTGATTATCCCTGTAGCAGCAACCTGCATACTCAGCCCTAATGTTATTATTATGGAGAATAAGAAAAGTTTTATATCTCTTTTAATTATGAACATAAATTAATACAACTTAATATGTGGCTTCAAATGGTTGAGTTATATTGATAATTGCACAAAAACATATTTCTTCTCTTTTTTTGTGCAGCAAACCTGCGTACTCAGCCCTATTTTTATTCTTATAGAGAATAAATAAAATGCTATAGATCACTTACTTATTTATGTATTTTTATGAACTTGGTAAGTGGCTTTATGTGGTAGTGAGAAACATATGCTTGCATTGGAAATTCACTGAGTATGCAAGTTTGCTGCGACAAGGGTATATACAATAAAGATGGGGAAATTCCCAAATCATGTTGTACAGAAAGCAAATCAAATCCGTTCTCTAAATAAACCGTATCAGGAAACTGACACATACTTTCTCCCTTTTAGCCCAACTTTAATGAATAATTTACTTTTTATTTACTAAATATAGAATACAAAGCACGGTCGAATGTACAGAAAATCTTGTAAACAAGTTGTTTTTCCACCCAAATCCCTGCTTTGGAGTCACTACAGAATCCATTGCTACACTCGTGGTTTTAAGATGGGAAATGCCCCCTATTCCCCCCCCCAGGGTTATTAAGGGGCAACATATTTCGAATTAACTCTGTTGGTCAATGCTAAATGGACAAGCATATCAAGTTTTAATGAAATTGATCAGTAAATAAGAGAGAAATAGTAATTTTTGTATTCCCCATAAGAATAACATTGGACAATGTACTGCGTTTACCGCTAAATGAAAATTTCAATTTTCTCCGAAACCAGCAATCGTAGAATAGTAATTCAAAATACTAAATTATTTAGTTTTTTGAGCTCTCTTTAATGGTGAATAGTAATATTTTTGTTATTTATGTCTTTTTATGAAAAATCCAAAAAACTGAATTTTGGATGTTTTAAGTCCTGTAATTTCTGAACCCGAATTTTTACAGGAATGCGGGTGATGTCATTTTGTTGGAAAACTAAAGTTCTACAAACGACTAAAGTTTAATCAAAATCGTTAGAGCCGTTTTTGAGAAATTTTGATTTTTCATGTTTTTTAGTGGTTTTTGGGGGATAATTACCCTTAAAAATCAAAAATTCAAAAAAATGAAAAAAACGCCTCGAGATATCGTGGATTAGTACCTACATACCAAATTTCATCAAAATCGGCCCATTGGTTAGGGCTCTAGCTCTGTACACATCCACACAGACACACACACACACACACACACACACACACACACACACACACACACACACACAGACAGACATCACGTAAAAACCACTTTTTTGGGTTCAGGGAGCACCAAAACAAATATTTCCACTAACAACTCGAATTCGAAAATTTTGACGAAAACAATACTTTCTCCATATACTATGTATAGGGGGAGAAAGTAAAAAGGGTACCGGTACTCAGTTCAAGTAATGTTTCATTGTATTAAGACAAATAAAACATGCAAATTACAATAACTGGAAATTAAGGGTCATCACCCTCAGATATCATCAGGTTATCATGCAGACTGGTCATCAAATTATCAAGCTTCTATTTTATAATTCAAACTTTGAACTTCATTGATAATTTTCTGACCTATAACATATAATAAAATAATACAATATTAGATACAATTGAGCTTTCTTATAATTACAAAACAATGTCCTTATGTCTATGGTATTCATTGATTCAGAATGTCAACCTAAACTTCCAAATCAAATATTTATGCAGTCCCCCCCGCAGGCTTCACCCCGCAAATGATTTATCATAACTATGACAGTTTTGATTGCTGCGTTCTGTGGTTAGCCCATAGAACTACTACTACGAATCAAGACCAGCTGATTGTATTTTCTTCAGCTCAAACAAAAATTACGTCCATAAGGAATACATGGGTACTTTGTCGGGTCTCTGGCAGAGCCCTAAGGTTAGATCAGGATAAAAACCATTTAGTTTTCCTATTTCATGCTTAAAGAATCAGTATACAAAACTCCAAATCTCTAGGTAAATGGGAAGTAGGAGAATTTGTGATGAGTGAATGAGTGAGGGTTAAGATGGGTATACGATTTAATCGACTTCTAATAAATAATACTTTCTTCCCTTTATTAGAAATAAGGATGAACTGGACTTTACAGCTGATCCGGATAGCTAAAAATCCAAACAAACCCACAAACTGATAAGAAAGGTACCTCACTAGTAATGATCGGCCAATTAGTGCCTACATTCAACAACACAAACGTATCAGATATGTACAAATGGATACTCGTATATAGTTTTTGCAGGTGTTATTTGCCACTGGTTTCGTTAATACAAATTAGGGCAATACCAAAATGTGTGTACAGTTTAAAATGTGACTGGAGTATTTCCTTTTATACTTATTTTAATTTAAGAAACCTTCACACAAAACATTTAACTTTATAAGTTAACCACATTGTCACAAAAAAATATAAATTTGTAAACAACTTAATTTCACAAAATAATTTTACCCTTTCCGTCAGTAGGTCAGTGACATAAAAGGAAAGTGTGTGAAAGACCGAGCAAAATGCTAGCGTTTTAAGTGCATGATACGGGAACCATTAAAATAGAATTGGAACTGATAGGAAACCTGCAATTACTATGATACTATACTTTTCATGTCAGTACTGATGTTATCACGAGATTTTATAGGCATTATACTGTACAAAACTATGTTCTGGCTGCTGTTAGAACTTTTAAAGCTTTTTTTTACCACAACCAAGTGATCCGGACTGATCCCTCAGGAGCCTCAAAACAAAAGATTATCATGGTTTCGGGCTTTGGTCTTACTATAACATCTACGGTAACAGCTTCTTCCCTATAGAGGAAATTTACTAAAAAAACTGACTACAAAAATTAAATAAGAGACTTTTTTTAATTAAACACTGTATGCCAACTTAATATATATTAGCACAGACCTAGTACGTGAGCAATTCAACATATACAAATATTTGCTACAAATTTACACATTTATTATGACATATTTGTGTGGCATAATCAGGGTTCCCACTCAAACTTTAATGATCAAATTCACGGGGTTTTCAAGGTCTAAAAATTTTCAATTTCACGGTCGAAATATTAAAAAACATGACCTATACCGGTCGCAAAACAACAACGCAGACGCAGCGCAGCGGTCAAATACTAGTTAAAACTTTCCAAAATTCCAATTACGATGTCATAGAACCATAAAACCATACCATAATCCCAAGTGAACCTTTTAAAAAATAAAAACTATTTAAGAGTTTCTTATTGTTTTATTGTCGTCGTGAGTCATGTCATCAGTCTATCGGTTATCGGTTGCTGGTGATTTCTACTTCGCTCAGTGTTGCCAATCACTTTTTCCCAAATTACCCTCGATCCTCGTCAAAATTAACCTCAAAATCTAAACTCCTGTATCTGAGTAAAGAGTGCTAATGAAATAAAGGAAATGTGCTTGAAATTTGATAGGTTTGAGGAGCCGCCTATAGATGTCACTGATGTATAATTAATTTTAAAGTTTAGAATAAAGAATGAAAATAGAAGTTGCTCACGCCAGCCAGTTTTTGTCTCAATTTTTTCATGCGAGATATAACGGATTTATCTCAGAATTTATTTTACTGCTTGAAAAATCACAGTATATAAATGACTAACAGCTGATGCAATTTTGTTTACAGCCATAAACGACAATTATAAAACAGCTAACGCTGTCTATGTTTCAGTCTTATCAACTGCTAGGATTAGGTAGGCGGAGACAGGTGACAATAATCCCCATTTTCTATTTTCGTTATTTATTATCTGGTTGACGTTAAAACTTGCGGTCATTACTGCAACTTAGCAGACTTCTTGTCGTGCTAGCACTCGTGGCTCTTCCACGTTTTTAACATGAGACAATCACTGTACATGAAATCCTTACTCAAGCTTGATTTCTGTCTTGGATTTCGTCAGTATTCGTCAGAGTAACGAAAATCAGAAGGGTCGATAAAGTAGAGAAATGTAGTAGGCCTAATTTAATCATAAATAAACATCAATGAATGTATAATAAGTATATAACAGAGTAAAATATAAATTTGTATATTTTTAAAGGCTTTAGTAAAATTACCCCTTTTTACCCTCGAAGTTCAAAATTATCACCGGCAAGGGTAATATCTCTCGGATTGGTAACGCTGACTACGCACCGTGTAAACGGAATGGGCGAGTTACTGACGCGACAGTTGTATAGTTAATAGTCTAGTTACAGTAGCTGTCTACTGTCACCGACTAATAAAAAACAATAGGCAAATGACATACAGTAAAGAAGACACATAAACGGTCTTACACAAGTGTCAGTCAGCAGTCAGTTGACAGTGAAAAAAACACCAGCAACTTAACAACTGTCGCCCGAGTTCCTTTGCACAGTGGAGCCGTGGAAACCAGAACTAATCCTAAATCATCTGCACAGCTGCAATCTGCAAGTAGGCAGACGACGCGGTATTTACTATATTTACAACGTTTTAAATAATTCTGTTGTACATTTCCCTATCTGAAAACAAATGTGATATTTTCTGATATTTTTTTATTGTTTTTCAAGTTTGATATAATTTTAAGGTTTGATATTGAAATTCATGGCTTATCCAAGGTTTCACGGTTTTCACGGTTGGGTGGGGACCCTGATAATGTTAACTTAGTCCAATGCTTACCACACTTTTTCCCAAACTTGGCGACAGGCTGGATCTTGTCCCCTACAATTTTGACAACATGGCCACCATGTAGAGTGGTGTAAAGAGCACCATCGTGGACCTGCAAGTCCTCTGGGCCATGGATCACATCTTGAAACAGCCGCTCGACCCCATTTAGCCGTGAGTTGACAGCCAAAGCTCCCTCCAGGGGCACCGAAGGAGGTAAACTGCAACCGCCACTGTTATTAGTTGCTCTCTATGGTAACTGAAGATATAAAACCGAACCATTAAAAAACTGTTAACAACTTTATTGCATGCAAATAGAGGTTCCCTAGTGAAAAAATAGTTTTCTGGCCCAGATATCTGGGCTCTTCTAGAATTCTAGAACTATATATTTTTTATTTAAACGGTTACTTTAATTTGAAAAATATGATTTTTCAAATTGAATAGCTTGATAAACCAATAATATAAATTTTTAAAAAGGATTTTAGTTTAAAAAATATAATGACCAGGGTATTTGATATATGATCTTTGACTTACTGTCCACACGTCTTAACCTCCGCGACCATCCTGACTTGTGAGTGTACCTGGATGGAGTGGTATATACAAATTACCATTATTCTACACCTACGCGCTACGCGGCGCAGACAATACTTCAGTTTTATTTTTCTAAGTGTTCATAAAGTTGGAACATATTCAGTTTGTTCATTTGATTTATTTATCCATTCTTGTCTTGTATTATGATAAACTGCGAGCAAATTAATATATTTAATATAATTATAGTAAAAGATATAAAGTTAATTTATATACACTTAAGGAATTAACACAATTTCTTTGCAATATTTCGAGGTATTCTCTTTATCGAGCAACAACAATTGTATATATCAATGTATAATTAAGATAATTAATTTTAAAATAATTATAACTGTGTACCCTTTAAATCCCCAGATCTGGCCCAGACATTCCCAGTTCTGGCCCAGACATTCCCAGTTCTGGCCCAGACATCTTCAGATCTTGTATTAAGATAATAATATTAATATAATATAATATTAATGTAATGTATACAACAATTAACCAACCTTGGTCCAACAATATTAATTATATTAAAAGCCGATTGCACTACAGATTACCGTTTTGAGGACATAATCCTGTCCCGAAATAATCCCGAGGTAAAATAAATCTTACCCGGAAAACAGGATAATTTTTTCTGAAAAATTACCGAAATTTCGGAACTCGTCAATCTGAAATCTTGAGCTAAGGAACAACTAAACTAAATTTCTGTCAAACTCAGAATGAAGCAGGTGTGGCGACAGGAAAGGGTGCGCGGAAATAAAATTCCCTCTAACCAATTGATCACCACACTTCTTAGATTATTAAGAAATTGAGTCCCTTGACTGACTGGCGCCCTAGGCTGCAGCCTAGTCAGCCTAATGGTTAATCAGGAATCAGGCTCTGGTTTTCACTTGTTCAACACATTGTATTTCATTCTCATTGACTTATAAGTTTGATAGCAATACCCTTTTTATAAAAAATTGTTTATTACCGGTAATAATTACTATCCTCCTCCTACTAAATAATTAAATATTTGTATAGCTATTTAATTACTTATTCCCAATTACATGATTTCAAAGAAATTTAAATTATATTTGTTGTATATTATATTTTTGTTCAACATTTCATGCAGTGTTCTCACTTCATATCTTCCTTCCTAAGACATCCCCAAATTTGGCTCAGACATCCCCAGTTATGGCTTAGACATCCCCAGGTATAGTCCAGACATTCCCAGTTCTGGCCCAGACATCCCCAGATCTGGCCCAGATATCCCCAGATCTGGCCCAGACATTCCCAGTTCTGGCCCAGACATCTTCAGATCTGTTCCAGATCTGGCCCAAACATCTTCAGATCTGGCTCAGACATCCCCAGATCTTCCCCAGATTTGGCTCAGACATCTCCAGATCTGGCCAGAAAATATTTTTTCACTAGGGGTTGGAAAAGGTCTTCTACCTTGCATGAAATCCGCTAGTTCTGGAATTGTTAAGGTTAATAGAACATGGAATAACCCAAGTTTTTGTCCCCATACACCCTGTGCTCCACTGATATCTTGGAAAACCCAATGAAAATTTACATTTTTTCATTTGTTTAACTATATCTCAATTATGTAGTTTGTTTAATTGAATAGCAAACTACATAATTATTATGAAAGGAAATGGATGCCAGAGAACTTGCCCATTGAAAAGAAGTGTGAAGAGTCAACAGGAAAGCTAATTCACTGGCAAAAAGTCACACAAATACACACAGAAACTTGATAATTTTCGGGACAACTTGCCCCTTTCTCAATCAGTTTAAGTGTTTGTTAGTCCTAAATGGAAGCAGGCTTGCCAACTTAATCACTTAACTATTTTTGCAGTAGCCTACACAAAATGTCCTACAATTTATGCATTTAAATTGTTGTGTTTCTACCAACCCATGACAAATACTATAGAAAATATAAACCTTAATACCCCCGTCGCAGCAAACCTGCATACTCAGCGAATTTTGAATGTATAATACCACATAAAGCCGCATACCATGTTTCATAAAAATATATTCACATATAAGCGATATATACAATTTTAATTATTCTCCATAAGAATAACATTGGTGATGAGTACGTAGGTTTGCTGAAACAAGGAACACAAACAATTGTTTTTTATGCAAATATAAAAAGAATTTAACTAGGTGAAGCCACATACCAAGTTTCATCAATATTCAATCATAAATAAGCGCTATATAACATTTTAATTATTCTCCATAAGAAAAACATAAGGCTGAGTAAGCAGGTTTGCTGCAACAAGGTACAAAAAAATGGGATTTATGAACATATCAATATAACTCAACAAGGTGAAGCCACATACCAAGTTTTATTAATTTATGTTCATAATTAAGGGAGTGATTACATTTTACTTATCCTCCATAAGAATAACATGGGGGCTGAGTACGCAGGTTTGCTGCTACGGGGATAGTAAAAAAATCATTTTTTTGCAAATACGAATAAACCAGAACTACGTGAAGCCACATACCAAGTTTCATATGCATTCAATATACATTCATAAATAATCGAGATATCAAATTTTAAATATTCTCCATAAAGATAACATTGGACAACGTACTGTGTTTAACATGAATATCTCTGCAACGCTCACAATTTAAACACCAAAATGATTTTTTTGTGGAGCTGAACTGATCGGTAAAAGCAAATGTGAAGTTTACATTGAAATTAATTGAGGAAAAACCAAAAACCTTTTCCCTATAAAATTAAGGTGGGTGATTTTATGAGTAGGTTTTTTGGATTTTCTCCGCAACCACTCAACCTAGGTTAATAATTCAAAAAACTATATTATTTGTTTTTTCAAGCTCTATAACATGGTCAAAACCAAAATTAAGTTTTTTAAAAATTTTAAGGTGAAAAATGCAAAAACTGATTTTTGGAAAATTTAAAACCCTCATAAACCCCCCTTGCCATGGTCCGATTTTTCTGGTTTTTGAACAAAGTCATGAATGTCACTCTACACATTTGAGCCAAATTTCATCGAAATCGGACGTTTTTTACTCAAGTTATCGCATTCACGGACACATATATATAAAACAAAATACATATATGTAGAATAAATGTATATATGTATTGTGTATTGTATATATGTATTATGTGTATGTATATATATTGTATATATGTATAATATATGTATATAAATATATTATATATATATAATAAACAAAAAGTAAATAAACTTGAGTATCCTAGTAAAATCATTTTAATTACACTTACACGTGTTTCAGCTCATAGGCCATGTGTAAGTGTAATTAAAATGATTTTACCAGGGTACTCAAGTTTATTTACTTTTTGTTTATTATATTTAAGTAGCCCTAATCTGTGAATTTAATATTTTGATATATATATGTAGGCCTACACATATATATATATAAATTTGAACGAATAGTGTTTTTGACGTCAGGGGACCTCAAAACAAAAAGTTATCATGGTTTCGGACTAAGTCTTACCATGAGACCTATGGTAATAGCTTCTTCCCTATAGGGGAAATTCGCTAAAAATTACACAAACCTATAACATAAATTTCCAATTTCCAACTTAATTTTCCCAAGATGGAGGCGGAAGCAGAGTAAGAGGCCAGCAAAAACTGTACCATACAAAAAATAGAAACTCTGAACAAACTTGTTTAAAATACGTTTTTGGCCAAATATTGATTTACTGCAATAACCATATTTTAGTGTTATAATAAATACTACTTCCACACTTTTGCAGAATACAATGATGAGACGATAAAACCAATATGGTAGAACGATCATTAGTGCACTCGTACCGGAACGCTGTTCCGGCACTGGTTTTAAATCATTAACAAGGATGAAAAATTATGTAAGGAGTATTTTAACTGCTTGGTATTCTTACATTTCATGTAAGATGTCCTGCCATTTATCTGCTGTGCTTAAAAACCCATTGTTATTGTTTTTGAGTAGAAACAGTTATTGTTTTAGATCAGAATATTTTAATCCTACAATACGTAAAAAGCGCTGTGACTAATTTTGTGTAAACAGAATTTTCGGCTCGATGAGGGAGTGCATTCAAGGCACTCACCCGCCGAATGACTCATCATTGAACTAACTTGCAACTTTGTATCTTTTCGGGCAAGTCCATTGTGTGTCTGTAGTGATCTTCCAGTGCAATTCATTGCCTAAGTTTTGTTTTATTTTAGAATAATATAGTCTGTCGTGAATTATATTTAGAGAAATTAATTGTGCGTGAGTGATTATTAGGTTAGGCGACAGTGCTGTACCGTAAAAGTAAAGTTTTAAAATTAAGTGTCAGTAATAATTGAGGGACAAGAGTAGAAATCATAGATAAAGTGAATCATTAGTTTAATATGTAACTTGTAAATTCATGTAAGAAATATGTAGGCACGGTCAATAAATAATCCTGATTTAAATATCAGGACATATCATGTATAATGAGTCATTGCTTGTTGCTTAGTCACCATATGAACTCTGAAATCTAATTGGTTAAAAAAGGTCCTCGCCACGCCCTCATTTAAGAGGTACAGTTCACATTTTATTTAAAGTTGCTTATAATTTTTCTTTACTCAATTTATTCCAATGTTTTAACCTTTCCAGGAAACAATGTATGTCATGTATTTTCAGATTTTAATATTTAGTTAAATGTATTATAGTATGTGTTTGTTTCAATTTTAGGGTAAAAGTCCCAGGGAAAGAACTCCACAATCTCCTTGATAAATAATAAACATTTTATAATCAGTATATTAGGGGTGGGGTAATTTGTTTTAGTAAAATAAAGTATGTTATCTCTCCATTTTAAGGTTTAATTTAGTTTTGAAGCAGGAAAGGTGTAAAGGTGTTTTTTAATTTAGTATTATACATTAAAGGTTCTTATGTTTAACTAAAAAAGTTTGTTATTTTTTAAGAAGACCCCAACAGAATAAATGTGTAGGATGTAGCAATTCTCATTTCCTAAAATTTAAATTCAAACTTAGGGCCTGAAAGTATGTACTTAATTGAATAAATTAAAAAACATATTAGAAAGATATGATAAAGAAAGGTCATATAAGTCATGTCTTTCAGTAAAGTGCATAGTGCATATACCTACAAAACAAGCTATTCCACTCTTCCTAAACAAACAATGGACTAATAAACTACGGTAAGGAAAAAACAGAATCGATATTTATAAAATGGCTTTAGAAATGTCCAAACTCTGATTTTATTTTGTGAATTTAAAAATCTAAACTATCTTACTTTTTTATGAAACTGTAATTTTTAGTCATTATTTATAGTATTAATTTTAAAATATAATAATATGACAATCTGATAACTTAAGAGAGGATTTTATTGGTTACCAAGGGAGAAAAGGGGTCAGAGGATAAAATGGCGGTCAGCATATAGGCTTCACTTTTTTAACCCAGACAAGAGCTATAGATATTTAAACCTCGTTGGACAGGCCGGCTGTGGCATAACCTCAATATTACTAGAGAAGGACAATTTGTGTTTTCACAAAACTTTTCTATACACAAAAACTGAAAATGTTTAGATTAAAAATAGGAATTTATCATTAATTTTTTCAAAATCACACAATGCTATGAAAGGTACCATTATGATTATCTGAATTAAATTAAAACTAGCCCTTTTACTTATAATCGTAGGTAAGTGATCTAAAAAGAAAAATATGAAACGTTCCGGCACTGCATATTTTGCGAATGCAACACTGGGAACAATAAATTAAGCCTAATTGTACAAAGAATTTCAAAAATCAATTTGGTTTATTACTACAGCCATAGCCTAAGTAGAGCATTCAAGCGAATTGAAAATATGAAACATACATAACTTACCATTTTAAAATCTAAAGCAGGTGGGTGTTACCATAGAACATTTTAGCAAGCTGAGTTTTGTTAGTAACATGCATATGTTTGTGCTGCATAACTACAAGTTATTTATGCTATGTTCTCCCAAGCAGACTTCATTATCGAACCTGTAAGTTTCAAACTCAGCATGTGGAGGGAGTCCTGGAATAACTGCGATCAGAAGTAAGAGCAGAGCCAATTTGGAGAGTTTACTGATTGCTGACACAAAACCCATAATGGAGCTGTAAAATTCAGTTAGGCTATCTTAGAAAATGTTAAAAGATCA
Organism: Allygus modestus; assembly: GCA_963675035.1. NCBI lineage: Eukaryota > Metazoa > Arthropoda > Insecta > Hemiptera > Cicadellidae > Allygus > Allygus modestus. The sequence continues at coordinate 245,140,070 of OY776111.1, read as the reverse complement.
AGTGCTGTTAATCAAAATTAATTTTTACTCAATCTATTCCTACCCCCACATTTCATATGTACAAGGTGAGTCAGACCACCAGTCCAGCATGAATAAGGGAGAACGGTTTGGTCCAAAGTCATCAAACAAAATTCTTGCCCACTAAAACATATATGGGCTATCTATTAAAAATATTTTCATCAAAATCGATGTACAGTATGTTCCAAAACTGAAGGTTGTGGGTTCGAATCTCAAAATTTTCTTATGTAAACATAGGGAAAATTATACATTATTTTAAAGGTCTCGTTAAAATAAACATTTTGGCGAAAACAGAATTCACTTATTTTCATCCATTTCAAAATGGTCACCATTTTGTGTAAAATATTGACATTTACGGAATACCCTGTATTATCTAAACCACTACTCGTATATTTTTTCCGACTTAAATTTCTTACTCGTGATGAACTCAGCCTTACTCTGGTATGCCTCATGACACGTTAATTTGCACAACACTTGCATGTATTCAGTGGCTACATTCGTTTTTTTTATGTGTACATTTAAAATGCATTTCATAAGGGAAAATAATGTTTTTTGCTGATTGCAGGTAAATAAAAAGAGATAAAAGGTTGGTGTAAATTAGAAAGTTGCTAGGATTTACAAGACCTTTTCAATAGTATGCTTTTTAACATACACATTTGATTTTTTTGAATTTTGGGCATATAGGCATTTTAAAGATATTTTTTTTTAAATATAGATTTTCTCAAAAATACCTGTCATGAGGCATACCAGAGTAAAGCTGAGTTTATCACAAGTAAGAAATTTAAGTCGGAAAAAAGATACGAGTAGTGGTTTAGAAAATACAGGGTAATCCGTAAATGTCAATATTTTACACAAAAATGGTGGCCATTTTGAAACGGATAAAGATACATGAATTCTGTTTTCGCCCAAATTGTTATTTAACGAGACCTTTAAAATGATATAAAATTTTCCTTATGTTTACCTAAGAAAATTTTGAGATTCGAACCCGTGACCTGAACATTAGTTTTGGAACATTCTGTACATCGATTTTGACAAAAATATTTTTAATAGATAGCTCATATGTGTTTTAGTGGGGAAGAATTTGATGACTTTAGACCAAACCGTTCTCCCGTTATACATGCTGGACGGGTGGTCTGACTCACCCTGTATATTATCATATATATATATATATATATTTACAGTATATAAATAATTTCTTTATTAGCATGATACGTGTTGTAACAACTAAACAGTATACACCACAGTTATACACCGTTTACAGTATATAAACATTTGTTATACTGGTCTAAAATAAAGAACGTAGGCCCTTACAGTATTTGTTATGAATAGTCATGATTTGTTCTGTTAAAAATAGAAGTTGAGTGTAGGTTCTTAGCTATTCAACTTGTCTTGCATTACAGCTTCACAGCAGATCATTGGGGAGGGCAATTGCTTAGAAGCACAGGGTCGGCAGAGTGAATTTAATACTCAATTACCTGCAGTACAAAAAGGAGTTATAGATTCCTCCCCTGTCAAATTTGTTTTAATTATATGCCTATAAATGCATTTAAACATTAAAATAACACATAAACCCACAAATCGGCCTGTTTATAACAAAAACATGTAGCTGATTAAGTCATAAGTAATTTATTAGCAACAATTAACAAACTAAAAATTACTTTCATAAAAAATATACATTTTCCTTTGGTTCCTAATACTCTCAATAATTTTCAAAACAATACATCCATCAAGAGGATTCAAACATAACAAATACTTCTAAGATATCAACGCTACAAAGAATACCTTTATTTACTCAACCTTATTATATACTTTACATTTCAACACAGTATATTTATATACTAGCTGATACCCGCAGGCTTCGCCCTGCAAATGATTTATAAAAACTATGACAGTTGTGTGTGCTGCATTCAGTGGTTAGCCCGTGGAACTACTAAAATCAAGATCAGCTGTTTGTCTTGTCATCAGCTCAAATAATAATGAATGTCCATAAGGAATACATGGGAACTTTGAACCCTCGTGGGGCAAAGCCCTATAGGATATTTGCAACTTTAAAAGGTATGCCTATGTTACTCAGGCCTATTAAGTATCTCCCTGCCAAATTTCAGCTCAATCAGTCCAGTGGTTATGAGTAAGATTATCCACCAGCCAGGAATTCTTTTCTGGATGTTGTACCATGGTCTATAAATTAACTTAATCTTCAAAAGTTTTATAAATTTCATGTGGTCAGATTCTAACTTCAGCTGCAGAGGGAGGCTATTTAATAGTGTTATGCCATTGTATTGAAGATGGTGCAAAAAGAATAAGTTTAATATTTTGGAATTTTACAATTGCATAAGGAATGAAAGCTGCAATGAGAGCTGTCCTCAAATTTGGATTTTTTCATTAAGGGCCGTTTCGTATAACTTATAGGAAGTAGGGGTGTGCGAGTACTCGAAACTTCGAGTTTTCGGCCGAGTATTTTAATACTCGAACTCGCCTCGAAGTTTTGAAAACTACTCGAAAGTTCGAGCAAGTATTTCCCGCCGATTTCCGGACGATCGCTAACGATACGACCGGCCAAAACGCGTAGTAACGGCCGCAATAGGCTATCGCATCACGTTAAATCGGCCGAAAATGACGACCGCGAACGACTGCGACCGGCCAAAACGTGTAGGAACGGCCGCAAAAGGCGATCGCATCACGTAAAATCGCCCGAAAATGACGATCGGACCGCTTAATTTCGGCCGTGACTAACGATTTCGTCATTTAATATTGATTATAAGCGATGTCTGGACCAGGTGAAATTGGCCAAATGACAAACGGGCCCTGTTTCATCGGCCAGAAATGAACGTCAAACCGTGTTTTGTTTGTCAATACGTAATCCAGTTTGATTGTACTGGCCAAAACTTTGTATTGATACTCATGTATTAGTTAGAAACTATGTATAGATTATCAAATCTAGGGTGGTATCCAAATCCCATTACACTATTTTAAACTACCAACTGATGGCAAATACTCGCTCGAAAATACTCAAAACTCGAAAATAAGTGGCACTACTCGACTCGACTCGATTAAAAAAATCACTACTCGCACACCCCTAATAGGAAGGAAAAGTTAATATGGATGTTGAGCGGAAAAAATCTTTACATGATTGAGTCTTGCGGAGAGGGAAAATAGGCTACTACACGGACTGCCTTCTGCAACTTAAAAAGATATAGCCTAAGTTATTTTGGTTCTCGCTACCCCAAATACACAGGTTCATTGCAATGGGGATAATATAAGTTAGGGTTACTTTACAAATATCAATGGACAACAACTAAGCAAAATAGGCCCAATATAATTTTGAATACAATTTTTTTTTAGAAAACAAAGAGAAAATTCAATAGGCCTATATCAACTGTAATAATACCCCTAGTGTGATAAATAAGTATTTTTTTCTCCTGCTATTAAGTTTATGTACTACTATTTTGTTCATAACTTTGAAGGAAATAACATTTTTGTTTTATTTAACTTAATTTAATGTTTTATTACTATTTCTAAAGTGTAAAAATCTATGGTTTACACTTATTTCATATTATTGTACCTATGTAATTAAAATTTAAGTTTGTTGACGATTTGGGACTTTGACCGACTGATTTTTAATTCTCAGCAAACTATTTATGAAAACTATATGCAACGGAGAGGTACCAATGAACAAACAATTGATGTTAAAAGATTTTACTGGTAGGGACTGCAAAACTCAATTAAGCTATTATTAAATCAATAAAACTGTTGTATTGTCTAAGATTCTCCTACATCTAAGTTATTTGCAATCTCTTAGCAAGTTAGACTACTATTTTTGCAATAAAATTTGCTCCTATATACTTAAATTAACGCTTAACTTAAACAATAAAACTTCCAATAATAAGCAACATTTTTTTGCAATAATTTCCTATATAAACATAATTAAGTAACATAACCTAACAGCCACAACACACTGACATTCACTAAGTTACTCAGTAGAATAACTTTTAATGGAACCCGAAGTGAGAAATTTAATAGGTTAACTTAGTAACTGCAAATTTGGGTACACTTTCATAAGCGGAACTATAACAAAAAATTAAGTTAGTCTATACGGTAGCCTATATCGATTATTTAGGTTATTTATTTGGTTATGGTTTCAGTTAGGGTCAGTTGGGGTAATTATGACCACTTTTGAATTTTTTTATTTCAACTTTTATTTTATCTACTTTAAAAAATTTATTTAACAGTTATAATAGTTTAGGGTGATTATTTGGCTCTTCTAGAATGTAGAAAAAAGTTACTACTACTCTAGGTTTTTTTATTTTGGACCTTAAAGGGGTGATTATAATTACCCCACTGAAATCTCAAAAAAATGAAAATTTGGGGTAATTATGACCACATATGGGGGAATTATGACCACTCTCTTTTGTTGCAATTTTTATATGAAAATGTATTGGTGGGGCAATTATGACCAATAATGCTTATATTTGAACACTTCAAATTTTGTTAACTCAACAAATGTAACTTTTTGGTGGTGGTCATAATTACCCCATCAGAGGGTCAAGAACAAACTTGAGCGGGTTTATTGTAAATCAATTATTTATTTAAGTAGAAAAATGGAAAATCTTACAAATATGGTAGGCTTTATATAGTGTTAGAGGCCTTTACAACTTAAAGCTAGAAAACAATTTTTACTTTTTCACTAGGCCTGTTCGAAAACTGATACAGTTCCTGGGAAAACATACATAATCTTTCGGTCTTTTTCAATTAGCTTCGGCTCTGGCAACACACTAATGATTTGGCTTTTGCTTACTACAAACTCATCTTTCTCATCAAGATAAAATGTAGTAGCATGTTTATCCGAAAGTCTCAATCCTGTCACTCTTATTATAAGGGCCTTTTCAACATCTATGTCCTCATCAACTTCATCAGCTTGGTGTACGGACTGTATGAAATTAACATACTTGTAGTTGGTTGTTTTCCTGTAACCTCCTTTTACATTAACTAAAACATAAGAAAGAGGAGGCTTCTTTTTTTGTATGTTCTAGGCATTTTTCTATAACAGGAAAGCACAAATAATTAATTTTGTGTTCATGTAAAATGTGGTCATAATTACCCCATTTTTGAAAAAAATGGGGTAAATATGACCACATACTTTCATGTACTAAATTTTAATAGGGACAGAAAATAATAGTCAAAAGTTGGAAAAAACAACATGGGATTAGTTATAAACAAATTCGCTCTTCCAACAAAAATTTCTTTGAGGGTGAAAGTCACTTTAAACCGACGCGTGTCAAAACGGTTTATCAAAAATTTGTGAAGTTTTATAGAATTATTTTAATATTGACCAGATATTTTCTTCTAACAACTATTTACAGGTCGCTAAAACAAAATGCACACATAAAACCTTATAAAACACATTTTTTTAAATTTTACTGTGGTCAGGTTTTTTAAAAATGGCGCTGGTCATAATTACCCCGTGGTCATAATTACCCCAACTGACCCTATTTAGGATTTGGTTATGTTTGGTCACAAAGAGGTGTAAGATACTGTCTTGAAATTTTTCTAGATAACAAACATTGATTCATTGATTCCACTAATAATAACATACACTGCCAGGAAAAACCATTGAAACAGATTTATGGAAATCGTAGGTATGTTCGTTCTTTTTACATGCTACCAGAAAGCTATATCCTGGTAACCTTTTAAATGTATTGATTTGTTTTATTTTGTTGTTTTAAATTTGTAAATAAATTATTTTATTATATAGGCCTAGTGGTAATGTATATTCACTTTTATTTTTATTTGATTTGAAACAAAAACTAAAAAATAATTATGAAACATTCCAGCGTATTTTACAATCGACCTAATCGATATATCAAACAATTTCTGTCGCTATGTCCTGTGCAATAATTTAATTCTGTTTTTTTTTTATATCAGTCCCCTTATGAAAGTTTACTTATGTAACTACAGGTCTGTTGAAAATTTGTGTTAATGCAACTTGTTCAATAGACGTGTGTAGGCCTACTGTGTTTATGTATACAGTATGACGATTGCTGCCTGGTAATAATCAGGAATGTCTAGCCCCAACTTACATCTTTAATTTTTACCCTTAAGTTGTAAAAATACGATTTACCCAAGTAAAATTAAAAGCAACTTATCTACTTTATCAGAACTAATTACTTACTTTAAAATTACTTAGGTTACTTAACAAGTGAACAAGGAGCATTAGAGTTGAATTTTGCTTTTTAATTTACTTTAAAACCACCGGATATGAAATTAAATGAAATGACTGTCAACAGTAATCCACCGTCCACCGTCAGTGTGTGTAGTGTAAGCAAACTTCATTTTTCAAACACCATCAGCTGTTTTCTCTTGCTATTAGGTTTCGTTTATCCAACCAGCGATCACATATGATTAATAATTATATATAGCATACTGACCAGTGGCCCGAGAAGTGAAACAGGGGAGCAGGGCCGGTTTTAAAAGCGTAGGATACATAGGCGCTCGCCTAGAGGCCCGCATCACACAAAATTCCATTAAGAAAAGTCTCATTCGAAAACGGTCGCCTACTTGGGTGGTAAGGGCCCGCACCACTGTTTGCACCTGGGAGCCTACAGCTCCTAAATCCGGCTCTGAGGTGAAGCCGTTTTGAGCGACTGACCCAGAAGATGGCGTCTGCCGGAGATAATTCATGTGACATTTCTGTAAAACTGTTAAGTCCAGAGTGCACGCCGATTCAGATTCATTTTCCCGGCGCATGTTTCATCTGAGTCAGATATCTTGGTGGTGGCCACAGTGGAGGCAGAAAATACGTCGCCGACTCGGGAAGCAGGGATAGCGTCAGAAAGGTTTTGTGAAGTTACAGCCAGTGAAAAAAGGCGTACATGATATTAATAAGTGTGCAGGTGAATTTGGTGGATACCATACTATTTTCACTCAGCTAGGAAATTACAGAGTACGATTCTTTGAATATTGTAGAATGGAACACGAAACTTTTACGGTAACTACATTTTAAGAAAGAAATTACAGTAATCATAGAAAAGCTGTAAAATAACAATAAAATATAACGTAGCTTAGACATTGTATATGTGCATATGTTACATCATGTATTTATTGCATATTCCTGGTGTTGTCTGAAACGGAATCTGAAAACAGAATGAAGAATTCATTCCGGTAAGCAGGTACCGCTGCGCGGGCTCGGCTTCCGGCGGCCAAACTGAACGAGCGCTATCTGAAACGGAATCTGAAAACAGAATGAAGAATTCATTCCGGTAAGCAGGTACCGCTGCGCGGGCTCGGCTTCCGGCGGCCCCTATGGCCACGTCCGTTAAAATACAAGTGTCATTCCTGGCGCCGAAAAATCGGTATCGGAATCGGCGTGCACTCTGGGACGTACCGTAACATGGGAAAGACCTCGTACCTGTATGTTTCCGCGAACCCTCTTCATGGGGCATAGGACTATGGTCTTTTCTTATAGCCAGTATAGTGCCATCAGCCAATGTGACCTCCAACCAGTCAGAGATTGCACGGAATGTAAGTTGAAGAAAAAGTAAGGAATTTCATAATAAAGCTTTTCAATAAGATGTTTTTAATTAAATTTTTTTAGGCTAGTCCTAAAAGATATAAATTTTCTGGTAATTTTGAAGAAACAAAAATGCAATCAAATATATTCAGGCTTCTCATATGTTCATAGATAGCCTATGATTGTCAGATTTTTTTTAAGATACCTCTGTTTCTATTTTAGGAATGTGTGTGTGCCGAAATTAACTAAAGCGACTATATGAATAGAGATGGAATAGTTAATTCCTAAGTCAAGAAAATTGTGTTAACAAAAGAAACAGTTGGTTTTATTAGCGAATTTCCCCTATAGGGAAGAAGCTATTACCGTAGGTCTCATGGTAAGACTTAAGCCCGAGACCATGATAACTTTTCATTTTGAGGTCCCCAGATGCCAAAAACACCATTCGTTCAAATTTTTATATATGTATATATATATATATTTATATATATATATATATTTATATATATATGTGTGTCCGTAAGCACGATAACTCTCGTAAAAAAGGTCCGATCTTAATGAAATTTGGTACAAATGTGTAAAGCACCATTCACTTGAACGAGTTCGAAAACCAGACGAATCACACCAACCAAAGGGGGGTTTTGTACCCCAAAAATGGGTTTTTGGGGTTTCCACATGTAATTTTTATTTAAATCAAATTTTATTTTTTACCATTTAATTCAGCTTAAAAAAACAAACAATTTTGTATTTTTATCATTGCTCTACGTCAATTGGTTCCTGAGATATTGAAAGTGCTAAACACAGTACGTTGTCTAATGTTATTCTTATGGAGAAAAAGAAAAATTGTATATCTCGCTTATTTATGAACATAAACTGACAAAATTTGGTATATGGCTTTATCTAGTTAGGGTTTATCGTTGTTTGCACAAAATACCAAATTTTCACGTATGGTTCCCGTAGCAGCAAACCTAAGTAATCGGTCCCCATGTTATTCTTATGGAGAATAATTAAAATGTTATATATCGCTTACTTATAAATGTATATGAATGAAACTTGGTATGTGACTTTAATTAGATGAGTTCTAATGATATTTGCATAAAAACCCATTATTTTGTGTTCCTTGTTGCAGCAAACCTGCGTACTCATCCCCAATGTTATTGGAGAATAATTAATATTTTTAAAATCGCTTGTTTGTGAATATATTTCTTATGAATCCTGTTAAGTGTAAATGTGTTATGTTATATATTCATTGGAAATTCGCTGAGTATGCAGGTTTGCTGCGACGGGGGTATCTTAAAATACTACGGGTTACACTTCCGCAGACGCCTGGTGGAACAATCGAATGAAAATAGTCGGTATAAATATATCGGATCAAATCGATAAAACTGACATAACCGCAATAATATATGTTTAAAATGCAGAAACAACACTTGTTTTTCTCCCTTGATTTTCATATTCATATCGTCGTTACAAAGTCTGCATTTCATTGATTGTGTAAAACGTAAAACGACGATTATTCAAAAACTCGTCGCAGATCATATCATTTACCAGGATACCTCTAAAAAATAGAAGTGAGAATGTCAGGGAAAGATTAATTTCTAAATTTTTTAAAAGCAGCTTAAAGCGTATATTTGGGAAATTAAAATTGAAAAATTTTCATGTTACTTATGTTAGTTGATTTTTAACGAATTTCCCCTATATAAGGAAGAAGCTATTACCGTAGTCGGCATGGTAAGACCTAGGCCCGAGATCATGATAACTTTTCGTGTTGAGGTCCCCAGACCCCAAAAACACCATTCGTTCGAAACTGTATATATGTGTCCGTGAGCACGATAACTCTCGTAAAAATAATCGGATTTTGACGAAATTTGGTATAAACGTGTAAAGTAGTATTTATGACTTTAAGTTCGAAAACCAGACTGATCGACCTATCCGAAGGGGTATTTGGGGGGGGGGGGTTTGTACCCCAAAAATGGGGTTTTTGAGTTTTTTATATATAATTTTGGAAAAAGTCAAATTTTATTTTTTTCCATTAGAATCAGCTTAAAAAGACGCGCAATTTGGTGTTTTGATCATTGCTCTACGTCAAATGGTTACAGAGATATTGAAAGTGCTAAACACAGTACGTTGTCCAATGTTATTCTTATGAAGAATAAGAAAAATTGTATATCTCGCTTATTTATCAAATTTTCCTGATGAAACTTGGTATATTGCTTCATATCGTTGTGGTCTATTGATATTTGCACTAAAAAACATTTTTTGGCTGATAGTTCCCGTAGCAGCAAACCTAAGTATTCAGCCCCATGTTATTCTTTATGGAGAATAAGTAACGTGTTATCTCCCTTAATTATGAACATAAATTAATAAAATTTGGTATGTGGTTTTACCCAGCGAGCACAGAATAAACTAGAGTGGACATGGGGCCCGGCGCATGAAGCCAGGTTTGCGCGGCAACCTACAGTAAGATGGCGGCGACGATCGCGAAATCTGCCTAGTAGCGAGCGTCAGACGGCAGCGCTGCGCTCATGACCTGTGTTGCCAGAAACCGGGTAATTACCCGGTTTTCGGGTATTTTGATGGCCGTGCGGGGATTTTGCGGGGATTAAGAAAAAACCGGGTAAAACCGGGGATTTTTGACTTGAGTTGCGGGGATTTGCCCGAAATACCGGGTATTTAAGATTTTCGTGTGACAGTTGATATAAACGACAGTGATCAAGCAATTTCACACAAACTGGATCATAATAAAAATATAGTCAACAGTATCTTTGACATAAATGTTGTGTCGCATTTGTTGTTGTCAAAGGATATGTATTATTTTAGTACATTACTTGTTCATTGGTAATAAATAATTGTAATGTTATTATGATTGCACTTAAGTTAGATTATGATATTCTTTTACAAATCTTGACCTTAGGCGTTCACCTATGTATCATATGCTTAAATCCAGCCCTGCATTGAGGTATAGGGTATTGTTTGTGAATATTCCAGAAAATGGCGGCCCCCTTACGCTTCACTTTGTCTTAGGAAATTAACGTGTTGCATACGCTCTATATTACGATCATTGTTTATAGATAATTAAAAAGGCTCTTCTATAATGGGAACATTGCTGGACGAGGGAGGTGTTAGAGAATTTAGTCTATGGTTAGGAGGACATATCTGATGATGACCCCAACGAGATTAATGGTTAATATATCTAGAAGTCTCGTTTTGTGTAAAATAGTGTAGCCTTCATGGTCAATCGCCATTTTGCCCCTCTGTAAACTCTGCTCCCATGTAAAACAATCAAATCCCCTCATCACAAGTTACAAATTTATTAGCTTACTAGAAATAGACGATTTGATTGCTACCGAGGTGTGTAGCTGCAACCCACTAGTGTAAAGGGTTCCATAAGGCTAAATGAAATTTCAACAGGTCAACTCAGTGGCCGACGGGTAGCTGCAACGCATTGTCTGCGAGCTAGTGGGAAGGTGGCCTAGTGTACCTGAATAAAAAGACTGTCAAAATGAAGGGTTTACCTTTATACCCATACAAGACCTCTAGATACATTAAACTCGTTGAATCTATACAACTATTTTGATCCGGTTAACATTTGTTCAGGTACAGCCGGTTTGTATTTTCAAACATACTTATATGGTGAAAATAACCCGATAACAAATGATCAATCTATGATTATAAACGAATAATTGAATGCCAGATTTGACTGCAACAACATAGTTTAATCATACCACAAACTAACTACAGTATGATCGTACGATTTTTTTACTCGTCGTTCGATTTGTCATCCTCTGACCAGTGTACCAACTTTTAACTTGTAGGAAATCTAGCGCATTATGTTTGAAGAGAGTCGTCTCCAGTAAGGGGCCGTGCATAAATTACGCCATGCTATATTTAGCACTTTTTGACCCCTCCCCCTTCCTTTTTAACGCTCAGTCACACTGCTCATACCTCCCCCCTCACCATATGTCACGTCACACTAATTAATTATTAAGTATTTGATTGTTAGTACGATATTTTATCACTCTGTAACTGACGATTTAGCAGGCTTAACTCCATTAATCGTGATGCGTCACGCAACCCTTAACCCCCCCTCCACACACGTGTCATGGTTTGTCACTATGTGCTGAACCCCCTCCCCCTCAGGTAGGCGTGACGTAATATATGCGCGGCCCCGAAAACCAATTGCCTCAGTTAAAACTAAGCGCAGGGCTAGAATTAAGCATAGGCTACTTAGGCGTGTGCCTAGGGGCCCGCACCACACAGAACCCTTTTAAAAACCCTGATACAAGCAAGAAAAAAAGGGACCTGGACACAACAAAGGCCCGCACCATCGTTTGAGCCTTGGAGCCCATTGCTCCTAAATCCGGCCTTGATTAAGCGCTAAGATTACTAAAACTGATATTATTTTGGGTATACTAGTTAATTTTCGGGTAATCATGTGGCAATTTCCAAGAAATTACCCGGTTTTCGGGTATTTGAAGCTCGTGCGGGGATTACTACAGGATGACCGGGTAAAAGCGGGGATTTTATAGGTAGTTTGCGGGTAAAATAGCAAACCCAGTCTGGCAACACTGCTCATGACAGTAGTTGAGTGCTTGTTAGCAGGGTTGCCAAAGTGTGGGTAATTACCCACTTGGTGGGTAATTCTAAGGGCCGTGGGGAAAATGGTGGGTAATCACTGAAAGTGGGTAATTGTGGGTAATTTATTCTAACGACCTGATCAAGTTTTATTTTGAAAAACTAATTTTATGTGGCCTTTTTGGGTCATACAAACTATCTGAAAATTTATTTTCAGTTTGGTGATACCTCTACTACAGTAATACTACTAGTTAATATTATTGGATGTTCGGTTGTAATTTTGTTAGAGCTATGTTTGATGCTATCTTACTCTTTGGACGTGTAACTTAGTTTCGGTTTCTGTTGAATTTGCTCATTGCTAAAGGTGGTCCCACTCTTCTAGCGAGCACACCCGAACATTCGGAGTATTCGTATTCGCGAGAAGTGGGGGAGCAGCACGAAATTTTGAGTACTTGGGGGAAAGGCGGCCCCACACTTCTCGCGAACACGCCCAAACATTCGGCTGAACTCCGAATGTTTGGAGTATTCGCGAGAAGTGTGGGAGCTACACGAAATTTTGAATACATGCGGGAACATACGGGACGGAATGTTCAGTGAACATTCGGGAGAATGTTCGGCCGAATGTTCAGGCCTGTTCGCGAGAACTGTGGGACCGCCTTAATAATTTCCATTGTAATCCCAAGGCCTACCAATAATTAATTGCTTTCTAAATTGATACTTAGCCTTTAAAAATAATTAATAGTAATATTAGTTTTAGTTTGTTTGGCCTCAATTAATTATTAATAATAATAGTATTATTAGTTTAATACTTGCGTAAATATCAATATGAAAGTGCAAAATTTTGCGTATTTGTAGGTTAAACCAAGTGGTGGGTAAAGGTGGGTATTTTTTCAGGGACGGTGGGTAATGTGGGTAATTTTTTCAGGGACAGTGGGTAAAATGCCCAAACCGGATTGGCAACACTGCTTGTTAGATGTGTGTGTTTATTCGCTGTGTGTTCTACGCTTCTTTATTGTTTTACCATGCCAACTTCTTTTTGTATCCTGGGATGTTCCAATACAGGAAAGACTCCTGGAATAAACTCTTCATTTAAGTTAAATCTGATTAACTATTACGGTATTCGGCTAGTATTCGGGCTACTCGTATGCTATTAGTAGGTCTATTTTTAGACTGTTAGTAAGCCTATGTGCAGGCTATTTGTGATCATATTTGTAGGCTATTAGTACCATAAAGGTGTAAATATATTTACCAAAAAATGTTAGGCACTTACATAAATATACTTCATTTATTTAGTATACTCGGCGAGAAATAAAAGAAGTCTTATTGTATAATTTAAAATAAACAAAACTACAATATTGGGTAGTAGTATAATATTTGTTTATATTTTCTGGCTTGAAGCTGAATAGTGCACACATTTAAAAAATAAGTAAATAAATAATATTTGAATTTTTTTAGCTATTTACAAAGCTTAAGAAATGTAAATTTGTTACATTTCGAAACTGCTTTATATTAAACCCTTTGTTTGTTTTTTTAAATAGTAAAATTAAACTATTTTTGTAGCTTTCCAAAAAATTAAGACTTGCGGCATCAATGGATTACAGCTGTAAACAGAGACAACTGGACGCCTAGCCCGTCTTATAGATTATGTTCTTCTCACTTCCAAGAAGCAGATATCGACAAGACGTCGCTTTCATGTGATGTGTACGAATCAGAGCTGGTGCTATACCCAAGATATTTCCGGATCGGCCAATAATAGGTCATTATATTTTAGGTCAATAATAGCAATTTGGGGTACTACATGATTTTGGACTTACTTTGTACAATAAGTACACAGTTAGTTTCTTCAACAATGTAAATACATTTTCTATGTTATATTTGTTCTTTTTACATATGATACTTATTTTATTTAATTACCAATAGTTATATTAACTTTACATTTAACAATTCAGCCAATATGCGTTATTTATCTATTTTTTATTGTGTATTATACAAATAAAATGGGAGTTTCTACCTCAAACAACTGTTGTTTAATTTGTTCAACACTCAGATGTTATTTTTCAACGTTACATCTATTTAAAGTGTTCCTCCAATAAATATTGTACATATAAAACTAAGTACCGAACCTTTTAAAAGGAGAGGTTAAAAAAGGCAAAGTTGTTTCCCATATGTGTCCTTACCGTATTTGTCGATAAACTCGCATCGCGTAGAACGAACAGTCCGCGCTGTCCGTCAATGAAATCTAATTTTTCCGTTCAAATACCTTAACGTCCTAACCAAACCAGATGTCGTAGAGAAACGTTCTCTTCACCAATATTAAATTTGGAATCTCATCCCCAACTTTGCCACAGACACTTTTTACCTGACCAAGAAATACGAAAAACCCTAGCCGACTAACAATTTAAAGTCATTTTGCAATTTCATTTGGAAATGTAATAATTTAATGATAATTTAAAATATGATAAATATACTATAAAATTATAATTATTTCACCGACATGGTCTACATACTACAAGCTATTAAGTAGGAAAATTTCAAAAAATTTGTACCACTTTAACGGGGTGAAAACGTCGTTGGAGTGAAGCGCTAACTATTAAATTCTAACGCTGGCCGCGTCTTGTTTTCTGATGTGGCCCCTACAGCAAGATGGCGGATATAGCTTCACTTGCCTGATGCTATCCGAGTACGCGTGGCCACTCTAGTTTATTCTGTGCTCGCTGGTTTTACCTCATTGAGTTATATTAGTATTTGTATAAAACCCCATTTTTTGTGTTCCTTGCTTCAGCAAACCAGCATACTCATCCACCATGTTTTTCTTATTGAGAATAATTAAAATGTCATAAATAGTTTATTAATGAATGTATATTGATGAAACTTGGTATGTGGCTTTATGTGGTTTTAAGATACATATATATACATTGGATATATATGCATTGGAAATTCGCTGTGTACGCAGGTTTGCTGCTACGGGGGTATTTTAGTTTCAAGTTAATAAATGTACTATGATACATTTACATAAAATAAATACATTACATATATAAATGTTTTTAATACATTATATATAAAATACATATAAAATATATGTATATTTTATACATATAAAATTTTAAATACATTTAAAATAAATACAGTACTTGTATTTATTTTGAATTAATATAATCTATTATGTACATCGATATTTTATATCGGTTATTTTCATTCGATTGTTTCACCGGGCGTCTGCGGAAGTGCAACCAAAACCACAGTCCAATCGCGAGCCAATAGTGAATGGTTCGTTATTGACTGCTATATGAATTATTCACCAGCACAAACTAAAATTAGTTTTGCTTGGATTTAATTAGTTAGTCAAAAGACATCATGTTCTGGACCTTTGTAAACGTTTCTTGTAAAAGATAAATTCACAGTATTTTTGTGCGTAGCTAACTCATGTTATATTATTTTTATCAAATTTGCTTATTCACATTGTGTACTGAGCAGATTGTAAATAAAATTGTTATAAAAAAGTACCTGGGCTAAGAGCTCTACAAAGCTTGGCCTACGATAGCCTTCTGAAGTCTGGAATGCCAGAGAAAACCAATTTGGTTTTAAGTGGCACTGTTTTAAATGGCTCAAATTTTTTTCTTTCAAATAGGTTTCAAAAAATGTTAACTGACAGCATGTAGTAACACTAAACAAACTTTTTCTTCTGATATAATATATTGCATCAAATCATTTAGGTGTTCCCAGTGATTCATTCTGGGACCCATTATCTTCATAATCTACATCATCGACATATAAGGAGGTTCCACACTTCTCGCGAACATGCCTGAACACTTCTCCCGAATTTTCACTGAACATCAGTCCCGTATGTTCTCGTATATATTCAAAAGTTCGTGCAGCTCCCACACTTCTCGCGAATACTCCGAACATCCAGAGTTCGGGCGTGTTCGCGAGAAGTGTGGTACCGCCTATAGCAGATATTGTTCCTAGTGATTCGTAAGCGATCTTTGCAGATATGTCCCTCTTCCCTAAAAACAAAGATCTTCAAGAACTCGATCAGGAAATTTTTTCTCAAATTATATACAAAATGGGTAGAAACATACAACCCTTGGTCTCACACCTGTTCATATGAATATAGACTCGGCATTCCAGCTCTAATTAAACTTGTATCTTGTACCTGCAAAAAACGGTACAATGGTGCTTGTACCTGTCGAAAATCTGACCTGCACTGCACAACCATTTGCAGAAACTGCTCGGGCACTTCATGCCCCACCTATAGACATGGAAGAGGACGTTGACAGGGATATAGAAGACTCTGATGACAAGGAAGGACTGGGTTATGATGTAATAATTATATTATGTAAATATTATTAATTTTAATTACTGTTACTACATTACCTACTTAACACTATCATATTTTTACAACTTTTCAATAATCATCATCCTTTTTTTTACTTGACGAGAAAGGACTGAAAGAGGAAAAACATGATGAACCTGATAAATTTCCAGGAGATGAAGGTTCTCAACCTGGGTTATCAAAACGAAGAAAACTGTAGATGTATGCAATTATTGCTAATAGTTAACGTGTAAAATAATTAGACTTGTTTAAGCATTTAAAATTATTTCCTGCTTACCTCTATGCTATAACTGCATATATATGTTTATTATTGGATAGAGTTGTAGTTTTATATTTAAGGTATTATTTATTCATCGTCAAAATATAATAACCACCATCAAAGATCACAAACGGGTGAAACTTAGCAAACACTTCTTAGGTCCACTTTAATTTTGGTTGGTATAATATTTTCTTTATAAGGTTTAGTTTACAAGTAACAGGAAAAAAAAAGGAAGTGCGAAAGATTTGAGGTGTATTGGCAAATTTCGTTGAATTTAAAGTCCTTCGGAATATAAGCCACATATAGTAATCCTAACTTTGACCAGTTTGTTTTACATTAAATCTTGACTACTCTAAATGGAGCAACTATAATATTTTCTGTATGAGACACCTCGTTTAAAAGGTACAGGAAAAACTTAAAGAATTACAACAAAATTTAGTTTGATCGGCAAATGCCATCAACTTTTAAAGTTCTTCTGATATGAATCAAACATAGTAATACTACGTTTGACCAGTGCATTTTATAGTAAATTATGTCTACTTTAACTTAATAAGTATAATATTTTCTGTACGAGGTCTCGTTTACGAGTTACAGGACAGAAATTAAAGAAGGGCGAACATTTTGAGGTTCATCAGCAAATTTTGTCAAGTTTCAAAGTTCTTTGGAATAAGAATAAGAAGAATAAGAATATCTTTATTGTTATAAGTTACATTCTTTTACAGCTAGCAAGGCCAGCACAGAACATATAACATTGTCAAATTTCTAATACTAAACTGATCAATAAGTAAATTACAATAAGTAAATTATTACATTTTCCAAATAATTATAATGAACTCTAGCAAATAAAATTCATTCACCCCCCCAAAAATTCATCCACTGAGTAGTATATGTTTTGTAGAAGCAATTTTTTTAATTCAGTCCTAAATCTATTTTCAATTATTATACTCTTTAAGTTGCCTGGTAATTTATTAAACAACTTCCTCCCCATGTACTGAGGAGTTTTTTGAAATAGTTTCAAACGGTGTCTTGGGTACTGGAAATCATTGCAAAATCTAGTATTATAATTATGTTCATGTTGTGTTTCTTTTAAGTTCTGCAGATTATTTTTAACAAAAATTAGACACCTGTAAATATGTAATGAGGGTACTGTCATAATGCTGAATTCTTTAAAAAAAGGTTTACAAGATTTCCTTTTTGATGAGAATGTCATAATTCTGATGTATTTTTTTGCATTTTAAAAACTAATTTTGAGTGACTTGAGATTCCCCAAAATTCAATCCCGTAACTTATGATTGGAAAGAAAAGCCCAGAATACAACATCAGCTTTGTCTGAGTCTCAACAACTTCTCGTAAAATAATCATTTGAAAACAGATTGAATTTAGTTTTTTAATTAATTTACTAATATTGGCCTTCCAGTTTAATTGATAATCAACCTCCACTCCTAAAAAGTTAACTGAGTTTTTTACTGAGAAAGAGTTGCCTAGAAAAGAAATTTTTTGTTCAAAGGTTTCTTTGCTTTGAGCAGTTTGAAATTTAACAATTTGCGTCTTGGAATTGTTAAGCAACAAACCATTTGCTGAAAACCAATTTTGAAGCTCTGCTATAGCATGTTGAAAAATAATTTTAATATCCTGATTTGAGTTTGCCTTCAAAATTGCTTAAGTGTCATCCGCATAAAGAACCAATTTTGGAGATACACTAAGAGGCAAATCATTTATATATAGCAAAAAAAAATCAGAGGTCCCAATATTGAACCCTGAGGCACACCATACTTTAATTCATGCCAATTTGAAATACATTTAATATTATTTTTCAAAACAATGGTTCTTTGATAGCGGTTTGATAGATAAGATTTCACCCAAGACACCGCTGAATCACTAAAATTGTAATATTTAAGTTTCTCACAAAGGATATCATGCTGAACACAATCGAACGCCTTGGTCAGATCACAGAAAACACCCAACATACTCTGTGATCTATCCAAGGCAGATGCAACCTGGGCTAAAAACTTAGCTATGGCAAAAGTTATATTATTTGCTGATCGGAAACCAAATTGATCTTTCACAAACAAATTATTACATTCCAAAAAATTTGTAATTTGGTTAGATGCAATTTTTTCAAAAACTTTTGAAAAACATGGCAATAATGATATGGGGCGATAGTTGTCCAAAACATCCCTCGCTCCTTTTTTTATTCAGAGGCTTGACTTCAGCATATTTTAATTTTGAAGGGAATTTATTACATTCAAAAGATTTATTTACTATACAACTGAGTGGCCTACATATTGAATCACTTGTAATTTTCATTATATTCTGAGGAATTTCATCCCAACCTGCACACTTTTTATTTTTTAAAGAATTTATTGTTTGTACCACTTCCTTAGGTGAGATAAACGAGAAAGTGAACTCTTGGTGGCAATGATCACGCCCTGGTAAAAATTGAATTGCTTGAATTTTGAAGGAACTATATTAAGTATTTTTGGAATATTAGAAAACCTTTGATTAAATAAATCTGAAATTTTGTTTCCATCTGTTTATCTTCTACTAAAAAGTCAGAGAAATTTTGAAAATGTTTCTTCACCCCAAGTTCTTTACTTACTATTGACCAGGCTGCTTTAGTTTTATTGTCAGCTTTCTTTATTATATACTTATTTTCTAACTTTTTAGCTTTTTTACATACTGCTTTAAAAATCTTCTTATATACTTTAACATATAGAATGAAATGTAAATCTGTTGATTTCTTAGCCATTCTACAGAGTACTCTCTTTTTTACACTGGATATTTTAATTCCATTTGTAACCCAAGTCTTTTTCTTCTTACTTGAACAATTTGACCTTGACGGAATACTTACTTGACGGAATATGAACCACATTTAGTAATAACAACTTTGACCAATGCATTTTATATGAAATCTAGTCTACTTAAAATATAGCAAGTATATAGATTTCTGTACGAAGCGTCGTTTAGGGCCTACAAGAATAAATATGGAAAAAGTATGAAAAATATGAGGTTTTTCGCCTACCAAAAACTCTCCCCAGGGCTTTCGAGGTCGAAAACTTATTTTACAACCCCCTTTCTATACCAAACAATCCGGTAAAAAAAAATATTATTTACCAGATTTAATGTGAGCCGATCGTCTTTTAAGTTACCTATATATTGGGCTATAGTGGCTTACAGGAGCTATAGCCCCTAACATACGGTTTTTGTGTAAGTGGGTAATCACAGCTGATCATTAGTTCATTTTGCTTATTAATAAAAACACTGTAGTGATATTTACATAAAAAAAATCATTGGATCTTTGAAGTCCAGTGGGGCATAGCCCACATAATTTTTGACATTCCTGATATTTTTTCTACCATCCTTGGCCCTCAAGCTTTAAAATGAATCCTCATAACCTAACTTAACTTCTTCCTAGCTAGAGCTATTTCGTGGGGACCGATTCACTTACGGAATTAAATATAAAGATGTTGTCAATTTCATATACCTTTGCTAAAACCACTATTTAAAGGATAAACAATTTTGATAAAAGTACCAAAATAACCATTAGTAGAACAAGAGACACTTAAGTTGACAGACTAGCATACTATTTAGCATACTATTTATTTAAATCATTTTTTGATATCATTATATTAATAGGCAAGCATAAAAGTTGTCATACGCTTTTCTCAGCATTTGTGCATCGTAGGAGTAAATTCACGCATACCATTAGAAAGGTATTGTTGTGAATAATTTACATTGGTCATCAGGGATACCCCCTACAGTCTTCCTACGTTTCAATGGAAATCTTATGGAAAAAAATAGTAATTGATTTAATTGTATATTTGAAAGCTGTTGATATGTTAACAGGATGCTAGCACAACAGCAAGGACAGATGTTTTAAGCATAATGGAAATACAAATACTAATGCCTAAAGGAGTGGCAACATCCTTCTGTTAGCTACTGCAATCCCACATTTGAAAAATTCAACCTGGTGGTTTACTGGTTTTAATCTGTAATGGAATACCAATTTTCTTCATATTCAGCAGTAAAGATATAAATAAGCAATATATATAAATCATAATAAAACTTAATTGGGTAACAAGTACATGTTTTGTCAGCTTATGAGAATGAGATTTTGAGCATCAACACAAAATAGGTGCAGCTATTTTAATCTTTTTCAATTTTCTTACAGATTTATTCTGTGTTATACCGGTATATATGAATGACAGAGGGAAGAATAAATATTTATGATAACATTCCACTATGATAACTTAGTCACATCAAAAACATTGTTGCCTGCTTGTTTACAACTACTCACACTGTCAGATATGGCGTTGTTTACAAATAACTTTGCCACTATTTTTGTTGTTGTGATTTTGGCCTATTATATAGATTTTGAAATTACTAAACTAGTAAAGTAAAAACATAATTATTTTCTAATAAAATAACAGTACAAATAAAATCAACATACCTCAATGTAAGGTTAATAAAACCAAAAATGGTTCCACGAAAAAATAATTTATAAAGATGCATTTATATACAAGCATTATAAAATATCACAATTTGAATGCAAGTAATGTCAAGTATTGTAATTAATTGTCTTTAAGGCTGCTACAATTTACTGCGATACCAGCTGGTATAATAACATATGGTAAATGTTATTCAAGGAATTTTTGCGGACTTTTCCATCACTTAATCCTCCTCAAAATTCACACATTATGTTAACCAGTAGTAAGGCCCGGGAGAGGCATTAGATAAACAAATAAGTCACCAACAGATGTACAAACACGCGCCGGTGTTTTTCCATTGCACGTGCCTTCTTTGTTTCAGGTTGCCGCCGCTGCACTGCTGAACGCTAGCATAGAAAAATAAATCAGGTACAGAAGTGTCACGAAGTAGGGAAAAAGCGTACACGCTGTCGCGTCGTTCAAGTCTGAGTTAGCGGTGCCTTGTTGCCAAGTCGGGCAGTGCGGGATTCCCAAATTCCCGCAGGGAGCAATCTCGGTCGCTTCCGCCACGGCCACGGCATCGGTAGGCGGTAAGGCTGATCTGATAAAAACGTGTGGCTGTGTGGCAGTGAAGATCACTCTCCCGTTGTATGCACAGGAAGTGGAGGATGTGCACAAATCTCGTTTCGAACTGATCTGGTACTTACTAAATTTCTGGAATGTTATTATTACAGAAGGATAAAACATGAACTGCATTAGACAAATTCAACCTTTTAAATTCCATAAATTGCAATGATGATTAACAATAAAATACCCCCGTTGCATCAAACCTGCATACTCAGAGAATTTCAAATGGTACTTCACTACGTCATGAACCACTTACCAACTTTCATCAAAGCATATTCATAAATAAGTGCAATATGAAATTTTATTTATTATTCATAAGAACAACATTAGGACTGAGTATGCAGGTTTGCTGCATCAAGAACAACTAAAATCTGTTTTTTTACAAATAAAATAGATCACCATAACATAAAGCAACATTTCAAGTTTTACGAATTTATATTCATAAACAAGCAAGATACCACTTGTTTCTTATCCTCCATGAGAATAACATTATAGCTACTGAGTACGCAAGTTTGCAGACTTGGGGACCACAAAAAATTGGTTTTAAATGCAAATATCAGTACGAAATAAAAGTTGTTTAAATATCAGTAAAACCTAAACAAATGAAGCCACATTACAAGTTTCGTCAATATATATTCATTAATAAGCGAGATATAACATTTTACTCTCTCCATAAGATTAACATTGGACAACGTATTATGTTTAGCACTTTCAATATCTTGGTAACCAATTGACGTAGAGTGATGATAAAAATACCAAATTGTTTGTTTTTGTAAGCTGAATTCAATGGTACAAACTAAAATTTGGGTTTATAAAAAATTAAATGTAAAAAGTTAAAACAAATTTTGGGGTACAAAACCTGCTTTAAAATAGAGCGACCTGTCTGGTTTTCCAACTCATGAAAATAGACGCTGCCTTACACGTTTATACAAAAGGCATTTTTACGAAAGTTATCATGCCTACGGACACACACACACACACACACACACACACACACACACGCACACGCACACACGCATACATGGTGTTTTTGGCACCTGGGAGCCTCAAAACAAATGTTATCATGGTCCCGGGCTAGGTCTTACCATGCCGACTACGATAATAGCTTCTTCCCTATTGGGGAAATTCGCTAAAACTATTAAAATTATTAAAAATATATGCATCTTTCATCTAAATAATGTGTACCGTAAGAATAATTCAAAATAATTAATATCTCGATTATTTATGAATGTATATTGATGAAACTTGGCCTGTGGCTTCACCTAGTACTGGTATATTGATATTTGCATAAACAATTTTTGTTATTGTCCCCGTAGCAGCAAACCTGCATACTCAGCCCTAATATTATTCTTATGGAGAATAAATGAAGTTTTATCTCTCCCTTAGTTATGAACATAAATAAAAAATAAAACTTGGTATGTAGCTTCACCTGGTTAAGTTATATTGATAATTGCACAAAAACATATTGTTTATATTTCTTGATGCAGCAAATCTGCGTACTCAGCCTTTAATGTTGTTCTTTAGGAGAATACTGTACATAAAATGCAGAGTGTATATAACATGTTGAAATGTTAGCAGCCGATGCCATACAAATTTACTATAAATTCACTGAAGAAATTAGCTCTTCACGTAGGAACAAGTTACTGTAAAATATTAAATTCAGTAATAAAATGCATTACAATTTAATCGTTAAACATAGTTTACTTTTAAAATTATGATTTTACCTATTTTCTGTAACCCTTTATTTATAAATCAGGGTATGTTTATAAAACATACAGAGAGAGCTTAAGCTTTTAATCTTATTATTGACGCGATGAACCCATACACGAAAACTATCCTCGAACTAAAAAATGTTTAAAGAAATCGTCAGTCAACATTAAACGTACCAGTATCTCAGAAGATTTTAAATGTATTTTTAAAGTTGGTAAATCGATAAATTAACATTGAGGCAAAATCTTTAGCATCATTGAATAGAAAACTAACCAGAGAAGTATATAATGCGAAGAGCGCGTAAACACTGCACTCAATACGACAAGCGCCAAGCAGGGCGAGGGAATTTTTCCTTACCGGCTGGGCCGGCCGGCCAGCCGGCTGGAGTGCACAGTGCAACGTCGCTTGGCCGGTTTTGTCGTATGATCTGGCCGGTTGAATTAACAATTTTGTGTTAGCAAATTTTAGCATTACGTGACACTTCTATACCTGCTTTATTTTTCTATGACGCTAGTATTCCGCCGGTCACGTGGCCTGGACCCCCCACCACCACGGCTCCGCGTCAGTCCTCAGTCTCGCCTGAGCATCCGCCGTGTGTATTTGTGTACTAGTGTTGTCTCGTTTGTGCGTTTGATTTTTTGGTTTTTGACTGCTTTTACAGTTCTCAGGTGTAGCTTTTCAGTGTTTTTTTCCAGCTTGCCAGGATTTTGCCACTAATTTTGTTATGTTCTAGGTATTCTTTCCATCTGAGGACAGGATCAGATTCCAGATCCCGAAACGTCGTGAAACTTTGTTTTTACTAATAAGTGATGGAAAATGTCTGCAACATTTTTTGAATAACATAAACTCACTATCACCAACAATGAATTTTAAACAAATAATATGGTAAATGTTTTCAGGGCTCAAAAGTTTGAGCTTGAGTTTGCAAAAAGCAATAGTTTGTTTATTTCTGTTTTCACTAACTAATGTGACTCTTAGTTTAAAATATGTCATGTTTTAAATGCACGTTTAAGCATTAATTTAAATTTCATGACAGACTCAAACACTTTAACTAGGATAGGCATAATAGAAAATAGGCCTGTAGTTGCTAGACAGTTGCTTTATTTCCCTTGATAAGCAACATTTTGAGTTTTACTCTTCCTCAAGCATAAAAATAATGACTGAAAAACAAAAACAATAGAACAGATGTTATTTAGGGGAATTTTCTAAATGACCGTTTTCATGCCTCGACTAGCATCTCCCCTGAAAAAATACATGTGAATATGCAAGAAAATATATTTCTACTAGAGGAAATTTATTTTGACACCATCAGCTGCAAAAAGTCGGCTAGGTTTAAACAAATTAAAACCAAACATCAGGGCATGTACACATATAAAGCAAATCAATGGATATAAGATAAGGGTAAGGGCCAGTCACCATCACTATGTGTGACTTGCAAAACATAAAAGATTATAAAAACCGAGTCAGAAATAACGATGGAGTTCTGACCAATAAAACTCCCTTAGCACATTACATGTAAGGACTTTTGACAGGCAGAATAAATAGTTCATCGTGGGAAGTTGGTGAAGGGTTTGCAAATAAAGTTAAGGAAAATATATTTTAATAAATTTAATTAAAAGTAATTAATACAATTAAAATACTTATGTCTAAAAAGTTTGTTTGTACATTTAGTGTCCACTAACTATTATATTTCTTAAACAATTTCATAAAGAATCCAATATCAATTCCCTTCATGCAATAAAAGTATTAAAAACCATGTTTTATAACCATAGGCGTCGTGTGACTCATTTTCTTTTCTTTTTGGAGGGGGGGGGGGCACTGGCACATTATTCAAATGTTTGGGGTTACATCCCCCTAATAAAAGTAAAAAGAATAGTCTGTTTGAACAAAATATTAAAACTTACACATTTAGATATTACATAAAAAATTATGACAAAAATAATCGTGAGAATATTATTATTATTTATTGGAATCATAATATTTATGAATTTAACGTTGTTTGCAATGGCAAACGATTATTAAAAGTCTGTATGTAGTACATGTTTAATTTGTAGACGTGATTTCACATTACTACATTTAAAATTTTTGACTTGATGTTTTAGAAAGCTCAATTAAAGTTGAACAACTTCATAGTAAACACCTCACGATAACAAACTGCACGATACCAATGATTTAGCCTCTTAAGTGTGCAATATTGAAGTTGTTTATAATTTATGATTAACCTCCTAGAATTGGCTGGAAATTACGACAGAATCAAACTATTGGCCATAGATGGGGATTGGTGTAATATTGGCTGTAAATGATAACCAGTTTATTGATATCAGCTATAAGTGGCTATTTAGCTGTGTCATATCGCTTGTAAACGACAAATGTTACAACATGGTAACAGATGTAAATGATTACCGGACATGATTTCAGCCCAATGGCAGCTTCACAGTTATCTCTTGAAAGTTGGGGGAACATGCCCCCTGAAACGACACCTATGTTTATACTAATGTTTATTTTCAAGTAGAAATGTACATACAGCACACAACAAAACACTAATATCGCCACAAACTCAGTCACATATATAAACTTGTTGCAGTCAAGATAAGTTCAGGTTTCGTCTCTTGTAAAGTTTTTAGGTTTCGTAACACAGTAAATAATTTCTGTACATGACTATGTGGTACAGTTTATTCAACATGGATGTTTGTTATCAAATTGTTATTGTCACTGGTCTTGAAATGCTTTTGTCCTGTTTTTCAGTGGATACTATACAATGAATCGTTAACAGCTTTAAAGTAAATTCCCGAATTCTTTAGGCCTACCAAATTCAATAAATAGTTTAGTATTTCATTGAGTTTGATTAGTTTGTTATAGGTTTTCATACATGAAACCAACAGGTATAATAATTGTATTTAGGTGTATTAATGTAGTGTTTAAGAAGTATCAGAATTGATCTGAACGTAAGAAGCATGATGAGTATTTAATTTGATTTTTAGTTTAGAAAGTGAGAGAAAGACATCAACAGCCTACATGTGTTAGTAAAGCTAGTAGTTAACATTTCAGATTTAAATTGGGAAATGAACAAAAATGTTTATATTAGGATTCTTTTACATTAAATGGAAAAAACTGCTTGTTCCAAAAATATTACTTCAACAGTACTTTATTAAGTGATTTAACCAAGCAATATGATTTAGTTAAGATGCTAATGTATGTGTTCCACACACTAATACTAATAGTGTGGCAGTTAGGTTAAGTTTGTTTAATATAATTATTACATTTTGATCAAACTAAACTGGCAACTAATTTTTTGAAAAATAATAACGAATACTTATCACTACTAGTGCGCTTCGGGATGTGAAATATGTTGGGACATTTTAATCATCAAAAATAAATTAAAAATAAACAAAGACAGAACAACTTTTTGTAAATAAGGGACTTTTAATTAAGTAAACATTAACCATTTAAAAGTCAACTGAGAAATAATATGTGGGCTTGACTATTACTACAAACAATTTTTGTTTACAAATAACCTGTGTGGTTAAATTATTGCTTTTCATTAATGACTTCCTTTTGCAATATCAAATAGCTGTAACTGTTGTCTTACACTACATTACTATTATAACTGAAATAATGTTAATGATGCATATATAGGATCAGTATGTACTGCAGTTTGAAAATGTAAGGTTAAGGTGTGAACTTGGGCTATGCCATAACAGTAGCCTAATCTTTTGTCATATGTGATGGCATTTATTTATTTGTAAATAGGTCAAAACATAACAAATTTCCATTTAAAATATGTTCAAATGTGATTACTGGTTTATCTGCATAATAAAAGAAGTATGAAGTCAAAACTGTTGTTAGTGAGTGTTATTTTCAGACACACTGTGCTGTACCCGTACGGCACATTCTCACTATTCTTCAAGAAAGCATTGCAGTAATTACCCAACATGACTATCACAAATCCGAGATTCATGATTGATGAACTTAAAGTACTGATGAAAATAGATGAAGCATGATAAATGTCACACAGTAAAAAAATAGAATCTTAAACTCCATCAAGTAAAAATAAAAAGTTCTCTTGTAGTATGTCAAAAAAAAAACACACAGAGCATATAAAAGTTAGCACTAACACTAAAGTCTAGTATAGAGTAAGTAAGTGGGGTGGATCCAGTACCGTAGTCAGTTTAGTCTAAGTCAAGACTCACTGTGTGTCTCGTTCCACTGTGAACACAGACAATCATTAAACCGATGTAAGCATAAGCAAAAGATCTGGGATTATTGGAATACCTTTGCCTATTACAGTATTTACCATCTAAAAACTGTTTTCAATAATTTTGATTGACTGCAAGAATAAAAAAATGTCTTTAGTAATTTGAACAATGGAGGCATAGTAAAAACAACAAATTTAAAATGAGGCCAAATGAATTGAGAATTAAGGTTCACAATTAGTAACCATATTTGAAAATAAGCCATGCTTATTTTCAAATATGTGCCGCCTCATCTCCGTTTGGGGAATTTGATGATAAGTTTGTTGTAATTTAGAATAAAATCATAAAAGTGACTAAATTAAGATAACTTTTGATACTCCATTAGATAACCTATATGTTGCATATTTTATATGATGCTACTAGTGATGTTTCTAGGAACTAAGGCTTGGAATTTGAGAGAAAATGAGGAGGAAAGAGGTGTCAGCGACAGGGAAAGCGACAAGTGACTAGAACTTGCCTACGTTGAAGTGCTTTGACTCCAGTTTCTTGATTACTAACTTTGGCACAGTCCCCCTACAAACATCAATAATCCAAACATCAATAATCCATTAGAGTATCAAAAGTCAATAAGTCTAGGTGAAATTAAAAACCCACAAAATTAAATAAAACTAATTAAAATATCTTTTAAGATGTACAGATCCTTTAAAATACTAGCTTGGTCCACAAAGGTATTCCAAAAGCCCTAATATTTAATTAAATCATCAAATTTTCCAATACAAAAAAATCATAATTAATGTTTGAAAAAAAACAAATTTACTGTTAATTTTTCTAGTAAAATGAAATCCCTGCAAGAAATCCTTGAACTGTTTTAAAAACGTAAGAGACAAATAACAAAACTCGGTAAATCAATTTTAGAGAGTGTATTTTTTTTAAACACACAAACGAAGCCCAACTTAAAATACCTCCCAGGCATCAGAAATAAAACAAAGTTGTCCAAATTTCAAAACAAATTAAAAAACATTGTCCAAATTTCAAAACAAATTAAAAAACATTGTATTTGTATTCCAATATATAGTATGACCGATTTTTACTCCTACAATGTTTTAATTTTAAACTATTAGAATACGGTAATTCATTTTGTAAAAATGTTTTAGATGAACATGTTGGTGTTCAGGAAAATTATTGTGTTGTCTAAAATGTGTTATAGTTTAGCCTAAGAGCCGCATTCACGTAAATTATATATGAATGTTTTGAATAAAGGGACTTTGATTTACTTTGATAAGAGGTCAGTCCCAAATCCCTCTCCCTCTTTCTTCGCCCAACCACACGAGTCGCAGGCTTGTACATACAACTTTTTCATCAAGCAAGGACTGAGCTATTATAACACTTAGTAGAACAGAACTAATCAAACTTACTTGCCAAGGTTTGCTTTCAAACCCATATCAGGATCACTGCTATGAAGTTTCTGCCTTCACCACTATGCCGATGGCTCACTAAGAATTAAGTTGCACAAAAAAGTGATACAGTGAGAGTCTTGTGGTGTATTCAGTCTCTATTTATTTCAAGATTGTGGAAATACTAAAGATAATAATTAGTAAACACTCTCTGTACCCAACCCATTCACCAACTCTGACGAGCACTTTTCGCCGCCACCACCGAGGGCATTAAAATACGTTGACATAACTGTCTCACCTCCTATTAGTTTACCAATTTCTCCACAGGTCTCACGATGATACACTAAACCTTGATACCAACCTTACAAATGTTTTAATTTTGCTATGGGTTGGCAACACTTTTTTTAAACAAAATAAATCTTTAAAAACAGGTTCTCAACCTGTATCTTAGAAAACTTCACAGGCTGGTGAATGTTTACAAAACAGTGAAATTCATTGAATTTTTGAAAATAAAGGGTTTTTACTAAGATACTAAGTGACAAGAGGTTACGATGAGTTTGATGAAGTTTTCTAGGAAATGAAATAAAAATTTTAAACCCCCATAAAACCTCCTTTCCATAGACTGATCGATCATAAATGTTACTCTCCACATTTGTGCCAAATTTCATAAAAATCGGGCGCTCCTTTCAAAAGTTATCGCGGTAACGGACACTTAAGTCTTGGTCTTAAGTCTTACCATGCCACCTACGGTAATAGCTTCTTCCCTATAGGGGAAATTCGCTAAAACAAGCAGACTGAATCATTGTTTGTGAAATTCGTATTGCAACAGTGTTGGATGAGAGGGGGTGAGGGGGGAACCATATGGGCAATTAACCATCGGACCATTTTCATGCGGTCTACTCTAGTTGTGTTCTATTGGTATTTGCATAAAAACCCATTTTAGCTAATTTCTCCTATAGGGAAGAAGCTATTACCGTATCAGCATGGGTATCATTACCGTATAAGACCTAGGCCCGGGACCATGATAACTTTTCGTTTTGAGGTCCCCAGATCCCAAAATCACCATTTGTTCGAAACTGTCTAATGTGTCCGTGGGTAAAAATGTTTCGATTTTGATGAAATTTGGTAAAAACGTGTAAAGCAACATTTATGACTATAAGTTCGTAAACCAGCCAGGTCGCTCCATCCAAAGGGGTATTTTGGGAGGGTTTTGTACTCCAAAAATGGGGTTTTTTGATGTTTTTACATATTAATATTTTAAAAAGTCAAATTTTACTTCTCACCATTGGATTCAGCTTTGAAAAACACACAAATTGGTGTTTTGATAATTTCTCTATGTCAATTGGTTACAGAGATATTTAAAGTGCTAAACACAGTATGTTGTCCAATGCTATTCTCATGGAGGATAATAAAAAAGTTATATCTCGCTTATTTATCAACGTATACTAACAAAACTTGGTATACGGCTTCATCTGGTTGTGGTCTATTGTTATTTGCACAAGATGAGCAATTTTTACCGATAATTCCTGTAGTAGCAAACCTACGTACTCAGCCCCCATGTTATTCTTATGGAGAATAAGTAAAATGTAATGTCTCCCTTAATTATGAACATAAATTAATAAAACTTTGTATGTGGCTTCACCTTGTTGAGTGATATTGATATTTGCATTAAAACTAATTTTTTCTGTTCTTTGTTGCAGCAAACCTGCATTCTCATCCCCCATGTTATTCTTATGGAGAATAATAAAAAGGGTACATATCGCTTATTTATGAATGTATATTGTTGAAACTTGGTATGTGGCTTCATCTAGTTGAGTTATACTGATATTTGCATGAAAACCCATATTTTGTGTTCCTTATTGCAGCAAACCTGCTTACTCAGCCCCATGTAATTCTTATGGAGAATAATTAAAATATTACATGTTGCTTATTTATTAATGAATATTGATGCAACTTGGTAAGTAGCTTCAAGTTGAATTCTATATATATTCGCATTAGTGATGTGTCAAAACCAAAACTTGAATCTCAAAACCACCAAAACTTTGGAAAAGTTTCGGTTTCGAGATTCGATCGGTGAGTTTCGAGAATCAAAACTCAAAACTGCTGAGATTTTTTGTGTCTTTATTGTTGTTTTTTTAACAGAAATCACGTCCGTGTTTCGATCAATAATGCAAAGGTCAAAAGCCTACTGTCATCGGTCGTCTACCTTCACCTTTTTTGGATTATTGATTTTTTATTTCTGAAAGAACAACTCTAACCAAAATATATAATTAGTTTTAATTAATTTTTCTGGATTTATTTTTCATAACCATACCGAGGCAAGTAAATAGGGTTTCGCGATTTGAGTTTCGAGATTCGATTTTGTAAGTTTCGGTTTCGAGATTCGAAATTTCTGGTTTTGACCATCACTAATTCGCATAAAAACCAATTTGTTGTGTTCCTTGTTTCAGCAAACCTACGTAATCATTCCCAATGTTATTCTTATAGAGAAGAATTAAAATTGTGTATATCCCTTTTTTATGAATTTATTTTTATGAAACTTGGTATGCGGCTCAATGTGGTATTAAGAGAAATCTTATGCAGTGGAAATTCGCTGAATACGCAGGTTTGCTGTGATGGGGGTATTTAATTTAAAAGAAGGTATTTTTAAAATTCTCCCCTCCCAAAAAAAATCAAATTTCCCCGCTAAAATAAAAAAATCTCCACAAAATAAAATTTGATAGCGCAACCCGCGCTATCATCCCCTCCCGTGGGCACCCTGATAGTCTCAAACTTAAACAAATGTTATCCAGTTTTAGAAAGGATTGGACAACATATTCTATCAGAGGCATACTTTCGGAGATATTTAGCAAAAACTGAAAAGTGACTGTTTTTTGGCTACTACGCCAGTAGCACAGGTCTCTCGAAGCTGCAAACTTGGTTTCTTGCTTGTGGTATAGGTCCTAATAACATAATACAAAATTAGAACTACATGACCTTTTGCACGCACAGGGTTTTTTTTACTGGACTATCTTGAGTGTTGTAAGAAACAGACAAACTTTCAAAATGTGATTGCGATAAAATGTTGCATGTAAATGTTGTAAAGATTTGAAAATTTCGGGAGTATAAACTAACCATGAGTTATGTTTATTTAAGAGAAACCTGCTATTAGAGCATAAATAATAGAATCTTCTGAACGCTGCAGTGCTTACACAAAAAGATATGCGAATGGGTTAACAGACAGCTCTGATAATGAAATATCACATACTCTTATTATCACTTTTTTGTGCAACTCAATTCATTCAAATAACTTTTGTAAGGTGAATTAGCTTTGTATTCCTTAATAGTGAAATAAATAACATTGCTTATCATGTTCTAGTTTATGCTTACTAAAACTAGGGTGTGTGAGTACTTGAAAATTTTAGAATTTCAGCCTAGTAGTTCTTTACTTGACTTGAAGTATTGAAAAATACTCTAAAGTTAGAGTGAGTTTTTCCCACCAATCTTGGGATGATCACGACCTGCCAAATTGCGTAGTAATAGCCGCAAAAGACGATCACACAACACATAAAATTAGCTGATAATGACAGCGAGAAACCTGAATCGGTCATAAAAAACAACGAAACATGAGTAAATGACGACCAGATCACCATAATATCGGCCAAAAATTACGATTTGACAACGAAATAAAAGCTCAAATTGACACCCGAAAACACAATATCGGACAAAAATGGCAACCAAAGCGTGTTTTATCAGTCGAAAACTATGGTCAAACCATGTTTTGTTTGTCAATATATAATCCAGATTGATTGTACTGGCCAAAAATTGTATTTTTGTTTGGCATTCTAACTAATATATGGTTACTACTCGTACATTAGTTAGAAACCATGTTTATTTAGACTTATCAAAAATGAAAAGTTATCCAAAACCCATTACACTATTTGAAATTGCCAACAATATACATTACTAACAGCAAGTACTCACTCCAAAATACTCTAAACTCGGGAATAATTGACACAACTCGACTCGACTCGATCCAAAAAATCACTACTCCCACACCCCTAATTGAAACCAAATTAACTTGGTACTAATATCAATTTATAAAACAGTGTTAAATTTATTTAGCAA
This sequence comes from Allygus modestus, assembly GCA_963675035.1. Taxonomy (NCBI): domain Eukaryota; kingdom Metazoa; phylum Arthropoda; class Insecta; order Hemiptera; family Cicadellidae; genus Allygus; species Allygus modestus. The sequence continues at coordinate 245,106,923 of OY776111.1, read as the reverse complement.
ACAATGTGTGAACATAGTAGCTGAGAACATACCTCAGCTGCTCACAAAACAAGATTTGTGTAGACTGTAAGAATTTACATTGCTGAAAATTAGATATAATAAGTCCAAGAAGTTCATATTACTCATCATGAATAGCTGAATTTCACCTGAACAAAGTTATTTTAGTAAAGAGGACTTACATACAGTGTGAACTCGACTGAAATTCTCTCAAGAAGATTGGGGAGACAGCCTGGTTATCAGGAGACTCTTCTAGTTAAGGTTTAGATATCGAGGTTACGTTAGCTTAAACCTATGTTAGTTAATGGCTCATCTGAAAAACCTTTTTAGCAAAAGCACATTGAATGAAATTTCACTAACAAGTTGTTTTAAATGGTTATTGCTATACCAAGTAGGTAAATCATAAAACGCATATGTTACAACGCATATGTTAATATTTGTCTTAATGGATGTTCCTAGTAAAATAAAGTGGTTATAAACAAACTAAACACAAATTTATCAACAAACTGTTTTGAAAGCAAGTGTTTTACTCATCTATCAGAGCCAGTGTACAAAGATAATAAACTAATGAGAGTCACGTTTAGACATGAGTCCAGGACAAATTTTACCTTAAAAAATCTATTCTGATAATATTGTATCTATGATATTTGTGCACCTAAATAATTGAACCAAACATAGCCTAATCCCAACCGCCAAACAATTAGAGTAATTAGTGGCAATAACTTTCTAGATGTAAAGAACATTTTCCATTTCTAAGTGGCTCCTGTGAATCTTTATTTGTACTTTAAGATTACATTAAATAAAACTATGTGTTGTAAAGAGTTGCAGATGAAATATGAAATAGACAAAATCCGTGGTATAGAGTATTTTAAACAACGCCTTGTCTCACACTACTACTCCGTGACAACTATTGTGGGACCAAATGATGCATCATGGAATATTTTGCGACATCATGTTTTCATTAATTTTTTCTGTGTTTTGTTTACGCAACCAAATGTTGTTAAAAACCGTTATCAAATGTTTTAAGTTGCATTAACAAATATTTAATTATAATTTTATGATTGTTATGTCATTTAGAACTTAATTGTGTGAATGTGAAGATTATATAAGTGAAGCTACAGCTTTTATAATTATCTGAGTCTGATTTGGTTTTATCCCTGACTGTTTTTTCCTTGCATTTTGATTTATTTACTTTTCACAAAGTAACTTTGTTGCTATTTTCTCAAGTGAAATCGATCGATTATTAGAAGAATCAGACAACGACGCTTGTCACTGTCGTTGGATTATAGAGGTGGATAAACTAGATATGTGCATCGAAGCAACCCGAGGCCTAGATGACGCCTTATTTAGATGATTAAGGTTTTAATATAAACGATAAAAAACTTGATTTAAATTAAATAACAACTTTTTATATAGAAATATAAATAATTTTCAGGTTCTTTAGTACACATTACCACATTAAACATCATATAATTTTTAAAACCACTTTAGATTTTTAAACAAGTTTTACTTTTTGAAATTTATTTTGTAAATTGATTACAACAATTTTAGGGGTGTGCTCGAAACTTTGAGTTTTCGGCCAAGTATTTTAATACTCAAACTCGAAGTTTTGAAAAATACTCGAAAGTTCAAGCGAGTATTTCCCGGCGATTTACGAACGATCGCTAACGATTGGGTCTGGCCAAATCATGTTGTAACGGCCACAAAAGGCGATCGCATCACGTAAAATCGGCGTAAAAAAATACTATATAATCTTATTAGCCAGATTAATATAATTTCAGAAAATATAATATACATACATCATTTAAGGTTATAAAACCACTAATAAGTTTGTTTTTAAATTTCAATTTTTAGATTGCTTGAACAAATGATGTATAGGTAGGAGTAAAAAACAAATTCTATATATGGTCACAGCAATTTTAATGTATTTCCAGAAAAACTATATTATACAAGGGTCGCCCAGAAAGTCAAGAACGATAGTCCACCATGCCGAGTGCAGGCCCCCCACCACCTCGACTGTCTGTGCGACAGTCCGCTCTCCTCCCGTTTATTGCTGAGTAGTTACACATCTAGTTCCTGCAGCAATTCAAAGTGGCGGCGACATTAGAAAATCCTGCCAAGTGTCCCGCGCAGAGTTATTTTGTTTCTGAATGCAAAAAAATGTTTGACATATGGAAAATGTTTAGACAAACCCCAAAGCGGGTCTTCAGTGAGAAAATGGTGTATGAATGTGCACGACGAGGGTCAGGTCATTACTTGTTACAGATGATATTAAAGAAAGAAGTGATGGAAAAATTCAGGAAAACAGGTGTTTCACAGTTAGCGCATTACATGAATCCTTCCCAGAAATTTCAAGCACCATAAATTAGGGGTGGGCGAGTAGTGTTTTTTTAAATCGAGTGGAGTATTGAACCAAACTATTCGAGTAGAGTCTAGTAGTTATTTAAAAAGTAAAATAACTAATTTTATTTTTTGTATTGAAAATAATGTTTTTACATATTAAACTTTAATTATAAACATAACATTGTATTGAATTATTAATGTTATTATTAGGGGTGTGCGAGTAATGTACGATTTGTACATTTTTGAATCTATATTGTATGTAACAAAATTAAATATTGCAACTAAGAATCCAAATGTTCATGACCATAACACCAGAAATAATAGGTATGTGGAACAACATAGATTAAAATTCTTTGAAAAGAAGACTAGTTTCATAGGCACAAAGTTTTTATTTAATTTAGCTAATAACATTTTAAAAGAACAAAATTTTAAAACTTTCAAAAATTTACTTAAAAATTATTTATTAACCTTATCTTTATATTCACTTGATGATTTTTGGAACTTGAATATTACCACATAATAAAAATGTGTTTCTATTGTGGCTGGGATGGCTTTTATTTTCTACTTGATTGAAAGTGTAATAATATTATCTTTATTGTTCTTCATAGGAGAAATTAAATTTTGTAATTTTATACTTAATTTTAAGTTTTTCGCAATTATTATTTGTTTATGTACATATGTGACGCTATTCTTGTAACAAACATACATGAATGAATAAAGAGAATTTGAATTTGAATTTGAATCGAAACTTTGAGTTTTCGGCCGAGTAATTAATTTAATACTCAAACTCCACTCGAAGTTTTGAAAACTACTCGAAAGTTTGAGCGATTATTTCCCGCCGATTTCCGGACGATCGCTAACGATTCCGACCGGCCAAAACGCGTAGTAACGCTCGCAAAAGGCAATTGCATCACGTAAAATCGGCCGAAAATGACGACTGCGAACGACTGCGACCGGCCAAAACGCGTAGTAACGGCCGCAAAAGGCAATCATATCACGTAAAATCGGCCGAATATGACGACCGCGAACGATTGCGACCGGCCAAAACGCGTATTAACGGCCGCAAAAGGCGATCGCATCACGTAAAATCGGCTGAAAATGACGATCGGACCGCGTAATTTCGGCCGTGACTAATGATTTCTTAATTTAATATTGATTATAAGCGATGTCTGGACCAGGTGAAACTGGCCAAATAACAACCGGACCCTGTTTCATTGGCCGGTAACGAATGTCAAACCGTGTTTTGTTTGTCAATACGTAATCCAGTTTGATTTTACTGGCCAAAACTTTGTATTGCTACTCATGTATTAGTTAGAAACCATATTTAGATTATCAAATCTAGGGTGGTATCCAAATTCCATTATACTATTTAAAACTACCAACTGATGGCAAATCCTCGCTCGAAAATACTCAAAACTCTAAAATAATTGGCACTACTCGACTCGATTAAAAAAATCACTACTCGCACACCCCTAGTTATTATTTATATTATTTTAACCTTTATTTGACCATAAATGAATAATGATTTAAATGAAAACAAATATGTATAGGCTATACTGTTTTAACAACTATAACATACAAAAGACAAGTATTACAAATATATATCCATACAAAGATTTTGGGTTGGTTTATCAAAACCAGAACATTTTAACAATAAAGTGATTTTTTGAACCCGACCCACACTCCCTGTGCCCCTCTCTTACTTATCTTAACTTACAGGTATCCATAAATAACCCACCTGTCAATGTTTCCTTTCATATGAGCTAAAAATAGATTTCAAGCTTATTTTTCTTTATTTCAGTCACATATTTTGTGAAACATTGGTTAGCGCCGTAAACGTGAGTAAACGGCGGGGGTAAATACGCTATTTTCGACTATCTGGGGTAAACGGCGAGAGTAGTCAACTACTCGACTCGATAGTTTGGAGTACTTTTACTGCTCGACTCGGCCTTTGAGTAGTCTTTAGTATTCGAAGAAATACTCGAAACTCGAGTACTTGCCCGCATAATTTTTTTTTAGTTTTTGTCTAAAAATGTCAATAGGCCAAACAATTTGCACACTCAACACCGAATAACACTGCGGATCCCACGCTTGGTGGGATATACGCTTGTCAACACCATTTTTGAATCACAGTAGAGACAAGGCGCGTGACCACTCACACTATGGTGGGGAGGGGGTGGACTGCTGCACACAAGGTCAGGTGGTGGTGTACCTGAGCTCGACGTGGTGCGCAATCGTTCTTTACTTTCTGGACAACCCTCATATAAACATATATGCAAAAAGATTAATTTCATATGATTTTTTAACCCTGTATTTTGCTATATTTTAATAGGATTAGGCAACTCAGTGATGGTCATGAGCACAAATAATCATAAGTCAATAGGTTAAACAAATAGTCGTGCTAGTCAGACATCTTTAACGTAAGTGTTATGACAAAATCTAGGGTATTAGAAAATTTACATGTTGTGAGGGGTAATAATAATGACATTCTACTGTCATTATTATCTATGTCTATATTGCTGCCAACAGATTTTCACAGTTTTACCAGAATATTGAAACAGAATATTTAAAGACATACAAACCAAATCTGGCTCAAATTATAAATACGGTAGCTTTAGTTATAATATAATCTCTGTACAACTAAGACCAACAAAATATAATGGTTCGTAATTAGGTTCTGAATAATATAACATTCATAAATTAAAGCTAAATATACTTTTTATACGACTTCAAACCTTTATTGATGGTTTTTAATATACCAAAAACAATTAAATAAACATAATAGTTTATATTAATTAACGTAATCACAAAATAGTTCCGTGATGCACAATTTTGGCCCACAACAGCTGTGACGGAACAGTTCAGTGATACAATGCCAATGGATTAATAAGTCTCTCTGGTGGCAGCCAAGTAAGCTAAGTTGATGTGTAAAACACTGATAGTAATTTGTTACTGTAAGTTAAGTGAAAGTGGTACATGTAAAACTGTGGCCAATACGTCTTCTAGCAAGCATATCAAGTTTTCTTACCTGAAAGTTTCAATTACCAGGATCCATTTTGAGACGTTTACGGCTATCACTTTTAGGAGGATCTGCCAGAGATACTTTCAACCTCATTTGACAAACATCTGCACCATGTAGCATCTACAATAGTACACAAAACAGTGACTTGTGTATTGTGAAACCAAATAAAATGTGTCCAAGAGCCTTGAGATTAAATGGTAACATATAAATATATACTTTGTTATCATATGTTTTGATGGCAGCAACCTGAAAAGATGTAGTTCTAATATCTAATTTTCAATACAATTTGTAATTTAGTCCATAGTAAAAAGGTTTGTTATTCATGAAAAATAATTTAAGAACTGCCATTTATAGGGTTAAGCCCCATTTCTTGGGGAATGATGTTTGCATCCGGTTGACATTTTGCATCTTCAATCCACATGCTCTCTAAGTAACGTTAAATGAACTAAGGCATTGGTAGCTGAACTATCACCATCCATGGACTAACAATAAAATGGGCTACCAATAAAAATAGCAATTGGGAATAGTTAAAATTAAAATATTAAATTACATCTGATATTCAGACTAATGTGGTACTGGATGATTCAGAATAGCGGAAAAATCTAAGATGATAATGGTGATTAATGTTAATTAACCCTTTTGAGCCCAAAACTTGTGAATGGAGCAGCAGTTTAATCTGCATTGATTTGTAATTTTTTTTTAATACTTTAGACAGCTGATCATTATAAATTATAAAAAAACTTGCTTCCGGAGGACATTCACAGATTAACCAATTGGCTCACAACCCCGAGTATATTCGTGGCCGCCGAAAGTAGCCGGACGTGCAACCCCGAGTATACTCGAGATAGCACTTTTTTATTTTTATTTTTTTGTATTTATTTTTTCAATTTTTTATTTTTTATTTATTTGTTGTTTTAATTTGTTTTCATTTTTTGTTTGTATGTATTTTTAAGCATATGCCCAAACTTGGGGAAACTTTGTCAAATTTCGGGAAAATATGATTTTGGAAAATATGTTATATCTAGGTCAAATATAAATGTATCACTAACATTTTTTTATTTTCATGTAAAAAAATAAATAACCTACAAGTACATAATAGTTGTTGGGCTGAAACATTATTTTTTTGTTTTTTCATGCAACTCCTTTTAAAATTAATTTTTTTTATACACTATAAATATATATATATATATATATAAATATATATATAAATATATATATATATATATATTTATATATATATATTTATATATATATATATGTGTGTGTGTGTGTGTGTGTGTATGTGTGTGTGTGTGTGTGTGTGTGTGTGTGTGTAGATAATACTATGCCGATTCTGGGCCAAAAAGTGGTGAGTACAGAAAACGAATGTAAAATCTCTGTTTTCAAACAATAAAACAAAATATTATTTGACTACCCATAATTTTAACAAAAATCAGCATATTTCAATGAAAATCAATAAAACAAAATCAATATCATTAAACAATATCAGTAAATTTAAACAAAAATCAGTAACAAAATCAATATGTAAAATATTTTTTTAAAATAGTAAATTTTAACAAAAATAAGTAAAATTGAACAAATTCAACATTCAATATAAAATAGTAAATTTTAACAGAAATCTTTTAACAAAAATCAATAAATGAACAAATTCAATATGCAAAACAAAGTAGTAAATTTAAAAGAATTTGTATAAAAAACCATAAAATTAAAACCATCGTAAAAATGGTTTTTAAAACCAGTAAAATTCTTAATTTCTATAATCATTTATGCAAATAATATTTTATTCAAATTTAACTAAAGCGTTTTCTTTATCTTTAAAATTTTTAAATTCTGTGACAAATGTAAATTTTCTTTTTTGTTTAATTCTTTAATTTTGTTATCATCAATAATATTTAAAAGTCAATTTGGTAAATGTATTTTACAATCTTCTAATTCAACAATAATTGTATAACCATATTTATCTTTTGTTCTTTCAAATTTTTCAATTTTATATTTTTCATTCAAATTTAAACTTTTTAATGATTTACATTCTTTAACTCTTAATTCTCCAATATTATTAATTTCTTCTAACAGATCCTTTTATCAGAAAAAATGTTTAATTAGAAATCACAAACGTGATTTAACAAACTCGTTTGTTAAATGATGTTTGTGATGATAAATTTTAAAAATTCATAAACTGGTTTTATACGAAAATCTCTCTAAATATTTGAAAATCATTGGAAATAATTTGTTATATGATATATTGTTCTTTGTAAAACATAAATATTTACTAAAAATTAATGTGATTTTCTCCTTATCTTCAAAACTCAATTCAAAATTAATATTATATATTTTATTTAAAAATTGAGTAAAATATCCAACCTTTAATGTTTTTCTGTTTTAAAAATTGTTTTACAGTTTTTAGAGTTATACAAAATTGTTTTTTTTTATAATGCATAATGAAAATATTTTGTTACATAATTGTTGCGTGAGATATAGTTGAAAATGATTAAATTTTCTTAAAATATTTTTTAAATGTTTATTTTTATTCTTTTTTCTTTTCACCTTTTTTCCATAAATAATTCTCTTACATAATATATTACATCCAACGTATTTTCCAATAATTGTAAAATCGGTTTGATTATGACATTTATAACACTTATCCATTTATATAATAATTTTTTTATATGTAAATGGATGAACCAATTCATAGTCATAAATGTAAAAAAAAAATAAAAATATTAATCCAGAAATTGTTCAAATGAAAATGGTTTGTATAGAATTGCCACTAAATGCTCAATTTGTAAAACAAATAAAAGTGAAATTATTAAAAAAGAAATAAAACCAATTATTAAAAAAGAATTAAATAAAAAAGAACAAATAATTGAAGCAAATTAAATTCATGCTCCGATTAGGAAAAAATTTCCAAAAAGAAAAATTATTACACTAGGCATTGATAATTTATGGGCAGCAGATTTAATAATAATGAAAAATTATGAAAAAGAAATGATGGTTTTAAATATATGCTAAACGTTATTGATAAATTTTCAAAATATGTTTGGTCAAAACAATTAAAGAAAAAAGATGGAAAAAACGTATCAAAAGCATTTGAAGAAATAATAAAAAAATGCAATAGAAATTGGTCATAAATCTCCAGATTTATTACATACCACTAAAGGTTTAGAATTTATAAATAAAGATTTTAATGAAATATTAAACGAATATACAATAAAATTATATCATACAGAAAATGAAGAAAATCAAGTATAATTGAATGATATAATAGAACACAAAATGAAAAAATGAAAGTTCAATTTGAAATTAATAAAAACTTTAGATGGATTGATATTTTACTAAAAATAGTTAAAGATTATATTAATTCATATAATTCAAAAATTACAATGAAACCAATCGATTTAAATAAAGAAAGCGAAAAAGATTAAAACAATCAATTTTTAAATATAAACCACCAAATTTTGTAAATAAATCAAAATTTAAAATGAATGACCGAGTTAGAATTGGAAATAAAAAATCAACATTTGCAAACAAATAAAAAAGTAATTGGTCAAGAGAAATATTTGTAATTTCTCGAATAAATAACACAAATCCTGTTACTTATAACATAAAAGATTTAAATAATGAAGATATAATTGGTAGTTTTTATGATTATGAGTTAAAGAAAACAAATTTATAAATTTTTCTCATAATAAATGGAGAAGAAGTGTTCTAGATATAAAGAATTTAAACATATTACAGAATTTAATAAAGATAAAAATTATAAAGATGGTTTATATTGTTATTGTAAATAATGTAAGAAAATGTATAAAAATAAATTGTATGAAAATATTACACCAATTGAATTAAGTGAAAAAATGTGTAATAATTGTAAAGAAATTAAAAATATAGAACATTTTCACAACACTCATTTTAATAAAGATAGAAAATATAAAATGTGTATTCAATGTGTTAGAAAATTGTTTAAAATTATAACAAAATGTGAATGCGTAGGAGATATTAAATGGAATTATAACTTTTCACAACATTTACAAATATTCATAAAACATATATAAATTCTATTAAAAATTCATAAAATAAAAAACTGATTAAAATTTTCTCTTAATAAATGGTGCCAAATAAAAATATAAGTGCCCTTACTGTTTACAAAATTTTTCATCATCTCACTATGCAAGACATTATAATTCGAAAATGCATGAAGCAAATAAAACAAAATATGAATATGAATTAAATAATTTAAAAGATTGGTGTGAATAACAAGGAAGAATAACAAGGAATAACAAGGAAGAATAACATTTACAAATATAAAAAGAAAGATTTATATCAGTTAAAAGAAATTAAAAAAATTATATGATCCATTAAACTATTCATTATTTAATAATGAAAAACTATTTGAAATTGCTAATAAATTATCAGTTCGAAATTATGAAAATTTATCTAGAGATGAGATCATTAAAAGATTAAATAAAATTAAAGAAAATCCTAATAATTTGCGATATAGATCAATTGAATATATTCATGATTTAGCCATTGATAACAAAATAAAAGTTGAAAATAAAACTAGAAAAGAATTAATTTAAATATTATATAATCATTATAAAAATAAACCATTACCTCAAGAAAATATAGTTGATATTCAAGAAGCATCATCACTAAAAGGATTTTTTCAAGATTATATAATTCAAAATTCAAAAGATGAATTAGATATTTCTAAATAACTAGAATTACAAAGAAGTGAAATTAAAAAATTAATTGAAAAACAAACATTTAAAAATATTAAAGGACAAATGGCTTTAACATGCCTATATGAAAGAGAAATGATAAATGAAGAATATCAAATAACAAACATGTATTTTGCTTTAAGAAGTATTGATATTTTAAATATTGATGATTTTATAGATGATCAGTTTAATAAATTAATATTAAGAGAACAGCTAAATCAACCTTCGAAAGGTAGTGGTTGGTCATTGAAAAGTTGTGTTCAATTGGAATTAAAATTAACTTAAAATAATTCATTAAATGCTGATTCATATGTTGAAATACTGAATGAAATAAAAAATGTTGTATAAACTTCATAAATAAAGATGAATTTTGTTTTATTTATGCAATTAGATGTGCTATAGATAGATTTGAAAATAAAAAATTAGATCATCCACACAGAGTTAAACAATACCAAAATTATATAAATGATGAAAAATTTAATGGGTTTGATTACCCAATGAACTTAAAAAATATCAAATTATTCGAAAAAATATCATATGATTCGAAATATAACTATCCTAAAATTTCAATAAATGTATATAGATAGAATTGATGAAGAAATGAAAATAGTTCCATTACAAATTTCTGAAAATTATGAAGCAGAGTTATATATTGATTTATTATATAATAAAAATGGTGATAATTCGCATTATATATTAATAACAGATTTAAGTAAATTAGTTTCATCACAATTATCAAAATATGGTCATACAAGATTTATTTGTAGAAGATGTTTGAGCACATTTTATAAAAATGAAGATTTGAATAATCATTTAATAATTTGTAAATCTTTAGAACCATGTAGACCAATTATGCCATTTCCAGGTCAAACAGTAAAATTTCAAAATTATTTTAAGAAATTTGAACATTCATATGTAATTTATTTAGATTTTTAAAGTATTTAAAAAAAATTGATTCGTGTGATAATAAACCAAAAAACCCATTTACAAATAAAATTCATTTATCATTTATTTATCATATTCAAGATACATTATGCTCGTAGATACATTAATCATCAAAGTTTCATCATTACAATAAAATAAAATTCATAAACATTTTCCATATTCGTTTACAATTTATTTGGTATTGCGAGTTACAAATAAAATGTATAAACCCATTTGTTATCGAGCAAAAACCGAAAAAGAATTGGAAAATGTTCCAAATGTATTATTTGAATATTTAGATCAAATCTCAAAATATATAACGAAGAAATATAATTCAAAAAATAAGATGAATTTAACTGAAAAGAAAGAAATGGAATTCGAAAATGCTGAAATTTGTTATATTTGTGAAAAAGGTGGTTTAAAAGAAAAAGTGAGAGATCACTGTCATTTAACAGGAAAATATAAAGGAGCAGCACACTTAAGTTGTAATTTACTAAATTTAAAATTTCCTCAAAATATTCCTGTATTTTGTCATAATATTGGAAATTATGATACACATTTATTTATAAAAGAATTGGCGAAAAAATACGGTAAAATTGATTTAATTGCAAACACAGATGAAAAATATATAAATTATACGGTTAATTCTGGGTATGGATACAAATTTGAAGATAATAAACCAAGAAAATTCATAAAATTTCTCATTCATAGATACATTTAGATTTATACCATCATCAACTGATAAATTAGCTAAAAACCTAAAAGAATTCAAACATTTAAATGAATTTATTAAAAATAAATGTGATAATTAATATTGATGAAGATACAATTGATATATTAAGTTCTAAAGGCATATTTCCTTATGAATTTATAGATGATGTTGAAAAATTAAATTATGATAAAATATTAGTTTTTAGTTGTTTAACGGATGGTATAAAAAAATTAAATTATGATCAAATGTTATATAAAGATGAAAGTTTTGATGAAAATATGAGTGATGATGATTATAAACATTATTTAAAAGTTTGGAATAAATTAAAACTAAAAAAAATTGGGAAATTATTCTGATTTGTATAATATTCAAGATGTATTGTTATTAGCTGATATTTTTGAGAATTTTAGATCCGTTTGTTTGAAAAATTATCAATTAGATCCGGCTCATTATTTAACTTCACCATCATTGGCGTGGGATTCGATGTTAAAATTAACGAAAACTGAGTTAGAATTGATAAGTGATTATAATATGTATTTAATGATTGAAAAAGGAATAAGAGGCAGGATTTCTCGATGTGTTACAATATATTGTAAAGCAAATAATAAATATATGAAAAATTATGATAAAACAAAACAAACAAAAAAATAATATATATCAATATAAATAATTTGTATGGATGGGCATTATCAGAAAAATTACCATATAAAGATATTAAATGGATGAAACCGGATACATATACATTAAAAGAATGGGAAGAAACAATATTAGAATTGGATGAAAATGCTGATTATGGATTATATTGGAGGTTGATTTAGAATATTCGAAGGAATTACATGATAAACACAAAGATTTACCATTAGCTCCGGAACATCATAATGATAAATTATGCAAAACATTAGTTGATAAAAAAGATTACGTTGTACATTCTAGAAATTAAAAATATTATTTAAAAGAAGGATTAAAATTGAAAAAAGTTAAAAGAGTTATCACATTCGATCAAGACGATTTTACGAAAAAATATATTGAACTTAATACAAAACTAAGAGCCAAATCAAACACAGAATTTGAAAAAGATTTCTTCAAATTAATGAATAATTCTGTGTTTGGTAAAACAATGGAAAATGTTAGAAATAGATGTGATATAAAATTGGGAGATGAAGAATACTCATCAACACAAGCTAAAAAACAAATTTTAAAACACTTGGTATTTTTGATAAAGATTGTATTGCATCTCATATGATTTTAGAATAAATTGAAAAAATATGACACGAATTTAAAATTATTATATATGGGTACAGATAGTTATTTTATAGAATTTAAGAAAGATCCATACAAAATTTTCCATGAAAATATGGATGAATTCGATACAAGTGACTATAATAAAAATCATAAATTTTATAATGAAAAGAATAGAAAAGTAATTGGGAAATTTAAAGATGAGTTAAATGGTGAAATATTATAAGAATTGTATTGTGGTTTGAAATTGTACAGTTATGAATTTAGTAAAAATCCTATAAAATGCAAAGGAATTAAGAAAATTGTTGTAAATAAAACAATTAATATGAACGATTTTAAGAAATGTTTATTTGAAGACATAGAACAATATTGGGTATATTGGGTATATTGGTATTGATATGCATTAGAAGTTTTAAACATGAGTTATATGCAATACAAATGAATAAATTAGCATTAAGTAATAAAGATGACAAGAGATATGTTTGTGAAAATAGAATTGATACATTACCATGGGGACATAAAGATATAAAATACCCCCGTCGCAGCAAACCTGCATACTCAGCGAATTTCCAATGAATATATAACATAACACATTAAAACACTTTACAGGATTCATAAGAAATGTATTCACAAACAAGCGATATTTAAAATATTAATTATTCTCCATAAGAATAACATTGGGGAAGAGTACGCAGGTTTGCTGCAATAAGGCACACAAAATAATGGGTTTTTATGAAAATATCAATAGAACTCATCTTAGTGAAGTCACATACCAAGTTTCATCCATATACATTCATAAATAAGCGATATATCACATTTTAAGTATTGTCCATAAGAATAACATGGGAACCAAGTACCTAGGTTTGCTGCTACAGGAACCATAGGCGAAAAAGTTTTTTGTGTGCAAACAACAATAAACCACAATCAGATCAAGCCATATACCAAATTTTGCCAGTTTATGTTCATAAATAAGCGAGATATACAATTTTTTTTCTCCATAAGAATAACATTAGACAACGTACTGTGTTTAGCACTTTCAATATCTCGGTAACCAATTGACGTAGAGCAATGATCAATATACCAAATTTTTTGTTTTTTTAAGCTGAATTCTATTAAAATTTGATTTAAATTAAAATTACATGTGAAAACCCCCAAAAAACACATTTTTGGGATACAAACCCCCCTTCGGATGGTGCGATTCATCTGGTTTTCGAACTCGTTCAAATAAATGGTACTTTACACATTTGTACCAAATTTCATTAAGATCGGACTTTTTTTACGAGAGTTATCGTGCTAACGGACACATATATATATATATATATATATATATACATATATAAAAATTTGAACGAATGGTATTTTTGGCATCTGGGGACCTCAAAATGAAAAGTTATCATGGTCTCGTGCTTAAGTCTTACCATGAGACCTACGGTAATAGCTTCATTCCTGTAGGGGAGATTCGCTAAAAGAATTAAATAGAAAAAAATTGGTTAATTAATAATAGAGTTATAACAGTTTAAAGTTTAGCATAATTACACAGGAAAGAATATTTTTAAAGCAGGAAGTTCGGATAAGATAACGATTACTTATTAATATTTTTTCAAGAAAACAATGTTTTTTAACAATTAAGTATATATATTTGGTTCACTTTTCTTGATTTTGTTTCACTAAAAGTGTACTACTTTCATCAAATTCAATTGAACTTTTTACGATTTGATAAATCACTTTAGATCAAATGTTTCACAAAAACTGTAACTTTTTCACTAATAGTGTAACGTTTCTCAAAAAAACTATACAAAAATTATTATTAATACAGCGAAAGTTTTGTATTTATATATCAATTATATTATGTTATATTTTAATAGTTAAAATCCCAATTTAAATTATTAACACTTACAACAAAACCAAAAAAACTTTTTGAAAATTTTTTGAAATTTTGAAAAATTGTTATTTCTTATTTGAAACCAATGTTGTGAGGTATCAAATGAAATAAAATTAAATTCTGAACATAATGCCGTTTTCAGATTTAAGATATGTTATTTTTTAAGAGAGTTATGTTGGTTTAAATTGTTATCTTTTGACTTCCGTTACATGAAAATAATACTTCCGCTACATTTTAATATGTTGTAGTTTTGTTATTTATGAACCGATTTTTTTATGACAGCACCATTGGATTCAAGATTTTTTACTCTTTAATTTGATACCCAATAAGGTATGGTTTTAAAATATTAATCATTAAGTTGTATTTAGGATTAATACAATTTTAAAAATGTATTATTAACTAATGAAATTTTAATAAATTTTGGAGGAAATAAACCAAGTCCGGTAAAAACAGCACCTGAAAAATATAATAGATTTAAAAGTAATTGAATACATTCTCTCAATAATGAATACATTCTCTCAATAATTATAACTTAAATTATGAAATAATTACTAATTAAATCAGTGACATATCCGTCACTAGATTAATCCGTCACTAGATTTTAGAAGAATTTGAATGCAATTTTAGATAATATTTAAATAATTTTGATCATTTTCTTTAAAACTTTCTTTGACAAATTGTATAATTATATCTAAATATGGTTCCACAACAAAACCAAATCTATAATAAACGTAATATTTATTAAATTTTAAAATAAAAACTAAAGATTTGTATGATACTTCAGTTTTAAATAAAAACAATTTTTGATAATTTTTATTATTTATTAATTCTTTTGGTATGATTATTATTTCCATTTATTTAAAAATTATTTTCAACATATTTCTTAAGTTTATCTAAAAATATGGTTTTAAATTAAAATCTTCTTTATTTCGATAAACGAAATATTTCTGATGAATAAATAAAAACTTTTTGCTATACGTTGTACCACTATAAAAATATAACATTTGGTCATGCTCTAAATTAAACATTTCTTTCGGAATTTTTAAGAACCATGTTAAAGGAAAATTACTCATTTATTAATAAAATATCTTCAATTTTTTTCAGAATAATTGTTAGTTAAATCAAAATAATTTATATAACATTTTATTTTATTTCTTAATACCTCTTTAATTTTATTAAAAAGATTATTTGAATTTGAAATTTAATTTGAAAGATTTAAATAAATTAGAAAGTATTATAAGTTACATATACGCACAAGAAAAAGCAGGAAATAATAATTTTGTAAATGAAAAAAGAGCAATTAAGGATTTTATGTCAAATAAATTAGATGAATTAAATGAAAAACCTGAAGGAATTAAATATTTAAAAAGAATTCTATCCACAATGACATCACCAATTATCGGTTCGGGAATTTTGAATGATTTTATAAATAATTTACTATTTGAATTACATGTTTAGGACATATGTTTTTTTAATGTTTACATACAGTATCAATATTTAGGACCGGGAACTAAATTAAATAAAAGGGTTAAAAGAGGTGATTTAGGAATAAATGATTTAGATAAAGCAGCGAAAGAACATGATTTTTTTTATCGAGATCATAAAGATACAAAATTGAGAAATGAAATTGCAGATAAAATATTACAAGAAAAAACGTGGGAAATCGCAAAAAAATAGTGATTATGGTATTGGTGAAAGATTAATTGCTGTTCCAACAGCTAGTGCGGTGTATTTAAAAAGAAAATTTGGAATGCGATTAGAAGAAGGTTTAAAATTTTAACATATATAAATGGAGAAAGTAAATGTTAATTTAACTGATAACAATCAAAAATCTAAAATTAAATCGGGATTTAAAAATAAAAAATCGGTTATAATTCAATTTAAAATCGATCAGTTTATTGGAGGTAAAGATAACATATTATTATCAAAAAGACAAATTAATTAATTAAATAAACATAAAAACTAAATAAAGGATTAAGAATTTAATTTTCATATAATCAATTAAAACAAATTAAAAATGATGGGTTATTAAAAGAAATTTTAGAAGTTGCAGATCATATACCTTTTGTTAAAAATTATATACCAAATGTTAAAAAAGGAGCAAAAGTTGTAAAAGAAACTGTAATTCCCAAATTTAGAAATTTTGTTGATTGTTTAGATCATGAATTATCAAATGTAGAAGGATCCGGTTTAGATAAAAATACATTAAATTACATGAAAACAAATTACAAAAAAATTTTCAACCATTAAATTTAGGTGATTTGGAAAAATTATGTAAAAATATTAAATATTTTAAAGGTGTGTTTATGAGAGATTTACTTCCAAAAATGTTAATAAATTTGAATGTGGAATTATAAATTTAGATTCATTTGATGGAAATGGTAAACATTGGGTTTGTTATTATAAAAAAGATAAAATTAAATATTATTTAGATCCTTATGGAAATATTGTTGATAAACCACCAAAAGAATTGGTTAAATATTTAGGAAAAGATAATATATTTTATAATGATAATCAAATACAAAATTTTGATGATCCACCAATTTGTGGTCATTTATGTGTTTTTGTATTAAATTAATTAAATAAAAATGAGAAATTTGATAATATAATCAATAAATTAATCATTAATAAATATGGATTAGCAAAATATATTTGATGTATTTGGAAGACAGAAAAAAGTATTAAATTCTTTTGAAATTGATGAAAATTATATAAGTGCATATTTTAATCGTTTTGAAACAAATTTAAAAAATCATGTAAAAAAGACAGGAAGTTTATTAAACACAATTTCCATATCAAAAAATTATTTAAGTGTAAATTCAAGAAGAATATTTAATGTTAAACCAAGTAATAATGAGTATGATGTAATAAAATCAGAATTGGAAGAAGTTATAAATTCAGTAATTAAAATCGGAATTGAACATAGTGAAACTGTAAAAGAATTAAATAATTTAGCTGATGCATTAATTACTTGGAAAGTATGTTGAAAGGAATGAAAATGAGCTAAAAATCTTATTTAAAGGTGTTAATCATGAAATTATAGAGCTAAATAAATTCAAACAACAATTTGAAAAAGCAGAAAAAATTATTAAAAAACCGGAAACTTCAGCATTTATTGATGAAGATGGAGGTGGTGAAGATGTTATAACAAGTAAAGTATTAATGTAATTTTTTTCTATATAAATGGAGTTGATATGTTGTCTTAAATGTAAACATAAAACTAATTCTAAAGATGTTGAAATAATTAAAAACAAAAATAAGAACAGAATTAAAGCTAAATGTTATATATGCAATTCTAAAAAAAGCCTATTTTCAAAAATGTTCTCCTAACAAATGGCAACATATAATTCATTTGATATTTTCATTATTAGAAACCAATTTCAATTAACTAAAGAATATTGGGATATTTAGATTGTTTCAAAATAAATTAAATTGGGGAAAAATAGCCTAATATCAATCATTAAGTATTAATTTTATTGAATAATTCATAAATTATCAATTAAAAGACTACATCGATCTAATTTGTAAATATCAAGACTTGACTGACAATTTTATTGATGATTATAAACAAATTTTGAATTGGGAATTGATCTTGGAATATCAAAAATTACCAGCTTATTTCATAGTAAATCATGCTTCAGATATTCAAAGTTTTAGAGAAAAAATGGATTATGATGAAGTGGACTAATTTGTCTTGATTTGTCAAAATTTGTCTTGATTATTGATTATCATAAATTGTACTGGTTTTAAAAAAGCATTTTTTCCCTTAATAAATGGCTAAAACATATGAAATTGATGGAGCTGAATATACAAATTTTTATCCTTTATCTAAAGAACATTTAAACAAACCAAATAAAAAAAACTGAATTTAATATCGATTTTGGGGATGGATTTTGTACATCGAAATTTCAATTTTATATTTCTGGTAAATTAACAAAAACTGATGGAAATGCTTATGATGCAAAAGCAATTGTGAAATTAATCGATAATTTTGTACCATTTTTACTTTCTCCCTCTGTACATAATATATGGAGAAAGTATTGTTTTCGTCAAAATTTTTGAATTTGAGTTGTTAGTGTAAATATTTGTTTTGGTGCTCCCTGAACCCAGAAAAGTGGTTTTTACGTGCTGTCTGTCTGTCGTCCGTCGTCTGACCGTGTGTGCGTGTGTGTGTGTGTGTGTGTGTGTGTGTGTGTGGTGTGGATGTGTACAGAGCTAGAGCCTTAACCACTGGGCCAATTTTTATGAAATTTTGTATGTAGGGACTAATCCACGATATCTCCAGGCGTTTTTTTATTTTTTGGAATTTTTTATTTTTAAGGGTAACTATCCCCCCAAAAACCGCCAAAAAACATGAAAAATTCAAATTTCTCAAAAACGGCTCGAACGATTTTGATTAAACTTTAGTCGTTTGTAGAACTTTAGTTTTCCAACAAAATGACACCACCCGCATTCCTGTAAAAATATGGGTTCAGAAATTACAGGACTTAAAACATCAAAAAATTCAGTTTTTGGATTTTTCATAAAAAGACATAAATATAAAAAATATTACTATTCACTATTAAAATGAGCTCAAAAAACTAAATGATTTAGTATTTTGAATTACTATTCTACGATTGCTGGTTTCGGAGAAAATTTAAATTTTCATTTTGCTGTAAACGCAGTACATTGTCCAATGTTATTCTTATGGGGAATAAAAAAATTACTATTTCTCTCTTATTTACTGATCAATTTAATTCAAACCTGATATGCTTGTCAAGTTAGCATTGACCAACAGAGGAAATTCAAAATATGTTGCCCCTTAATAACCCTGGGGAGGGGGAATAGGAGGCATTTCCCCTCTTAAAACCACGAGTGTAGCAATGGATTCTGTAGTGCCTCCAAAGCAGGCATTTGGGGGTGGATGTTTTTTAAAACAACTTGTTTACAAGATTTTCTGTACATTCGACCATGCTTTGTATTCTATATTTAGTAAATTTGTATGTAATTTATTCATTAAAGTTGGGCTAATAGGGAGAAAGTATGTGTCAGTTTCCTGATACCGTTTATTATTTTCAAAAGTTGAAGTTCGAAAACATAATAAATTAATTGATGAAATCGAATATCCGGGAATTTTAAGTACAATTAAAACTACATTAACTTATTCAAAAATAGATGCGACAGCTCAGATTTGTAATGGTTTTGAATCAGATTTTAAAAATAAATTTGAAGTAATTGGTAATTTATGACATTTTGGATTAGGATTTTTTGAAATGTAAATATTCCTATATATAAAGGAGGTTTCAACATTTCATTTATAAGATCTGTTGATGATGATGCAATTTTTCGATGGAAAACTAAAAAAAACTATGGAACATTTGATGAAACAACTTTACCGAGTGAAGGAAAAATAATAACTGATGAATTTTTTATTTGAGTACCGATTGAATATAAAACTAAAATTAAAATTCAATTAATTAATTATATAACTAAAAGTGAAAAAATATCATTTCATTTTAATCATTGGCAATGTATTGAACAAAAAACATTAACTTGAAAAACATATATTTTCGGCATAACAAATATTTATAGAAATATTTATAATCCAAAATTTATAATTGTCGGTTTTCAAAAAGGAAGATTAAACAAACAAGAATATGATAATTCAAAATTTGATAGTTTGTTTGTTTGTTTGTTTTGTTTCTTATATTTTTTAAATATAAGAATTAAATTAAATGGACATTATTATCCTGATGAATTGATTAATTTAGATATTAATAACGAAAAATTTAGAATTATGTATCAAATGTATTAAGATTATAAAAAAGTATATTATAACAGTAATGAAATGTATTATAATCCAAAAGAATTTATGGATAATCGGCCATTATATGTAATTGATACAACAAAAAATTCCGTAAATATTTCCGGTTCGAAAAATGATATTATTATAAATATGGATTTTGATTATAATATAACAGTCGATAGTAAAACAAACTATTTTGTGGTTGCTGTTTCAGAAAAACTATTGGAGTATAATGTAATGAAAAATGATATAATTGAAATAAAATAAACATGTTTTAAATTATAGTAGAATTAGAATAAAATATTATTTGCATAAATGATTATAGAAATTAAGAATTTTACTGGTTTAAAAATATATTCTTACGATTTTTTAATTTTATGGTTTTTTTATACAAATTCTTTTAAATTTACTACTTTATTTTGCATATTGAATTTGTTCATTTATTGATTTTTGTCAAAAGATTTCTGTTAAAATTTACTATTTTATTTTGCGTATTGAATTTGTTTGATTTTACTTATTTTTGTTAAAATTTACTATTTTTTAAAAATATTTTACATATTGATTTTGTTACTGATTTTTGTTTATTTTTGCTTAAATTTACTAAAATTTTTTAATGATATTGATTTTGTTTTATTGATTTTCTTTGAAATTTGCTGATTTTTGTTAAAATTATGGGTAATCAAATAACATTTTGTTTTATTGTTTGAAAACAGATTCGTTTTCTGTACTCACCACTTTGTGGCCCAGAATCGGCATAGTATTATCTACTTATATGATAATATATATATATATAATATTTACCATACATAAATGCTGTCAAAAGTATTTTCTCCTTGTAGATAATTTATTTCTCTAAAGATTAGTGCAAAAATTAAGTAAATTGAGCAACAATTGTTGCTATAGTGACAGTTTAGTAAAAGTCTACAGTTATGTAATTTTTCTTAGGAAACTGAACGGTTTGTCAGGTGGCAAATTTCTGGTAAGCCAATGGGTTAAGGAAAGGTAAAACCTAGCAAAACACCTGATCAGATTTGCAACTCACGAAGAATCCACCCATCCCGTGAGCTTGGAACTGAGCCATCCACCGTTTGCTTAAGATCTGCCCTCCGCTTCAACTCTGCCACAATCAGATGAAATATTTTGGGATGTAAATAAAAACCACTCACCAAGCCAGGATTCAAACCCCTAGCCAGGAGGATACCGCTCGGCAACTTATCAGACCGGCTGCTGTATTGGGACCATGTGTCACAACAGGCTAGACGCTAGACATGTTAGATCTGTTTCTGTCTGTTAGGTTACACCATGCATTACTCAGACGGTAATAAAGTGTTTCTACCTGTATGATTAGTTATACGGTAACTAACCATGATTTAAGTAACAGACTAAATTCCGAATTATTGGCACTTAGGGCTCAAAGGATTGGTCTACACAAGGATTGGCGGGTATTTTAAGTGTAATACAAATTTATACAATTACCTCCAAAGCACTTTCTGCTGATTCCTTCTTTGCATAGTTGACAAAACCACAGTTCTTGCCATTGATTATGTAAACATCAATGAGTTCTCCAAACCGGCCGAAAACATCCCACAAAGCATTCCGCGCCGGTAAAGAGGGTTGGCCAACAATGAACAACCTGTTACGAAACACACTGCGTGAATTAAATACACACTTTTTAAGAATGACATTCTTTGCACATTTAAACTTAAGTTTAATATTTGGAAAGATAAATTTATTAAAATTTTCATAAATACAGACACTGACATCAACATACTTTATTTGCACATAGGCCTGACAGTAGAAACAGAAGATTGGCATGATGTCAACTGACATAAGATAAAATAAACGGTATCAGGAATCTGACACATACTTTCTCCCTTTTAGCCCAACTTTAATGAATAAATGACTTTTTAGCGAATTTCCCCTATAGGGAAGAAGCTATTACCGTAGGTCTCATGGTATGACTTAAGCCCGAGACCATGATAACTTTTTGTTTTGAGGTCCCCAGATGCCAAAAACACTATTCGTTCAAATTTATATATATGTATATATATATGTGTGTCCGTGAATGCGATAACTTGAGTAAAAAACGTCCGATTTCGATGAAATTTGGCTCAAATGTGTAAAATGACATTCATGACTTTAAGTTCGAAAACCAGAAAAATCGGACCATGGGAAGGGGGGTTTACGGGGGTTTTAAATTTTCCGAAAATCAGTTTTTTGCATTTTTCACCCTAAAAATTTTAAAAAACTTAATTTTGGTTTTGACCATGTTATAGAGCTTAACCCTAGGAGTGGCCAATGGCCGAGATTCGGCCCTATTTTGTGCAGCCTACTGTGGCAGGGGCCGAAAATCGGCCATTCGGGACCGAAAATTTTGTAACGTAAAAAACCACTAATAATCAACTCAAAAGTGAACAATATATATATCATTCGAAAGATAATATTCTGAACTTTCATTTTATTACATAAACAAACCCTGTAGCAGCTATATCACAATGTCACGACGATTAGAAATCAAATGAATTTTTGGCGCGATGCGATTCTAGCAGCCAATGCTAAGAAAATGTCAAAACACTACTTTTTTGAAATTACCCAGCTCGGGTAATTTTTGTCGTGGGAAGTTGCGGTTGGTACCAATGCACTGCTAAAGAGATGCGCTTTTTTTGGTATTGATGTTTTGAACGAAATATTGATTAGACAGATCATATGATTTTTTGAAAACAGGTGTTTTCTGTTTTGTTGTACAATGGCAGATGGCCGAAAAAGGGCCATCAGGAAAATCGGATTTATTTCTACAGTGTAAGTTATAGTTACTAGTCAAATAATATGTTATTTTGAAGAGGAAGAAATGTAAAGTAATTTAGTTTTGCCGTTGGCAGCACTGTTTTATTCTGAAAATCATCACCAAGGAATAGTTTCATTACGTCACATTTTTAACTGCGCAGCTGTTTGCTGTTTACGAACTCTCAGTCAGTTTGTTTGGCTCGCTCCAAACTGTATTGTATTTGGTATCATTGTAAACAGCAGATTTCAGGCTTTCTTCTTATATTTGTCTCGATGTGTTGTGTTTTTGTTGACAATATGACATGACATTTGAAATATGCAATGTCGAAGTCCCAGTCCAAAATGGTGCGCTATGTTGACCGCTGTCAGTTGTGTAAGATTGTTTTAGTTATTTATTTAGCCGAATTTACGCAAAAATGGGTTGTAGTGACATTCGGGGTGCCCTTGAATAAAGTATTAGTGACGTTGATGACGATTTAGAGCGTAATATAGGCAGTGATATTGAGATGATCGACTTTTCTGATGTTGCGTCGTAGGCCTAGGCTAATTGGATTATTTATCTGGTAGTGGTGAGTTATATATTTATATGTATACTCCTATGTATTCTATGTATAACATGTTATATATTTCTATGTAGGGAATTGAATGTACTACAACATGATTATATTGCTTTGGGGGCAAAATATTAGACAAAAAAGTTATATACTAAATACTGTGAAATATTTTTTTCCAAATACACAAAAATAGCAAAACATTGTTTTATTTACATTTATTTATAAGTGATAGCAATTTTTTACCATGAACTTTATGACTTTTTTGGATTCCTTACTTCATTAGCTTTACAAATATGTATATATCATTATTAGTATATACATATATTACATGACTTATTTACAACACAACCTAACACCGTACAGTTTACATATATTTCGGGTTTCCGTTTATTATTATATTACACCCCTAAAACTTACAAAACAAATTATTACCATGTTATATATTTCTAAGTAGGGAATTAGATTGTTTACAAAATGTATATAATGAATTTTCCATATAAAACCAGTATAAAAAATTTCACCGAGGCTACTTTTGAAATTTCAAAAATAAAATTCTAATTGTTTTTCTTCTTTTCACTTTACCGAAAACATTGCCCTTATAGATCTCTATCATTTTAGTATTTCTAAATTGCCCTGTTCTTCCTGATCAAAATGAATATAAGGTTGGCTATGTTTACTTCTACGGTTGAATTTATACGAATTTTCTAAAAAATGTCTGCAAAATCGACAAATTTAGCCTGCCATTCCACACTTTAGCATTGGGCCACTCCTAGGGTTAAAAATACCCCCGTAGCAGCAAACCTGCATACTCAGCGAATTTCCAATGCATATTAATTTATCTTAATACCACATAAAGCCACATACCAAGTTTCATCAATATACATTCATAAATAAACGATTTATGACATTTTAATTATTCTCCATAAGAATAACATGGCGGCTGAGTATGCAGGTTTGCTGAAATAAGGAACACTAAAAATGGGCTTTTATAAAATATCATTATAACTCAACTAGGTAAAGTCACATACCAAGTTCTATTAATTTATGTTCATAATTAAAGGAGATAACACGTTAATTATTCTCCATAAGAATAACATGGGGCTGAGTATGCAGGATTGCTGCTACGGGATCTATCGGGCAAAAAATGAATTTTTGTGCAAATATCAATAAACCACAATGAAATGAAGCAATATACCAAGTTTTGTCAGGATAAGTTGATAAATAAGCGAGATATACAATTTTTCTTATCCTCCATAAGAATAACATTGGACAACGTACTGTGTTTAGCACTTTCAATATCTCAGTAACCAATTGACGTAGAGCAATGATTAAAACATCAAATTGTGCGTCTTTTTAAGCTGATTCCAATGGGAAAAAATAAAATTTTACTTTTTCAAAAATTGTATGTAAAAAACTCAAAAACCCATTTTTGGGGTACGAAACCCCCCCAAAATACCCCTTCGGATAGGTCGATCCGTCTGGTTTTCGAACTTAAAGTCATAAATGCTGCTTTACACGTTTTTACCAAATTTCATCAAAATCGGACCTTTTTTATGAGAGTTATCGCACCCACGGACACATATATATATATATATACAGTTTCGAACGAATGGTGTTTTTTGGGTCTGGAGACCTCAAAACGAAAAGTTATCATGGTCCCGGGCCTAGGTCTTACCATGCCGACTACGGTAATAGCTTCTTCCCTATAGGGGAAATTCGCTAAAACAAATAATATGGTATTTTGAATTATTAACCTAGGTTAAGTGGTTGCGGAGAAAATCCAAAAAAACTAATCATAAAATCTTCCATGTTAATCTTATGGGAAAAAGGTATTTTGCTTTTCCTCAGTTTATTTTAATGTAAACTTTACATTTGCTTTTACCAATCTGTTCAGCTCAACAAAACAATCATTTTGGTGTTTAAATTGTGATTCTACGCCTAACCGTTGCAAAGATATTCAAAGTGCTAAATACAGTACGTTATCCGATGTTATCCTTATGGAGAATAAATAAAATTTGATATCTCGATTATTTATGAATGTATGTTGATGAAACTTGGTATGTGGCTTCACGTAGTTCTGGTATATTGATATTTGCACAAAAAATTGATTTTTTGTTGATTATTCCCGTAGCAGCAAACCTGCGTACTCAGCCCCCACGTTATTCTTATGGAGAATAAGTAAAATGTAATGACTCCCTTAATTATGAACATAAATTAATAAAACTTGGTATGTAGCTTCACTTGGTTAAGTTATATTAATAATTGCATAAAAACCCATTTTTTTGGTTCCTTGTTGCAGCAAACCTGCTTACTCAGCCCCCATAATATTCTTATGGAAAATACATAAAATGTTATTGTGACACTCACCGTCATGCTATTTTTAGCGAATTTCCCCTACAGGGAAGAAGCTATTACCGTGGTCGGCATGGTAAGACCTAGGCCCGGGACCATGATAACTTTTCGTTTTAAGGTCCCCAGACCCCAAAAACACCATTCGTTCGAAACTGTATATATATCTATATATCTATATATCTATATATATATATATGTGTGTGTGTGTCCGTGGGTGCAATAACTCTCGTAAAAAAGGTCCGATTTTGATGAAATTTGGTACAAACGTGTAAAGCAGCATTTATGACTTTAAGTTAGAAAACCAGATGAATCGACCAATCCGAAGGGGTATTTTGGGGGGGGGGTTTGTACCCCAAAAATGGGTTTTTTGAGTTTTTTACATACAATTTTTGAAAAAGTAAAATTTTATTTTTTCCCATTGGAATCAGCTTAAAAAGACGCACAATTTGATGTTTTAATCATTGCTCTACGTCAATTGGTTACTGAGATATTGAAAGTGCTAAACACAGTACGTTGTCCAATGTTATTCTTATGGAGGATAAGAAAAATTGTATATCTCGCTTATTTATCAACTTATCCTGACAAAACTTGGTATATTGCTTCATTTCATTGTGGTATTGATATTTGCACAAAAACCCATTTTTTGCCCGATAATTCCCGTAGCAGCAACCTGCATACTCAGCCCCATGTTATTCTTATGGACAATAATTAACGTGTTATCTCCTGTAATTATGAACATAAATTAATAGAACTTGGTATGTGGCTTTACCTAGTTGAGTTATATTGATATTTGTATAAAAGCCCATTTTTAGTGTTCCTTATTTCAGCAAACCTGTATACTCAGCCGCCATGTTATTCTTATGGAGAATAATTAAAATGTCATAAATCGTTAATTTATGAATGTATATTGATGAAACTTGGTATGTGGCTTTATGTGGTATTAAGATAAATTAATATGCATTGGAAATTCGCTGAGTATGCAGGTTTGCTGCTACGGGGTTATTATATAGTGTACGCGGCCTGCGTACCCACACCAAACGCCATCAGCGGCGTTGAGCCAGCGGACCTTTTTAACGGTTAGCGAGGAGTTTTCTTGCGGCGTCCTCTCTCTCCCCCCTAGTTTCTTCCAGTGCGGCTAGCCATTTCTATTCCTCCTGGGTTTTTCCACCATCATACATGAGTACCATAGTATAAGTAGTAATTTAGTACCAGAAATGGTAGGCTAACCGACAATCAGAGGGGCAATCCCTTTGGGGACCCCCCAATTAAAAGGATTATGTAGGAATTGCCGAACTGGTCGAGGCTTCTCCTCGACCGCATGTCAAGCTTCTGATTAGCATATTAGATTCTGGTTATTCCTCTCCTCAGAAGACAATTAGTTAATAAACTATCATGGCTTAGGTTCAGAAATTTAGTGATTCATCAATTATCCAGTACGATTATCAATTTACCAGGTTTAGACACTTGTAGTAATTTCAGTAGTAGGTCTTGGAAGGATATTTATTAGTTATTTATAGTTAAACCAATCATCAGAGCTGGCTAGTACAGCATTCTGGTCTGGTAAAGATACATAGGCCCCTGGGCACCCAGTCACGTTTTCCAACCCCCAATTAGTTATTACAGTACCAATTAGCAACTCATGGTTAGGCCAGACAACGGCCTGCCTTCTTAGTTTACCAGTCATTAATTAGCCAAACCAGTAGCAGAGTTAGCAAGCCTAGATTCCAGTTGTAGTAACCACCCAGTCAATTAGTTCAATTATCCAATCAGCAGCCCAATTAGCCAACCCTGTAGCCCATACTCTAACCTTCAATTATCTTCCCCCGGCTACATATGAACATTTAAATACCCCCCCCCCCCGTTACATTATATAGCGCTTATTCATGATTGAATATTGTTGAAACTTGGTATGTGACTTCGCCTAGTTAAATTCTATTTATATTTGCATAATAACCAATCGTTTGTGTTCCTTGTTTCAGCAAACCTACGTACTCATTACCAGTGTTATTCTTATAGAGACTAATTAAAATCGCTTATATTTGAATATATTTGTATGAAACTTGGTATGTGGCTTTATGTGGTATTAAGACATATATTATGCATTGGAAATTCGCTGAGTACGCAGGTTTGAGCGACGGGGTATTATTTACTAAATATGGAATACAAAGCACGGTCGAATGTACAGAAAATCTTTTAATCAAGTTGTTTTCAAAAACATCAACCCAAATCCCTGTTTTGGAGGCACTACAAAATCCATTGCTACACATGTGGTTTTAAAAGGGGAAATGCCCCCTATTCTCCCCCCAGGGTTATTAAGGGGCAACATATTTTGAATTTTCTCTGTTGGTCAATGCTAACTTGACAAGCATATCAAGTCTGAATGAACTGATAAGAGATAAATAGTAATTTTTGTATTCCACATAAGAATAACATTGGACAACGTACTGTGTATACCACAAAATTTAAATTTAATTTTTCTCCGCAACCTTTCCGCAATCGTAGAATAGTAATTCAAAATACTAAATCATTTAGTTTTTTGAGCTCTTTTTAATGGTGAATAGTAATATTTTTTTATATTTATGTTTTTTTATAAAAAATCCAAACAACTCAATTTTTTATGTTTTAAGTCTTGTAATTTCTGAACCCGAATTTTTACATAAATGCGGGTGGTGTAATTTTGTTTTAAAACTAAAGTTCTACAAACGACTAAAGTTTAATCAAAATCGTTGGAGTCGTTTTTGAGAAATTTTGATTTTTCATGATTTTTGGCGGTTTTTGGGGGATAATTACCCATAAAAATAAAAAATTCCAAAAAATGAAAAAACGCCTGGTGATATTGTAGATTAGTACCTACATAACAAATTTAATAAAAATCGGCCCATTGGTTAGGGCTCTAGATGTGTGCCCACGCGCGCGCCCCCCCCCCCCACACACACACACACACCCCACCCACCTATATATATATATATATATATATATATATATATATATATATATATATATATATATATGAATTTGAATTATAGTGTTTTTGGCATCTGGGGTGCTTAAAACAAAAAGTTATCATGGTCTTGGGCTTAAGTCTTACCATGAGACCTACAATTCGCTAAAATAACATCTGGCAAAAATAACAAAGTACTAAGTTAAAAGGTTTTTCGTCATACTGCTTCAAAAACATCTGTTTTTGACAGATGCGTTGAGATTCAAAAGTTCTTCTTTTTAGTCTTTGGATAATAACATATGTTTTGATGATCATTATCGTACTAGGACTAAAAAGATCATTGTTGATGATACTTTTGATTCGAGGTCGTCATAAATCGATTAAAATTCATTCGATTATAAATAATCGAAACATTCATTGTTATTATCGAAACATTCATTGTTGTATTGTTATTAGAAGAACAACCGATTGATTCGAACCACAATGATTGGTTTGAATGATCGACTCAACAACCGATAGATATGAATGAACCGAAGTTATGTATGTGCAACAGCTGATTGTTTCAAGAGACAAGCTGAAAGAAACATTTGAGGTTATGAAGACACAGTACGTAAATTTTACTTTTGTTTTTGTTTAAACCTTAAGTTTTTTGGCAGTATGACGAAAAATATAGTTCGTCACTCGGATCAAAAGTATCTTTTTAATACTCGCTCATTTCCCAGCCTTGGCTTCGCCTCGGCAGTTAAACTGGAGCTCGTATTAAAAAGATCCACTTTTGATCCTAGTGACGAAATATACTATTATAAAAATTGTTCGGTTAATAAAAATCAATGAGTTCATTTTTACATACTTATTTAAGTGGGAAGGTATTCTTGTTTTTACAACAGACAGACAATTCATTGTACAACCTCAACCTGACATTTAAACGACTATTTTTACAATTGTTTGTTACTGCTCCCCTTACCTTTCAGCGATTTTTGATTCGATACGTGCAAGTGGTTGTGGAGGGGGGAGCCTGACTGAGCACAGGGAAGGATCGTATACATCCGACACTGGACCTCCTCCCATCCTGCTGGCTCCTGCCAGGGCTCCTACAATGTAAAACCCACTGGATTTAGCAATTAGTTGAGTACATACAATCTTTTAAATTAGAATTTGTCAGAAACTAAATCTTCTGCTTCTGCTTGGTATGTTAAACGTGATTCGCAAGGAATTTTTTGTCAAATAAAGAGTCTGCCAGCTTCAACACTATTTCTTTATAAGTACATACAATCTTTTAAATTAGAATTTGTCAGAAAATAAATCTTCTGCTTCTGCTTGGTATGTTAACGTGATTCGCAAGTCATTTTTTGTCAAATAAAGAGTCTGCCAGCTTCAACACTTTTTTTTTAATGAAAAAACTATGATAACATGGTTCAAACTTTTATTTGGTTAAAGTTTTGAGTACTCGCACACCCCTGATTGGTAACAGTTAGTATCAATCAACTTGTCCCTTGGTACGATAGCTTACCTCCGACCTGCAGTTTGATCATGTTGGTAGCCTCAGCCAAGGCCTTGGTGAGTGTCGCCAGCTCCTGAGTGATCTCTGGTGCTGACTTGGCCGCTACCAAACCCATGGCGTCTCTCTTGCCCGTCACACCTCCGACCAGTCTGAAATATCTTTATTTAACCACCTCAAAAGTTTTCATTTTCCGTTTTAGATTAGTGGAAATATTTGGTTTGATGTTCTGTGTTCCAAAAACGTTCTTTTTGTGAT
Source organism: Allygus modestus (assembly GCA_963675035.1). NCBI lineage: Eukaryota > Metazoa > Arthropoda > Insecta > Hemiptera > Cicadellidae > Allygus > Allygus modestus. The sequence continues at coordinate 245,075,917 of OY776111.1, read as the reverse complement.
TATATTTATCTTGTCTGTAGGTAAGCAGACCGAGAGAGAGTCAACACTAATGGAGCCACTTTTAGGAAAATTGAATTGTAGGTGAAAAACCAAGGTTGTCGCAAGAAGTTGTTTTGATTTTGTTTGAGTTTTGAAAGGTCGTCAACACCAACAACAAAAATAACTTATCTACTCAAAATCAGCGCCTACAATTTTGATTACGATTTGGTGTTTTACAGTGCTTCAGGTCTCAAACAAAATTACTTCACCTGCCAGTTTGGAAAAATTAAGATTCACATGATATAAAACCTAAAAACTTTTAAAATAAATTTATTTTAGATATTACCCCAAACCATTACCATTTAACTAAATGTATCTATCACCCCTAAAAAGCGCAAAAAACATAACAACTTACTAGCCTGTACCGAGTGAATTTATTACTCAATTAAGGATTAATCATCCTAATATTATAATTATAAAAGTACAAAGTGGTAAATTTGTATCCGTAAAATGAACCTATGATATCATGTGAGCGGTTTGTTTATATTTTAACAGATCTTAAACAAAAGTTTAAAAGCCCAATACAAGCCATCAGTTTGTTTTTATAAACTTAAAACAATAGGTAATAAATACGTAAATAGGTTAAGATTATGGCGTGACCCCTGGGATTTTCCCCCTCCACTATCTAACCAATGACTCTATAACTACAGTTAGACAGAAAAACACAAAGAATGTGTACTGTAACCATACAAGCTAGATTGCTTTAAAAAATAAATAGTTATCATACAACTCTTGAGATATGTATTTAATATTATTTTATATTCATACTCAATACTTGACATCACATTCATATACAAGGTAGTATAAAAACATCAGGTCCTTAGAGAGAATTCTCATTGAGTGATGTAAGATTCAATTAAAACGAAACAACATCTTTTTATTTTTAACAAACACGAAGACCTACTATCATTATATTAATAGGTAAGTACAAAACTGTCCCTTCTTTTTTCTCAGCATGTGTGTAGGCCTACCGTAGGAAAAATTTGCACATACTGTAAAAAAGGTATTGTCATGTAGATGTGCAGGAACCCCTTATAATTTACATCGGCCCTCAGGGCTATGCACCACAGGTTTTCAAAGTTTCAATGTTATGGAAAAACAGTAATTGATTGAATTGTATATTTAACATCTTTATAACAAATGCCAGCACAACCACAGGAACAGATATTTCAGGCATATTGTAAATAGAAAATACTACTGACTACTGGAATGGTAACATCCTTCTGTTATCCGTTTTAACTCCACATTAGAGAAATTAAACTTGGGTATGAGGAAGAGAGGGTGAAGGCGGGGAGAGGGAGAAGTTATTTCTGAATTAATTTTCCTACTGCTGGATATTGATGTTTGAGAAGTTGAGGATTGATGTTGAGAAGTTATTTATGAATTTCAGCATAATGACACTGGTTCAGATGCTTTTTGTTTAACTGCTCACATAGGATGTGGCACAACACTCATGCAAACAGCCATTATTTGTATGAGCCGCTTTGGGTTCAGGTAGAATTATTTTTGGTTGAATTTCGACATCTGGGCAATTGCTAGTACGAATTAAAAGGCTATTTGAGTAAGTATTTACTATGTCTGTGCTACATTTATAGTAAATAATGTCAGCAACAATGTTGGTTGTGATGAATTAACATGACGGCAATTAAGTCAAGACTCAAGTCACAATACGTTGTTAGTCACACTTCACAGAGTCGCCACTGGTTTCTTAGCACATATTCACTTGTTGGGCCTAAAGTATCCCATTTTACCCACAACCATAGTTAAAATCAGCAAATTATCTGCCACAGCTGATTCGTCCAATATTCTTATACAAAGTGTGTATATATAATCTTTAGTATGTAATAATTTTAATAATTATTTAGTAAATATTATAGACAAACTGTTGAAGAGACTTGCTCCATCACAATCAACAGATACAGAATCAAATTTCTAGGCTGTTCCAAAATTTAACTGCCCACCGATAGATGAAAAAGAATTGGAAAATATTTTTGACTCTCTAAAAAACAAGTGGTCAAGTGGTTTTGACGAAGTACCAATCAGGCTAATAAAATCTGTTAAGTATCCATTGATCAAGCCAATTTTACACTTAGTTAATTCTTCTATCACAGGCATTCCCAGACAAGCTAAAACTTTCTAAGGTTATTCCTATCCATAAAAAAGGTGAATTGACTGAAATTGAAAATTACCGACCCTATCCAGTTTACCTTCTCAAAGGTTTTTTGAAAAAGCAATGAAGAATAGATTGGATAGGCATCTGGAATCAAATAATCTTTTTGATGAGGAACAGCATGGTTTTTGAAAAAGTAAATATACTGTCTCTGCATTAGTTGATTTTATGCAATCTTTGATTGAATCAATTGATAAAAAAGACAAATTAATTGGAGTATTTATGGAACTATCAAAAGCCTTCAACAGTATATCACATGAACTTCTAAAAAAACAGCAAAATTTAGGGATTGGTGGCACTTATTTAAGATGGTTTCAGTAGTATCTCACTAACAGAATTCAATATATAGAAATTTCCCAAAAAGCAACAGACGAAGAGTGGGGTACCACAAGGATCAATATTGGGCCCTCTGCTTTATATCTGTTACATCAGAGGTAAGTTAAGTTGTTTGGGCAATATACATGGCATAAGAAGTCATCTTTGTTTATATGCAGATGATTCCAACATGATCACGGCTGCTAAAACTGAAATGGAATTGGAAATGATGGCACATATTGAAATTTCAAAATTGTTTAATTTTGTTGTTGAAAATAAATAAATTGATACATAAAGAAAAACCTAACTTAATTTATTTTACTATAAAACAAAATAGATCCAAAACAATTCCTTTTATTTTAGGAGGTAATGAAGAACTCACAGAAATTACCACTACAAAATTTCTTGATTTAATTTTAGATAAAAACCTGAGTTGGGATTTACAAATTGAATCGGTAATTAAAAAATAATTAATTCTGGGGGTTTTGCACTAAAACAACTATCATATAGGTGTAGTTTACCAGTCTTTAAAATAATATTTTATGACCACGTACAATCACATGTAACCTATGGTATATGAGTACATGGAGGGACTTCAAACAACAATTTGAAAAAAATGTTGACAATGCAACAAAAATCTTTGAGAACCATGTTACAGATTAAGAGCGATGAGTCTGTTAAACAACACTTAGTTTAAATTAAGATTTTAAGTCTTTATGTTTTAGAATGCATAATGTATGTTAAGTTAAATAATGAAAAATATATAAGAAGTGAGGAAAATCATTCATATAATACAAGAAATAATACCCCCATCGCAGCAAACCTGCATACTCAGCAAATTTCCAATGCATGCATATGTTTCTCATTACCACATAAAGCCACTCACCAAGTTTCATAAAAATACATGAATAAATAAGTGATATATAGCATTTTAGTTATTCTCCATAAGAACACCATTACGGCTGAGTACGCAGGTTTGCTGAAACGAGAAATATAAGAAATGAGTTTTTAAGCAATTATCAATATAAACTCAACCAGGTGAAGCTACATACTAAGTTTTAGTAATTTATGTTCATAATTAAGGGAGATATAAAAATATACTTATTCTCCATAAGAATAACATTGTGGCTGAGTATGCAGGTTTGCTACTATGGGGATAATCAACAAAAAATCAATTTTTGTGCAAATATCAATATACCAGTACTAGATGAAGATATTACCCAACGAAACAACAATATATCACAGAAAACCACAAGTTAACCCAAGTTAACTTACAAGTTGAGTAAGTTGGTCAATCATGTACCAAGTTTCATCAATATACGTTTATACATAATCGAGATATCAAATTTTAATTATTCTCCATAAGGATAACATTGGACAACGTACTGTGTTTAGCACTTTTATTAGCTCGGTAATGGTTGGACGTAGAATCACAACTTAAACACCAAAATTATTGTTTTGTAGAGCTAAACTGATTGGTAAAAGCAAATGTGAAGTGTACAGTAAAATTAAACTGTGGAAAAGCTAAAAACCATTTTCCCATAAGATTAACATGGGAGATTTTATGAACACGTTTTTTGGATTTTCTCCGCAACCACTTTTCCTAGGTTAATGATTCAAAATACTATGTCGTTTGTTTTTTTAACCTCTAGAAAATGGTCAAAACAAAAATTATGTGTTTTAAAAATTTTAGGGTAAAAAATACAAAAATTGATTTTTGGGAAATTTTGAAATCCCATAAACCCCCATTTCCCATGGTGCGATTTTTCTGGTTTTCGAACTTAAGTCATGAATGTCACTTTACACATTTGAGCCAAATTTCATAAAAATCGGATGGTTTTTACTCAAGTTATTGCATGCGCGCACGCACGCACGCACGCACCCACGCACGCACGCGCGCGCGCACACACCCACCCACACACACACACACACACACACCCACACACACACACACACCCACACACACACACACACACACACACACACACACACACACACACACACACACACACACACTAGCTGGCCCGACAGACGTTGTCCTGTCTTAATGTCATTGAATTTGTTTTATGTCAAATACTCTTTATTTTTCAATATGAGCTCGTTCGCTTCACTCACTCGCCTATCGAAAAAAATTTAAAAAAATAGTTTATGTCCTATTCTCAGACCTACCCAATATACACACAAAATTTCATAAGAATCGGTTAAGCCGTTTCGGAGGAGTTTTGTTACAAACACTGTGACACGAGAATATATTAGATATAAATTTGAACGAATAGTGTTTTTGACATCTGGGGACCTCAAAACAAAAAGTTATCACGGTCTCGGGCTTAAATCTTAACATGACTGCAACAGTTCACAAATTATGTTGACAAACATTTAATAACAATAGTTAAGGAGGCTTATAGAAATAACATGTAACGAGGTATAAACCCTAGATAGGCCTATATAAACAAAAATTAATGTGCCCTCAAAAGAACTTAATTAGGCCCATGCATAATTTCCATGGATATATAAAACTGTCTTTTAATAAGCCTACTCAAATAATATATAAGCTCCAATCATCTCATATAAAATATTTCATATCCTTGTCCAATAATGGTGTGAACTACTTCAAACACATAATTAAATAACTCTGAAGTTCCATCACGTGAAAACTACTGGACCGATTGAGCTGAAATTTTGTAGAGAGGTACTTGGTAGTCCTGAGTAACATAAAGGCATATTCAAGTTGTGAAAATCCTATAGGCCTATGCCCCACGTGGGTTCAAAGTTCCCATGTATTCCTTATGGACATTCATTTTTGTTTGAGCTGATGAAAATACAAACAGCTGATCTTGATTCGTAGTAGTTCCACAGGCTAACCACAGAATGCAGCACACAAAACTATCATAGTTTTTATAAATAATTCGCGGGGCGAAGCCTGCGGATAACAGCTAGTAATGATAATACTTATGAATACTACAAAGATAACTATGATAATGATAATAATGATATGTATATAGATTGTAATGATCCTAACTTAAATATGAGTAAAACTACAGGAGATCTCTCTCCTAAAACGGTTTATGAGTCACTAGAAGATAAACTACTAAACCAACAACAACGTAGCGAATTATACGACCTTTGGATAAAATTCAGCTATCCCTTTTCAGACGAACCTGGTGTTTCAGGGTGTCTAGTGATATTTGATCTCAAAATTCAAGACTTTTTCCAGACTTTTTAAGACTTTTTCCAAAATTTTCCAGACTTTCGCAAGATAGTACAAATATACTACAAACGTCATAAGAGTAAAAATATCATGTTTTTACCACTTTTTGGATTTTTACTTTCTCCCCCTTATACATAGTATAAGGAGAAAGTATTGTTTTCGTCAAAATTTTTCAATTTAGTTGATAGTGGAAATATTTGTTTTGGTGCTCCCTGAACCCAAAAAAGTGATTTTTACGTGATGTCTGTGTGTCTGTCTGTCTGTATGTATGTGTACAGAGCTAGATCCCTAACCAATGGTTTGATTTTTATGAAATTTGGTATGTAGGTACTAATACACGATATCTCCAGGTATTTTTTAATTTTTTTAATTTTTGATTTTTGAGGGTAATTATCCCCAAAAAACCACCAAAAAACATGAAAAACTTAGATTTATCAAAAACGGCTCTAACGTTTTGATTAAACTTTAGTCGTTAGTAGAACTTTAATTTTCCAACAAAATGAGACCACCCGCATTTCTGTAAAAATTCGGGTTCAGAAATTACAAGACTTAAAATATCAAAAATTTAGTTTTTTGATTTTTCATAAAAAAAACATAAATGTGAAAAATATTACTATTCACCATTAAAAAAAGCTCAAAAAACTAAATAATTTGGTATCTTGAATTACTATTCTACGATTACTGGTTGCGGAGAAAATTTAAATTTCCATTTTTCAGTAAACACAGTACGATGTCCAATGTTATTCTTATGGGGAATACAAAAATTACTATTTCTCTCTTATTTGTTGATCAATTTCGTTTAAACTTGATATGCTTGTCAAGTTAGCATTGACCATCAGAAGAAATTTGAAATATGTTGCCCCTTAATAACTCTGAGGGGGGGTAATAGGGGGCATTTCCCCTCTTAAAACCACGTGTGTAGCGATGGATTCTGTAGTGCCTCCTCAACAGGGATTTCGGTAGATATTTTTGAAAACAACTTGTTTACAATATTTTCTGTACATTCAACCGTGCTTTGTATTTTATATTTAGTAAATAAAAAGTAATTTATTCATTAAAGATGGGCTAAAAGGGAGAAAGTATGTGTCAGTCTTCTGATACCGTTTATTTAAACTATGGTAAACAAATTTAAATAGTGAAAAAGAATGACACTTAGAAGAAAAATCACTAACAAAACCAAAACTCAATATAATATTTTTTATTAAAAACTCAAATACTGCATAATATGAACATAAATATTTATATATATAAATATATATATTTTTCCAATTAAACTTAAAATACAAATGAAATAAACGTTACCGGTTAGCTATATACAAAATAATTTAATTAAAAAAACGAAACTAAAAACGTCAACAAATTTAAAAGGGCATAAAATATCAGCATGTTAAAAGAACATAAAAGGATATTTTCCAGAGTTTTCACCCTAATTCTAAATAAGTATTCACATAGAGATGGTTGGCGATGTGCTCGGAACGTATTCCTAAAAAAGTTTGTTATCTGGACAAATTTCAAGAGGATAAGTATCTTCCACCTCTTTAGACTGAACGTAACTGTAACCTAAATAATCCGTATGAACAATTACTTTTGGTTTTTTACATCGTTCCGCTTATGAAAGTGTACCCTCTTTATACATTGGAAAGCAATGAAGATTAAAATAAAATACAGTATCGGTAATTTAGTAGCCTGTTCATGTACAGCAACAAATATAAAATTTCGAATAGGTTGGCATATGAAAATAAAAGGCTAAAGTAAAACTAATTTTTACTCATAACTTAGAAAACATATTTAGGCATAAATCTAGGCCTGTCGATCTCATCACTGGCCAAAAAATATTTAAGAAGTCACCTAACTTATATATTTGTTTATATCAGTACCTAAATTAATTTTAATTAAGTTCAGTTTTAAAAAACTAGGCGTAACTTAAATTTTTACAATTTCTCCCATGTTGACATAATTTGGCGATTAAATCAAAGTTTAAAATTACCCAGACGATAGTAAAGCTTTGGCCTAGTTAAAATGTTTTCAAAGGTAAGTTAAAACATTACACTGACTAGGCTTATTTGATATTTAGGCCTATATAGCCTATCTGTACAGAGAACCACTTTATTAAATGTTATAAACAGTTAATTAGTAAACATGTTCAGACCACAGTTTAATATTTCCAAGGGTAGAAGTAAAGTAACTTAATTAGTCCAGCTTAACAGCCTAACATGGGCATAGGCCTATTATCAAACTTCGGAAAAAGTTCACTAAATTTTGTTAAAATATAGGCATAATACGTTATAGAGCCTAGGGTAACTATTTTACAGATTTAAAAAATGTTGTAATTTGAAATAATATTAGTAGAGGGTAAAACATAACTTATTATTCGCGAAAATATAGGTGTTCCAAGATATAAATGCCCATTTTATAGGAGCTTCGATTGCTACAAATACCTTCACATTAGTTTAGTAAGTAGGCTATATTATTTACGACATTGTTCAAATGTCACTAAGCCACTGTTTAATGGTCTTCTGATGATCTGAGAAATAGTTAACAACTGCAATTAAAACTATAAAATTGTATAGCTTAATACTACTTAACAACTGTCGGGCGAGTTACTTCGCCCCGTTCCGTGGAAACCAGGCCACAGTGCAAGCGGTGCAGACGACGAAATTCGGCCGTGTTCGAAGTAAATTGCAACGTAAACTTAAAAGTTTTAACACGTAAAATATTAACTTAAGTGTGTATTGCTCACGCTCACCGTTGAACAAAATTTGAAGCATTGTTGGAATGTAAAGGGAAATAAGAATAGATCATAGTTAAGTTGTTAACCTGTACCGCCAATAATCTGCAGGCATTATTCAATATTTACGGACAAATCTCAAACTCACTTCACTCGTCAATATAATCTTAACCTACAGGTTTAATTGCTCCACTATGCGTCAATGCGCGCAACTGCGCAGGTCGCAGGTACTACGACGACGCGACGTGTGCGTGTGAGAATTAGAGTCGGAGTCTAGGGACGTTCCGATACGATACTACTGGGCTACTGGCTTGGACCCGATATTTGGTATCGCTACGAATCGAAACCAAAGTATTGATACCCATTACAGTACTCTAAGAGGAACGCGGGAGATAGCTTGGAGTCGATTCTCTCTATCATAAGTTACAAGAACTATATTTGAAGTTATTATTTGTGTTTATTTTGCTAGAAAGTATATTAAACAAAAACTAATCTATATGTTTTAACAACGTAAAAATGTACTATTTTTCCGATACCGATACTCCAACTTTTCTTTCGATACCACGATAATATCGGTTAACCGATGCCCAGAGTTCCGAAAACAAAGTTTCGATACCTACTCGGATCGGATGTATCGGACCTTGTCTATCAGAGTCCACTAGCCGAGGGATGGCGAACGACGCGGGCGAGTGTAGAGGTACCTTCAAGGTCACCGCTCTCCCTCCTGCCCCTCGTGACTCATCTTCCTTCTTCCTTTTCGCGTTGCCATAGTAACGGCATGTACTTGACTGGCTTTCTTAATTTCTCTGAAAAACTATGGGCCAAGCGCTTGCTTGGGTTATTCCACAACGTACATCTTGTTGCAATTGCCATTGATTATAAATACTAGTACATTGATATCACTGTTTATAAGTTTTATCGATTTTCCCGACTTAATAACAATTTTATATATTAATTCCCGCCTTTCCCGACATTTTATTAATTTCTATACAAATTCCCGACTTCCCCGACTTTCCCGACTGCTAGACACCCTGTGTTTGTAACAAGTATGAAGGATATTTAAAAACAGTAAAATTTTAGGACACTAAACTTATCATGTGAATACTTTGGATGATACTATCAGTGACCTCTGCTCTGGTTAGCTTTACTGAATCAATAATTGACTCAATAGATCAGGGTGAACGACCCATAGGCATTTTCATGGATCTTTCTAAGGCGTTTGATACCATCTCTCATAGTATTTTACTCCAAAAACTAGAATCAATTGGTATTTCAGGAAGACATTTAAATTGGTTTGATTCTTATCTTTCGAACAGGTTTCAGTATGTGGAAATTCCATTTTTATTAAATAATCAAGTTACTAAGGTCAAATCTGAGAAATTAAAGGTGTTGCAGGGAGTCCCCCAAGGTTCAGTCCTTGGGCCTGTATTGTTTCTTTGCTATATTCAGGGGTTTCCTAAAATCTTGGATAAAATCAAAGGAATTAAAAGTGAGCTCATTCTTTATGCAGACGACGCTAACTTAATTATTTCAACAAAAAATCCAAATGACTTAGAAAAAATAAGCCAAACTCAATTATCAAACATTCAAGAATTTTTAAAAAATAATCATTTGTTTTTGAATTTAAATAAAACCAATTTTGTTGGTTTTGAAACAAAACAAAATAGAAGTATAATTGCGCCTAGTATTGCTATTGAAGATCGCTGCCTGGAAAAAATCAACAATACAAAATTTTTGGGTCTAGAATTAGATAGTAACTTTAGTTGGGATTTACATATTCAAAGTGTGTCAAAAAAAATTCATTCTGGAATCTATATATTAAAAAGAATGTCACAGCTATGCAGCTTATCTGTATTAAAAATGATCTACCATGCTCACATTCACAGTCATATTGCTTATGGTCTTTGTGTGTATGGGGGAACCAATATCTCTAACTTACATAAAATTCTTTTACTTCAAAAACGGGCAATAAGAGTAATGTTAAAACTAAAGTATGATGATCATGTAAGAAACCATTTTAAAAACTTAGAAATACTGACAATCTACGATCAATATATTTTTGATTGCGTTTTGTATTTAAGAAATAATTCCCAAAATCAGAGTTTGCGCTCTGAAATTCATTCGCATAACACAAGAAATAAAAATGATATCAACATTAAAAAACACAGACTTTCATTTTTTACTAAAAAAACAACTTATATGGGGGCAAAATTTTGGAATTTTCTGCCTACTGACATAAAAGAGGAACCGGATCATGTAAAGTTTGAAAGGAGGCTAAAAACAATGTTAATCAATGACCCCCATTACTCATTTAATGAGTTTTTAAAAATCTCTTTTTAGCATGTAATGATGTCAATCAAAGAAGTAGGTATTTTGGGACTGGTATACTTTGTGTATTTTGTATTTAGTATATAAGATATCTGACACTATTTATGTACATGATATGTATTGAGCAAATAAAGAGTTATTTGATTTGATTTTGATTTGATTACTAAAACGTTTGGCCCAAACCACATTTCCGCATTGAAGAAATATATTCCCCCCTCAACAAAGATAAAATATCAAGATTAACTCAACCATCAACAAAGAAATAAATCAAGAGATTCAACATTAGAGTGTGTGCAGAGACCTAAACCTTTGTACAGTTTGTGTTAGTAAATCGGACGCTCAAGAAAGTGAAATAGGCCTATCTATTAATATGTGTAGATAAGAGTGAATAGGTAAAATAGTGGTAAAATCAATATAGACGCTTTGCAGTGCAATAAAAGATTTTAACAATATCCAAATGGTCCTTAATAAATAGGAAAAATAGTTAAATTAATTCCTTGATACATAATGTGTAAATAATAATTTTCTCTTACCTTTCAATAATCATGCAATGTTATTTATGTTCTTATAGTTAGTTGTTTTATTTAATTGTCACGTTTGTTCTCATTACTGTCAGTTGTTCTTATTGAAGCATAATTTATTCACTGTGTATCAAAATCTCGTATTACATTTCATTTGCAACAACTCTTATATTTACCCTGATAATTTTGCCCCCAAAACTAGTAATTTTAATTTAATGTTTCAATATGTAATTTATATGTAATTTTAAACACCAGCAACAACTGAAAATCCGATATTAGGAATTATATAGATAGGCCTATTAGTAAATTTAGCTATTATTTTAAAGAGAGAAAAATACCAAATAGCCTAGTAAATAAATATATATTAGCCTAAATTACCATGTAACAAAATTGCTTCATAATTAATATTAATCCATTTTAATAACTTTTCTAAATTCCAAATTTAGCTCTTTAGCAGTTATTATATAGTGTATATGTGAGAGTGGGCATCAAGAGCCAAAAGTGATTCAGTGAACCTTGACATTGTGAATTCTTGCAACAATACCAGCATCTCCCTTCTCATTTAAAATGGCCAAGTGTTAAGATGTATAGTGGGACATTTTCCCAACATAATAAAACCCGTTAAATCAGTATTTGGGCACTAAAAGTCCATATTTTAGATAGGAAGAAGAGCTACAGGCCTCATTTTACCCTTTGTGAAGGCCAAGAAGAGTTTTTAAACCTATAGCGAAGAATTTCAAGTTGTGATGAGATCAATCCTTGTTTTTGTAAAAGGAAGCCTTTGAATTACAGGTTTAGGCCACAAACTGTTATAGATCTATTAAAGTAATTAAAGTCAAAAGCCAACTATATTATCAAAAAAAAACTTTCAATCATACACCAAGAATTTTAAATCAATTTTATAGCATCTAGTTTAATTTTGAAACTTTTAATATAAAGTTGAAATAATAGCCTACTAGCTATTAATTGAGAGCATCATCTAGCCTCTGAATTTTAGAAGTTTTCCGGTGAACAATAACTTTTCACCTGCTATTGAGCAACTTTTAATTATTCGTATTCCAAGTCATAATTTGTTAACAACTTTATTTCATACTATATTCGATTATCAAGAATCTATTAAGCTGTATAAAAGATCATAAGAATACATTCTATCAGCTGCACGAAATCCCCACCTGAGATAGAATAATAGCTCTTGTGAACCGTGAGACATTTTCAAAGACAATTGTATATTAATCAAATAACGAAGTAAATAATAGAGTTTCCCCGATTTTGTATTTTATTTTGTTAGTCCCTTTCCACATTTTTAAAGAATACCATTACTGTAAAATAATATTTTAAGTTTTAAAATAAATGTAGGTTTGTTTCTGTACCTCTGAGTTTTTATTGTTAGGCTAGGACACCATTATTTTAGTTTAGTTGCAGAAAGAAAGAAGAACCATAGACCACTAGTGTAACATACCCATAAACCCTAGCTAGCAGAAGACAAGATCACCTGTGTTTGTTTGTAAACCATTGATCAGGTTAAGTTGAAAGAAAGAAAGTTAAATTTTAAAAAAGGTTTATTATCAAATAAGAGCAATTCAAATCAAAATAAATAAAAGTAGAACGTAAAGTATTTATGTATATTTACACATTTCATATTTAATTTCTGCGGGGATATTGCAACAGTTCACAAATTATGTTGACAAACATTTAATAGCAATAGTTAAGCAGGCCTAAAGAAATAATATGTAACGAGGTATAAACCCTAGGTAGGCCTATATAAACAAAATTAATGTGCCCTCATATAAGAACTTATTTAGGCCCATGCATAATTTTGATGGATATATAAAACCGTCTTTATTTATAAGCCTAGTTATATAATATGTAAGCACCAATCATCTCATATAAAATATTTCATATCCTTGTCCAATAGTGGTGTAAACTACTTAAAACTCATATATCAATTAAATCTGATCTCAAATATAATATTACCAAGCTAAAATTTCATACAGTAATCTCAGTTAAAATTAAAAGTGGAAGTGTCAAGTGTGCAGGAAGCCTGAAGAAAGAAGATCATCTGTAAGTGTATTGTTGTGTGGGTGATGACCACAACTCTCTCTATTCTAAAATGACTGGCCTAGGTGTTAGATGCTAAAAGTGGGCCTTGTCTCAAATTAAACAAATTCCCATTTAAATAAGTGCATTGGACACTAGAAGTATAATCTTTTCAATAGGAGAAAGAGCTAAAAACCATAAAGATCATCCCTTTTGTTGTTTAGGCCAAGAATAAATGGTTTTAACAAAGAAATGAATGCATTTGGTAAACCAAACTCAACCTTATGTTGAGTTTACAGACTAAATTATATCAGAGTTAGGGTGGATTGAGCAGCTCTAACTACTGATCCAGTCCAAAAACATTCGTTAAATAGACAATCTTCGATTCCAAATTCAAAGAAACAAACTTATTTAGTAAATTTAGCATCAGTGAATTCAGAACAGAACTTACATTCAAATTATTTAAAGAGATGGTCCCCTTCATGTTGGGGACGCTTAGCTAACTTCAGTTTTTGAGCATCATACTAAATTATATTACAGACATAAAGATCAGATCCAAATTTTAATGATAAAGAATCAGTTTTAGAATTAGTAAAAACCTAGAAAGAGAGAGAGTCGCCTCCACGAACCCTTCATTAACGCCCTGAGACCAAAGAGACATTATTCTCAAAGCTAAAGCTGAGCCGAGGACCTTTTATACCATTGCAAATTTTAATATCTCATAAATTCAAATCATTATCTTATCCCCTTTGTATCATCCCTTTGTTAGTCCCCTGAGAAGTTTTTTATATATGCTGAAATGTAAATTTTGTGAACTATATGTGTAATTTTGTTTATTGTAAGAGCTTAGCCTTCATTTCTGGCAGAAGTAGCCGTCTTGTTTTATGTTACCTTAGAGACTAGAAAGCGTCCAACGCCACAGAGTACTTAACAAATAGGCTAGCAATACACACAGATGAATTTCAATAGAAATAAGTAGGCATATATATATATATATATATATATATATATATATATATATAAGTATATATATATATATATATATATATATAAGTAGGTATATATATATCCTACAAAGACAAAATATTATAAGTGTAAATTAAAAAAAAAAACTAGAAGTAGTGGTGTAGGTGAGAGTGTTTATCAAGACTTACGGTAACAGCTTCTTCCGTATAAGGGAATTTCGCTATAAAAGAAAAATATTGCCTCGGCATAATTTAGAATATTACAAAAAAGTCTTATGCTGGGTTTAAATTCTTAAAGTCAGTTCCTAAACATATTCAAAGTGTGGAAGAGGTTGCAAAATTCAAGTTTTTGTTAAAAGAATTGTTATTTGAGATAGCCATTTATTCATTTAATGAATCCTGTGTAGAGTAGTACTTTTTATAATAATATTGTTTATAATATTACTGACACTATTTTATTGTACTTGTGTGCATTCGATGAATAAAGAATATTTGGTTTGATTTTAAAAGGTTTATCTTTGGTTATTCTTGTAATTACTCAATTGTTCACAATAATTTAAAAAATTATCCTATTAATATTATATTTGTGGACAAAATCACATCAGAAAATTGTCTTGAGTGAATCAATAAGAGTTGAAAGTTTGTAAGAATCATCTACTAAAGAACAGTTCAGAATCACTTACCCATCTCCACCCTCATATTCAGATTTGACAACAATCTTCTTCCCAGGAGGATATTCGAAGCCGTGTAGCTTCTCCAAGGCGTATGAAGCAGCGCTGGGACTCACATATTCAAGCAAGACTCTCCTCAGTAAAGGCTGAAAATATAATGCCTACATAAGGCCTCTTTTTAACATTTTCATACATAGTAAATTATACATAATGTCCTACAATGACAGAAAAAAACTTGATTGCACCGTTTGGCAGTGACAGGTAAAAATGTGCAAACAATGTTTTCGAGGCTACACATACTAAGTCTGATTTATTTGGGTTATCAGATGTCAAGCTCATAGCACTTACCATTTCAAAGTGACAGCCATTTTATTCAGAAATTGAATTGTGCATGGTCAGCCTTAAACAAATTTAGAATTTCAGTAAAAACTTTTTAAGGTGTGTAAGGGCCTTCATGTTATTCTTATGGGGGATAAATAAAATGTTACACCTCAGCTAATTATGAATCCTTTTTGAAGAAACTTCCAAAGTGGCTTCATCATAGGTTAGTAGAGGTGTGCGGATATCCGAAAAGCCGGTTCGGTTTCGGATCGGATCGGATATCCGAATCCGATCCGAAGGTTTTTTCGATATTCGATAAGGTCCAGTATAAATCCGACTTATTCGGATAGACTGTATATCTGGGGATAATAAGCCAGAAACAAAACAATCAATACGTTTGGACCGTTACTAAAAGCTTTGCTCTGACGACTTCGTTCAAGGTAACATGACGCAATGCCGGTCGCTTTGTTGTTCGGTTTCGGTAAGGATCAATGCTTCGATACGATATTTGTGTAGATTCGCGATGTATCGTATCGCGATACACGGCCGGATCGTACATCACTATAGCAACAAAGAATAAATACGGTCTATAAAGAGAAATGCGCGATAGCAAACGTTTTTGATGTAAACAATCGCAAATGTATACATCATTGCTACTTGATGTTGATTCAAGATTCACGGGATAGACGCAGACAACAAGGCAACAGTAGTGGATTATGTACTGGCGAATAAGTCAATAATTTAAAGTTGATAGTCGATAGCTTAATTTACGTCTAAATCCAAGTAAAACTAAAGGTATTTGTTTCAAAACAAAACAAAGTAAAAATTGCATCTCCCCAAAATTAATGATTAAAAACAAACATGTAGAGTTAATTGAACAAACAAAGTTTCTAGGGCTAATAATTGATAATAGCCTGTCATGGGATTGGCATGTGAAGTATGTTTTAAACAAAGCAAATTCTGGTTTATTTGCAATCAGAACAATGTCCAAACTGTGCAACATAGATGTTTTGCGTAGTATAAATTTGCTCTTATTCACAGTCATATTGCATATGGAATATGTATATATGGCTCCACAACAAGAAACTTTGAATAGTATGTTAAAAATTCAAAAAAAAGCAATTAGAATTATTTTACAACTAAAAACTCAAGATTCAGCCCAGGAATATTTTTAACAACTAAAAATCATGACCGTTCATGGACTACATATATCTTTGATACAATCATGCATGTAAGGAATAATCAGAATAATGAATTTATCCCAGTGCATCAATACAATACTAGAAACAAAATTGAACCCATTCCCCCATCATAAATTAGAAATTTTCAAAAATAAAGTGTCTTTTGCAGGCAAAAAGTTTTTAAGAAAAATACCAGATTGTATAAAAATGAAATTAGTCATCCAAAGTTTAAACGAAAATTAAAGGATTATTTGATTGATTTAGCTGTAAATGACTTGGGTGAATTTTAAACGGGTAAAAATTTTAATTGGTTCGGGATTATGATGTTTTAATTGTAAGTGACACTATTTTGATGTATTTTTATTTTATATATGAATCATGCTTCTGTTTATTTTGTATAGTACTCACATTTAATACTTGTATTTTGTAGTACTTATTGTGTATAGTTCTACTTATTGTTGAAACTATTCTATGTATACAAGAGTATCATTATGAATAAAGAAATCTGAATTGAATTGAATTGAATTGATATCCGATTGTATCAACATCTCACGATTCAATGAGCAAGCTCCCATAGAGTAAGTCGTACTTCCAAAGTCGCAATACGCAATCAGAAATTTTAGTGTATGAAATTTAAAATTGCTGCTACTGATATTTTTTCTAATCAATACCTTTAAAACACTGAGTAAAATATTGCTGACATGCGCAAAACGAGTTACATAGCATTCTCTATGGGGAAGTTTCCCAGTATGATCAACGAGCTTAATTTATCTAGAGCTCTCATAGCTCTAGAAAAGCCTTCACTTTTTAAACTCGTGTGTCGTGTGTGTATTACGACAACGCGAAGCAGTGACGACGGATTCGCGAAAGCATTTCATAGCTTAGTCATCTATAATTTATTTACACAAGTTTCATCGTTCGGTTATTATTTGGTTTTAAAAAATTAATTTCTTTAAAATGGAACTGTAAAAGAATAGCATTATATGGAAATTCTTTATAAAGAACGAAGTCGATAGAGAAGTCGCTGAATGTCTGAAATGCAAGCTTTAAGGCTTTGTTGTATGTTTACATCCCAGTGACAAACTTTATATTTTTTTAGTAAACAAAAAAAAAACATTCAAACTAGTTAGTAAAGTTATAAAACAAAGGAAATACAGAGGTCTACTGAATCATTTTGTCATTGCCCAAGTCGTGCTAGGCCTAATAGTACGTTGTGATGTCTGCTACTTCTTAACATTAGTGATTCTGGTCTTTTAATAACCAGGCTGTCATTATATTAAAATGTTTCCTTGTTTTTTTCTCTTGTCTGATTTTATACGACATCTTATATGTTGGGTTTTGTACTACATCCAGATAGGCTAAGGAGTTATATCACAATGACAAGGACGATAAGTTTAGTCATGGTGACAATAAATTATTGAAGTTGAGTAGCCTAAACTAGGCCGACTTTTATTAAATTATATATAACTTTACCATACTTATTATTTTTGAACTTGTAATTTTTTGTGACCACTAAAGTCAAGTAGTTTGTTATCTGACCTTTATTAGGTACCAAGTTTTACAATCACAGTTTGGAAGTTGTGATATTTCCAAAAACATTATTATTACATTGTTGGTGTATCCAAAAACATTTGATTCTTTTATCATCCAGTCTCCAAAATAAATAATATAATGCTATTTGTTTACAACCAGTTCAATTATTTGTATTAGCCTACCAGTTCATTTGTTATATAAGACTATTTAAATTAGAGAAGGAACAATGGCTATTCAAATAAAACATCATAGGCAGTGGGTTTTATTTACTGATTTAATAACAAATGTAATGTTGCCAAATTACAAAGGTTCATGCTCATCCAGTAAACATATTTCTTGTATTTTTCACTGCAGAGAAGATAGTATTCTTGTGTATGTACACAGGTTGATATATTCCTCCTCCAATTAAAAATGCTGTTTTCTGGTGAGGTCATTATAGTCTTCAGCCATTAGCTACTCAGAAAGATGCAGTTGTAAAAATAATAACCACTTGTTGTGTATCTATTGAATAAAATTACCTAGCTGAAATATCGTATATTAATATCTTGCGAGGGAAATAAAATCTTAAGTTCCGACTTGAAAATATGGCAACTCTTTCAGAGATCAATGTAATGTGCAGTACTGGCAAAGTAAATATCCGAATCCGAAAATGATCCGATCCGAAACCTTTACTATCCGATCCGTATCCGACCCGAACTTAAGCTATCCGAACCGAAACCGATCCGAACTAAAAATTCACTATTCGCACACCTCTATAAGTTAGTGAGATATATAATATGTATGTAATTGGCTGAGGACGCAGGTTTGCTGTAACAGGGGTAATTTTTATTTTAAAAGACCATTATACCCCCAAAACCGCAAACAAATGTCTCAAAAACGGTAAGCAATTTTAATTAAAATTGTGTGGCTTATAGTGCTTTAGGACCCTAGTAAATTTACACCAACCACATTTCTAGGCAGATTCGGTGTCAGAAATTAGATTGCCTAAAAGCTTTTCCAAAACATAAGTTTTTCAACCAATCCAATTTTGACAGAATGTGTTGACTTGATTACCATCATAAATACTAGAAAAAGTAATGTAATTGACAAAAAAGTATAAAAATTGTAGGAGTTATTACCCAAAACACAATTTTTTTTATTTTATCCTTATATTTTTTAAATGTAACTTTTTCATCATTAAAACTAGCTTAAAAACTACAAAACTTGTTTTTTGAATCATCGTTATACAGTAACGGGTTCCAGAGGAAAGTTAAAAAAATACACATTTAATAAATACAGTACGTTGTCTCAATCTTCTTTCCCCTTCTAACCTGTTGAAAATGACTTAAATTGCTTTAAATGAGTGACAAGGAGTTTTAATTGTAGGGCACAATTTGAATATATGTTTAACTGACTTTAGTCTGAAAATGTTTTAATTACACACATTGATAGACAACGTACTGCATTTTGCAACTGTAGGCTTTCTTCACTTTTCTTCAGAACCACTCAAAATAAAATCATGATTCAAAATACTAAAATCTTAGTTTTTAAGCTGTACGTACAACATAGATGCAAGGATTTTTTTAAATGTATTAAAATACATGGTCAAAAAACTTAAAACCCAAATGTTTTTAGGTAAAAACGCATAAAAATACTAGTTGGATCTTGAAATGTGAGTTATGGCTTGATCAGGTCCAAGATAAGGTAATTTTACATGTTTCTTCCAAATTTAACATAATTGGATGAAAGGTTAACTTTTTATGGCACAAAAAATTCAAAAACCAAGTCCAGCTCACCTGACCCGAAGTAGAAAACCTCATTGCACATTTCCCAGCAAAAATATTTCTGCTTGCAATTTTTATTTTTTTCAATCTATTTTTACTGCAATATTGTAGAATGATTTCATTTTGAAAAATTATGTTCACCCAGTTATTTTTAGAACAACCTCCACCATCTCTATAGTTTTTTGCCAAAATAGCCTGTATGTAAAAAGGCACCTATTCAATTTATTTACCGTCTTGTTTATAAGAACAGTAGGATTACATGAACATAGTATATTTCATCAGTAGGACCAAAAGTGAAGTTTTTCGGGTACGAGGTCAAGTTTAATACCAAAGCCGGAAAATGAGCAAGGATCAAAAACCTACTTTGGTCCTAGTTGCTATATTTTTTATCAGACTGCAAACATTGTTAAGATAACATTTCAAAAAAACCTAAATTTTGTTTACCTAATTGTTTAGGCCTACCTTCAAAAGTTTTGTTTCCATCTTGATAATGCTACTTTTTTTTACAAACATCTGTTGCATAAGTTTTCCTTGTATACAAATTTAATAATTTGTTAAAATCATATTTAACAAACTGATGACCTCGACCAAAAAGTGTCATCAAATGGTGGTTTTTGTACTGTGATAAAAAAGATCACCAAAGCAATTCTTTTTATCAAAGGAATAAAAAACCATGTTTATCATCTCAAGTGTTGAAAATAACTTTTTTTGAAGAAGTATGATACAAAATATATTTTATAGTATTGTAAGATTTTTTTTTATTCTGGGTAAGCTGGTACTTACAGTGCGGTTATAGTTTGTAGATTCATTGACGACGCGACAGAACTTGAGACCCGGAATGAGATCAAACAATCGCTCGACTTGTTCCTCCGACAGCTGGGTGGACACGAGAGCTGTGAGACGAGTAGAGTCCGAGCGACCCGCGTAACTGTTGACCAGATCCATGGCACTAGGCCCTGGGTAGCCTAAACAGTTTAAAGAACACATTTTAAGATTAAGTTTATCCAAGGGATTGTACGATGTCTGGAACAGACAAAACAAAAAAATCAAAAGTCGAGGCAGATCTTACTTATAAGGCAACATGATAAGGAGCAATGGAAATTCAGCAATTTGAGAAGATCTGGGTCACAAGGCTTAGCTCTATTTTATCATTGAATTTAACTAATAACACCGTACTTTGCCTCAGGGTATTTTAAGAGTAGAATTTCACACGAATCACGGAAGAATGTTTAATTTAAGTCTAATCTCATTAAAAACATGTTGAAACCATGAGCCAAAATCTAGAACAAATTATTTATTTTTGTGAAAATTGTTTTGTAGTAAAACGGTGTAGGCCTTCTCAATACCATAACTTTGTTCATCATTATAAAATTGAAATCACAATAATTTATAATACGAATGTATTAAAATATAATAAAGACTAATACTGAAACTTAAACTAATTTTATTTACAGTAGTTGTTTTTTAAATCGCATTAATTGTTAATTATTTTTTAAACTTAAGAAGTATGCAACAAAGTAAAATCTTTTCTTTCTAAATATACCCGTAATTTATAATTTTAGTTCTTATTATTTCCAATACTTATTATCCTACTAGATTTTAAAATATTGTTGACTACTCACACCAATATTTTCAGCATATAAAAGTTAGGCTATACAAAAATATGCCAATTTTATTTCCATTGTGTTGTATTTTTGATTAAATGCCTGTTCAAGGTAATACTAAATCACTGACCATGAGCTGATATAGAAGAGAGGTTTGAGAATAATGCACAACCTGGACTGGAGGGAGAGCAGAGTCCTTAAGCGGTGGAAAATACTGGCCGTGGTGATCATAAACCTTCTGAGAGTGATCTCTTTTTAAGGGCCCCCCAAGAAATGAGGACAGTATAACACCCATCATACTGGAGATTCTAACCTCCTTGTTCATCACAAAGAACAGTACCAGTGAAACCCTCATACATTGGAGCAATATTCTTGAATCTACCACCAGAGGTCAAGAGCTAGGATGCGGAAGTCCAAGCTCAACTTGTGGCTGATGAGTCGTCCAATTTATGTGAAAGAATACCTGAACAGGCGCAACTATTGATATGAAACTGGCATGCAAAGATTATATAATCTTTTTTTACTGAATTAAATTGTAATCTGACACAATTTCAATCTCATGGACTGTAAGTATCTCTCTGAGTAAATAATTTAAATAAACCCATAATTTTTCAAAACCAATTTAATCAATTATTTTCTTAATTTAAATCAAATTGATTTTATATATATAACTAGCTGTTCCCGCAGGCTTCACCCCGCAAATAATAATTTATTAAGACTATGACAGTTGTATGAGCTGCATTCTGTGGTTATCCCGTGGAACTACTACGAATCAAGATCAGCTGTTTGTATTTTCATCAGCTCAAACTTAAAGTGAATGTCCATAAGAATGACACAGGATTGGAACTTTGACTCCCCGTGGGGCGAAGCCCTATAGGAATTTCTTAAAACCCTTTCTTAGTGAGCACCTAAGACCCAAGGGGAAGGTATGTTCCAGATTTAATTGCAATCCGTTCTGTGAGTTTTGAGATTCCGTGATGAATGAGTCAGTCAGTGGTATTTCGATTTTATATATTAAGATAAATTAATTGTTATCTTAGCCTCAAATTTGAGCATTGTTTGTTTACAAAATGGGCCTTGAAATCTTGTGGGAAGAATTGCTTAAACTTTGCAAATAGGGATTTTTGGGCCGATAGAAAAACTCCATAATCTGAGAAAAACTAAATTTTTGCTGAAAAACTCATTTTAAAATTTAAACATTAGGCTCATGGAGTTTCAAATCATAACAAATTAATCACAAACACTGATCAAAAACAGCCAATGAGTTATCAAAATAAGCTCATATGGTTAGGTATCAATATGTGATTGTCCTTCAAGCAAAGCTTGGTACTGAATCATATGACAAGTTGAAGGTAAGTGTCACCAATAATCAGAACCCAAAAGAGTGCTTCTGGGGGATTAGTAATATATTACATTTTTATATCTGCATTCGTGCCAAATAATATTCAACCGCACCAAGACCTGTAGCTGTAATGAAAATCAATAACTAGGCTATATTTATATTAAATGTGTATGTAAAATTAGTTTTTCTTCAAATAGTTACTAATTCATACCTATTCTATAATATACATGACTGAACAGTAACAATTTGAAAACACATCAATTTACCTTGACGGCTGTGTGAAGCCATATCCATGAAAGGAGGTGGTGAGGGTTGTTGCATCGCATTGAATGAGTTTGATTGCATGGAATTGTATGAACGATCAAATGGGTCCATGTAGCGATCTTGATGGTTGGATTTCTTCTGCAAGTCCTGCTCTTTTGGTCGTGCGAATACTGCCTTGTAGCTGCGATCACACTCCTCAAATGCAGTGGCCGCATGTGACACTCTATAATCAATTCAATAAATTGAGACAGTAAAACACAGTTATCACAATTTTTATATTATCTCCATTAACGGTACTAGTGCAAATAACAGAATTATTATAAAAAACAAGGTTGTTCATCTATAAAACATACATTTAAAAAAATAAATGGTTCAATTAATTAAATAGATATTACTTTCTTATTTTCAGTAGAAGGAAAAATTTTGCATATATTTAAGAAGTGTCCGATTAGAAAAAATAGTTGATGTTGATTAGATTTATTCAAAAGGTACTGAAACTATGCAGATTACAGATGTTACAGGTTTAGGTGGTGTGCTATGAATAGGTTTTTGGTTGACAGGAAGATCCATGTTAAGGATTCCACTAGTTGCTTTGTACAAAACGTTATGATATTTTATAATAAATAATTAGTTTCATTGAAAAAAGGTGGGATACACAGCTAACTCACCTGAAGCAACCAATTAATTCAGATGAGCAAACAAAAACAAAAAGATATTTTTACACACAATAAATTGTATTTAATTTCCACGAGATACTTCTTCACACACTACTCTTCATCTGAAGAAGTCTCCAATGGAGAAATATTATTCAATGTATATGCAAATATATTCTTCTTGTTACTGTGCCCATCTGAACCTATTGCTTCAGGTGAGTTAGCTGCATATCCCACAATTTTCAATTAAACTCTTAAGCCAAGAGCTTTCCCTTTGTAAACATTATAAATAGTCAGTATTACATATGCTACTTGCTAGGTTCTTGCTTGCTTTATGTTATCGATTGTATTTAATTGTAATTACAGCCAACTCCCGATTATCCGGGAGCGGGTTAATCAGGTTGCGGGTTTAACTGGGTCACGAAAGGTATTTTTTAGCGAATTTCCCCTATAGGGAAGAAGCTATTACCGTAGTCGGCATGGTAAGACCTAGGCCCGGGACCATGATAACTTTTCGTTTTGAGGTCCCCGGACCCGAAAAACACCATTAGTTTGAAACTGTATATATATGTGTCCGTCAGCACGATAACTCTCGTAAAAATTATCCGATTTTGATGAAATTTGGTATAAACGTGTAAAGCAACATTTATGACTTTAAGTTCGAAAACCAGCCAGATCGCTCTATCCGAAGGGGTATTTTGGGGGGGTTTTTTACCCCAAAAATGGGTTTTTCGAATTTTTTACACATAATTTTGGAAATAGTCAAATTTTAGCGAATTTCCCCTATAGGGAAGAAGCTATTACCGTAGGTCTCATGGTAAGACTTAAGCCCGAGACCATGATAACTTTTCATTTTGAGGTCCCCAGATGCCAAAAACACCATTTGTTCAAATTTTTATATATGTATATATATATATATATGTATATATATATATATATATATATATGTGTCCGTAAGCACGATAACTCTCGTAAAAAAGGTCCGATCTTAATGAAATTTGGTACAAATGTGTAAAGTACCATTTATTTGAACGAGTTTGAAAACCAGATGAATCGCACCATCCAAAGGGGGGTTTTCGGGGGGTTTTGTACCCCAAAAATGTGTTTTTGGGGTTTTCACATTTAATTTTAATTTAAATCAAATTTTAGTTTATACCATTGAATTCAGCTTAAAAAAACAAACAATTTGGTATTTTGATCATTGCTCTACGTCAATTGGTTACCGAGATATTGAAAGTGCTAAACACAGTACGTTGTCTAATGTTATTCTTATGGAGAAAAAGAAAAATTGTATATCTCGCTTATTTATGAACATAAACTGGCGAAATTTGGTATATGGCTTGATATGGTTATGGTTTATTGTTGTTTGCACAAAAAAAAATTTTTCGCCTATGGCTCCTGTAGCAGCAAACCTAGGTACTTGGTCCCCATGTTATTCTTATGGAAAATACTTAAAATGTTATATATCGCTTATTTAAGAATGTATATGGATGAAACTTGGTATGTGACTTCACTAAGATGAGTTCTATTGATATTTGCATAAAAACCCATTATTTTATGTGCCTTGTTGCAGCAAACCTGCGTACTCAGCACCATGTTATTCTTATGGAGAATAAGTAACGTGTTATCTGCCTTCATTATGAAAATAAATTAATGAAATTTGGTATGTGGCTTTATCTACATGAGTTATATTGATATTTGTATAAACCCCATTTTTTGTGTTCCTTGCTTCAGCAAACCTGCATACTCAGCCGCCATGTTATTCTTATGGAGAATAATTAAAATGTCATAAATAGTTCATTGATGCAACTTTGTATGAGGCTTTATGTGGTATTAAGATACATATATATGCACTGGAAATTCGCTGAGTATGCAGGTTTGCTGCTATGGGGGTATTTTATTTATCACCTTCTAAACATAAATAGAGCGCAATAATAACAATTTATTTTGCTAAATTATCTCCAGAATCAAATTTAATCTACTTTGTTTATCAGAATAAATACTATACAAACAATTTAGTAAACACAACATAATCTGAGAGTCTGACATCTCGCTAATGAGCCGTGGGCCGTGATGGGGAGCGATGATCTTGACACTGCTCTAGGCAGTGCGACAGACGGACGGACGGACGGATAGTCGGACGGACATCTAAAAATAAAAACATTTCAAAACAATCTCCCTTCCCGCCGCTGTTAACCCTCAGCGACATACGGACGGACGGACGGATGGACAGTCAGACACCTACAAATAGAAACATCTCAAAACAATCACCCTTCCTGCCAATGTTCACCCTCATGGGGTTTTTCCCCCAGTGCGGAATTAACTAGCACACTGTTCGGTGTAGTTTAGAGAGTTCTGTGTTAAGAGAGTTTAACTAATTAATTACTATTCGGCGTTTTAGATAGTATTTACAGCGATCAGCCATTGCTAGTATTAACGATTATTACCTTGATTGTTTGTAGATGTTATCACTTTCAAAAGTATTTAATATACATAAATATACCTTAAATGACATTAAAACACAATATTGTAATATACAAATATTGATAAACCTTTATTATATTCAAAATATTCAATTTATTGAATCCCTTTGTTTTAACCGTGGTTTTGGGTTATCCGTGACCCTCCAACCGGTCATTACCCCGGATAATCGGGAGTTGACTGTACTAATACAAACTAACATTAGTGATTTTAATAAACACACTCACTTTCTATACTTAACGAAAGCGTAACCTTTGCTTTCTTTGGTTTCCCGGTCCCTGATGATGGAGATATAATCAATTTCACCGTATTTTTTGAACTCATCACTGATATCCTGTTCAGTCATACTTTTAGAAACCACAATGAACAATCGTAGAAGTCGTTCCATGTCATCACCCTTCCCCACTGGATTAGGCTGGTCTCGTCTGGCAAATAAAAAATAAATCAAAGCAGGGTGAAAGATGACCTACTCTTCAATGATTCTTTTTTACAAGATAACGTAACTTACCTAACAAGAACTTAGTTTGCGACCTTGATGGACTAAAAAGTGATGGTTTTCAGTTTTCATATAAAAACATATAACACTGACTGCCAGCCACCTGTAAACCCGCAGCTTCACACAATTTAAACTTATATAATGCTCTTTATAGGTTATTACCCTTTATACACCATGAGAGATAAGGGGTAATTACAAATGAGCATTATACATAGGCATTATACGTGTGCATTGGGTCCTTAAGCATTGGGTCTTAGCATATTATACTGTATACCATAGGGAATTGCAGTCCCTACTCAGTGTGGCTTAGTACTGAGTAGCTTTTTCTAATAGATATTCTATTATCTTTTAACTTATATAATGTTCTTTCATTCCAATATTATAGTCTTTTAATCATAAAAAATAAAGTAGACCCTCTGAAGACCGGCACTATATGAATCCAAACCTCCTGTAGTCCAGCAGTATGTAGACACACGTGGAGAGGTAATCAAGTTGTAACTTGCTCAAAGCTACTGTGAATAAAGGGCTCCTGATCGCTTGGTAGCATGGTAGTTTACCTGCCGATGCCAAGAACATCCTTGAGACAATTCATTAACACACTTTTGGTTTATTTAATAAAATACTACGCATAATAAAACAATTTTTAGTGTATTTTACATGCTTTTAATTGTGCTCTTCCAGTAATCCAGCATATCACTTATCTAGAACTACCCCTACTAAAACCAACCAAACAATAAAAAGCTCCCAACAATATGCAATATTATAACTTTCCAGATCAAATTATTCTACATTTGTCTGATAAATAAATTTTTAGACTTATAGCACAATACTGACTTGAAAAAATAAAAACTCAGTTGGATGGGTTGGTTTTCCTATCAAACTTTTTAAAAGTAAAGCCTTCACGTTAATCCTAATGTTGAACAAAATAGTACGGTAAGCCTTTCTCTAGAGCCGGGTGTTTTTATTTGAAAACTGAAATACCCGGAAATAATTCCCATTCACAAAAAAGTCTCCAAGCTTGACAGCAACAGCTATAGAACTGTCACTCTGCTCTCTAATATTAAACAAAGCCTTGTACCATCTGTTATATTTATTTACTGTCTGCTATATGAATACAGTGTAAGTGTAAATCTATTTTTTTTTAAGTGCTGTAAGACGTCTTTTATTACATCCCGTCAGTAATAACAACACATAAATATGCTAATCAAAAAGTTGTTAAAAAAAGCAATGTAGACATTTTAAAGTCTAGGTAAGGCTGAGAAAATCTTGGCCTAGTGGAAATCTCAGACCAACTGTGCAAATAAGACACAATATAAGAACTGCATGAAAAGGACAAACGGTTATGAAATAAGCAATGGATGTAATGAATTCTAATAAGTTTAGAACCATCCTGAGAGCCTGGCTGAAGATACAAAATTTCTATTATTTTTCAGAATACTTAGAAGGGAGATCTCAATTTTGATTAGTAAAGGGGGGTTTACCTAGCTGCCGAATAACCTGCGATTTACGCCGCCTTATTTGGCACTGTTAGTTAGGTACATCCGTTTTCCTAGCTGCCGAATTCCGCAGCGGGCTGCGGGACAAGCGACTGCTACAGAGCAGTCAATCCTGCACCCTAATGCGATTTGGACATTGGTTATAAGTGACTTATTTTCTTTGTACTGAGTGTTGGTTAACTTGAGTAACTTGTATTGTGTTTTAAGTGCTTGTTAAATTGTGTCCGTGTCTTTATTGGGTCCAAGCATCTTAAATTTTTCATGACCGAGGACGAACAATTAATTTAACTAATAGCAGGACATAACTTGTTGTGCTCCAGATTTCAATAATGCCTTGAAAAGAAACATGCTACGGAATGAAATAGGAGGAATATTAAATAAAACTGTTATTTAGAGAAATATCAATTTATTTGTTTGTAATTAGGCAGGGATAACAATTAGTGTCACCTTTTATACTTTTAACTGGTCGAAATTTCCGTTCGATAACAAAATCTGTTTCCTCGTCCAAGTCTTCAATGAGTAAAAACAACAAAAAAGCACAAATATGACTTCTTTTAAAATACTTAACACAGGCATAGCCACCCCATGACCGTCAAAAGACCCTATAGGCTACTGAATCTCTGGCGCACTCCGCAGTTCAATATTGCAGATTAGGAAAATTCTCTTGCCGAAAAACGCAGTTGCACTGAATATCCTGCGAGATTCAAAAATATAAAACTGAAATCGACAGCAATATTTGGCAGCTAGGAAATCCCGCATTTAAGAGAAATTTTTTTTATACTTTTGTTTATTAATGATAGTAAAATAACCTACTCTAATTACTGTTGCATTCTGTACCAACTTATTAGAACCCAAAATAATATGAAAAGTTAAATTGTAATCCTAGAAAGAATACAACTGAGAATATATAAAGCTTAAAGAGGCATAATGATAAAATTACTTTTAACTAATTAAGCACTAAAATTTACCAAAATTAAAATGTATAGGTGATAATACCAAGATGAACTACAGGCCCTAGTTAAGGATAACCCATAAAATAATTACATATATATAGAAGTTATACTAATATGGTAAAGACGGAAAAGTAGGACAATAAGTCAGTACCTAGCAGATCGCTTAAACAGATAACATTTATAAAATTACGATTTTATACTGTACTGAAAAATCTTGTTTAGGCTAATTATAATTTTTACATGAAATAAATCTGTATTAAGAATGTTTAAGATATTATTCACATTCTTTGTTATACTCAATTTTACCCCACTATTTATTACAATATAATTTATTTCAACACAATAGGAAAAAATACCAAAATATTGCTTTCTGGCCACAAAAAAAACAAATTAATGCTAACTATAGTTGATCAATTGGGCATTATAATGGGTGATTTCTTAATAGTGGGAGATCTACCGAAATATGTTAACACCAGCAAAACTAGGAAAATCAATTGTGGTGATTATCACTATACAATTATGAATTAAACTTATATAACTTTGAAAACAAATACTTATTGTTGAATAAGTTTACAACACAAAAACAGTTATTTAAAAAATAAACAAATAACAATTATAACTTATTTCAGATTAGAATAAATATTTCCATAAATACTTACGACAAAGCAACTGTGACTTTAATTGGTTTTGAATGTCCTTCAAGAGTTTTTCCATTTAATCCTTCCATAGCACGAGCAGCGTCCGATGTTTTAGTAAATTTAATGAATGCAATATCTGAAATCAATACACCAAAAATTAAGATTATAAAATATTTTGAAGCAGAATATCATTGTTCAAATTATTATTACCGTTGCAATGCCATTGTTATTGTTTGTTGTTCTCTAGCATGTACCATAGTTGCATTGTATTTATGTGGGCCTAGTCATAGTTACTGACTAGGTTAGTTGGTTGCTTTTCTGTTGCATACCAAAATAATTACATTGTATTTACATCTAGTTCAAATTGTAGCTGTTCTAGCATTCTATTACTATAACCCCCATTGTTCTTCTAACTATTGCTCAGCTGCGGTAAAAATATGCCTAGGTCAAAGCCCCTCTCCCTTCCGTCATGTTGCGCCAGGTGTCAGTTGTACCCCACAGCGCCGTTATCGCCGCAGGTACCCATGTGAGTGATAAGAGCAACTATAGTTCATAAGTTGAGTAAGTGTAAAACTTGCATGCTTAAAGCAAAACTTGAGGTAGGCCTATTGAGTCGCTAAGGTAAGGTGAAAGTACTACACTAAACTGTTTGTGGAGTTTTGAGTGGGTAAGGCGACAATAACAAATTGGGAAAACAAGTGACAAGATTGAACAGTTCTGAACAGGACAAAATTTTAAAATCTTGTTTTACACGATATTACTGCAACACAAGTAAGTTTACTGTAGGTACACTTTTTCAAAATGGTATTAAAACATTTTTTAACTTTAATGCAATTTTTATACACTAATTTCCTTCCTTTTATCTTTTTACCTGTAGGTTAAATAAAAATGTTGTTATGCTCGAAAATTGTGTTCCGATTAAGCAGATTTTCGGATTAGCGGGGTTCCACTGTAGCCTATTGGTTTTATCTCAACACTGTTGATATAGCCTACTCATGTTCTGTTTGAAATTCTATTCAGTAGAAGTGCTCACCATGTGTATTCTGGGAGAAAAATTAACACCTATTTTTCCTGTCCTGGTTGGGGTAGAACAATTGATTTTGAAATATTTTTTTCCACTTGTATCTGATGACTATAGTAAATTAAATTAATTCCACTTTCACGATAAAAATAATTTGTTTACCAGTTTTATGACCAAAATTAGTATTAGTATATATATACTTATTGGTTCCCATCAAAATTTAACAGGTACAATATTAAGGTTCAGTATTATATGGTACCCTACAGGAAAAGCCACCAAAATGAAATATTTGTAGTTTTTCTAAATTAGCACAGTGTAACTTTCGACTTCTCTCCGTAACCCTGTCATATTTTAAATTAACACATTCGCTGTGGGTCAAGCGCCGGCGTGGAACTCGGCTGGGCTCCAGTTGCGCACCCTACGCCGGCGCGGAGTAGGTCTGCATTGATTACATATAACCACTGAGATGACAGCAGTCAATGAAATGATCCAAAACTGCTTGTGCCATTTGATGATAACTTGCTGTATACGAGAATGAGGTTAGTTACAAATTCCGCCGCATTTAGCGCTACGTACCGGTGCGGATCCTGCCTGCTACGTTTTTAGGCAGTAACTTGGTAGTGAGCTGGCTATAAAGTGAGGTTATTTTCCGAGTTTACGAGTGACACAGAGTTTTTAGGTGATTGTTTTCATTGTGCGATATGATGGATGACCCCAGACCAAGTAGCGTTCACGTGCATTATGCGCCGGCGCAGTCCAGAAATGACCATGGATAAAAAAGGACAATTTCCTTTCTATATACACACTAAATAAAGTGATTCAACATAAATAAATTTTATGCACCCAGGGGACCCTATAACCTTTTTTTAAGCAGTAAATGTAAGCAGTAAGCAGTAAATAAGAAAACGGAACGGAAGAAACAATTTACATAAACTAAAAAAGGTGTCTTATGACAATGTATTAAATTCCCTTACCAATTTATTGAATGGAGCTATTTTATTTAATCATCTGATTACTAAAATACCGTACATGTGTTTACAGATAAATTCCAAGAGTAGTTCACAATTATTATTGTCCTTGGAGATTGCTGCATTGACTTAAAAAAATATTCAATATAATCACGCTTATTGGATCGTTTTAGAGCATTTATGGACATATTAAATCCATTTGGCTGATCTGAAACTTTTGCCAGTAGTTGGATTTTTTCCATGATGGATGACACTAAATAACCTGTTCAATCTCTTGTTTGCAAAACAAACTTTGTTTTGACATTTGATGGGTTGTATGAAGCGCCTCTTATGGAGCCAAGGAGAAATAATACGAACATCAGGGCTATTTTTTACTACGAGCTCAAGGGGCGAAACTAAAAATTAATAACATGGGAAGTCACTACTTAAAAAGGTTATGTATACATTGTAGATCATGTCAATTAATATCGTAACTGAACATATGAGAAAAAATATTATCTTCTTTGGGTCAGCCTGAATCGACTTCAGTAATTGCCAATATATGCCATGCATCATTGTAAGATACTGGCCACTAATGATTTTCTCTAAGCCAGCTGATTCCTTTTGCTAGAACCTATATCTAATTTGCCTCTCCTTAGGTTCTTAGCTGGTTAGAGAAACTTAAATTAGTTTTAAAATAGGTTTTAAAAAGTTCTTTATTTACATTCTCAATTAAATGATTTAAAAAATATAAGTAAATTGTGCTAATACAGAGAGATTGATCTTTCATTTAAAACATAACCTGTGTAAAACGGTTCAGTGGAAACCTCAAATAAACTGTTCAAAGAGGTACCAAGTTGAAATTTAACGCCATGTTAAATTGCCGTAAGAAAACTTTTAATCTCGTTTTAGCGAATCTCCCCTATGGGAAGAAGCTATTACCGTAGTCAGCATGGTAAGACCTAGGCACGGGACTGTGATAACTTTTCGTTTTGAGGTCCCCAGACCTCAAAAACACTATTCGTTCGAAACTGTATATATATATAATTATATATATATATATATATGTCCGTGGGTGTGATAACTCTCGTACAAATAGTCCGATTGTGATTAAATTTGGTACAAACATGCAAAGAAACATTTATGCCAGAAAATCAGCCAGATCGAAAACCAGCCAGATTGCTCCTTCCAAAGGGGTATTTTGGGAGGGTTTTGTACCCCAAAACTGGGTTTTTTGAGTTTTTTATGCATAATATTTTAGTATATCCAATTTTTTCACCATTGAATTCAACTTAAAAAGACAAACAATTTGGGGTTTTGATCATTGCTCTACGTCAATTGGTTACCGAGATATTGAAAGTGCTAAAGACAGTAGGTTGTCCAATGTTATTCTTATGGAGAAAAAGAAAAATTGTATATCTTACTTATTTATCAACTTATCCTGACGAAACTTGGTATATTGCCTTTTACCGTTGTGGTCTATTGATATTTGCACAAAAAACAATTTTTTTGCTGATAGTTCCCGTGGCAGCAAACCTGCGTACTCAGCCCCCAGTTCCCCTTATAAGTAAAATGTTATCTCCATTAATTATGAACATAAATTGATAAAACTTGGTATGTGGCTTCACCTAGTAGAGTTATAACAAATTTTCATAAAAACCATTTTTTGTGTTCCTTGTTTCAGCAAACCTGCATACTTAGCCGCCTTGTTATTCTTAGGGAGTATAAGTAAAATGTCATAAATCGTTTATTATGAATGTATATCAATGAAACTTGGTATGTGGCTTTATGATACATATATATGCATTGGAAATTCGCTGAGTATGCAGGTTTGCTGCTACGGGGGTATTTAAATAGCTATTGACCAGATACAAAAGTTTAAGGTATATGAGCAAATATAGGGATTATTCCCTTTCATTTGGCACCACCCGTGTGTAAATTGGTCCAGTGTAAGTCACACACATTCTTCCGGAAAGGTTTTATACTTTTTGTTTTAATATAAGCCTATAGGACAGTCAATGATTCACTCTGAACGTCATTTAAAAAATAACATGATACAGTCTAATGCACAGAAAACTTTGTGTAAAACATCATAGTGTAGTGTATCAGCTCATTATTTGAAACATGTGTTTATTTCATATTTGCTTTTGTTTACCAAAAATAATGTTTAATGTTTACTGCAGTTGTTATCTTTACAGAATACAAAGGTTTACATTACAGTTTCAAATGTATTCTTTATTAGGCCTAATCGTGTTTTAAAACAAGACATATTCTACAAATGGCACTGTCGAAAAAATATAGATTTAAAGTGTAGTACATCTGATGGAACAACAGAAGAATAGAAAATTTGATGTATTGGTATGAAAGATTAAAGATTACTTTACAAAATGAAAACATAACGAATGAAGACAATAAACAAGACATTTTGCTGGGGCATTTAGGACCACAACCCTTCAAAATAGTGTTTGATTCAGTGCAACACCTATAAGTAACATTGGATTTAATGATGCTGTTGAGATTTTGAATAAATACTACACAAAACCATGTGTTCACTGTCACAAAGAGTGAGTTTTTCTCAGCGGTTTGGACATGAAGGTGTCTATGATCCAGTTTGAACTAGCTCTACGATCTCTTGCTGGGCTTTGCAAATTTGGTGACAGTATGGATAACGCTTGAGATATCCAATTCATTCTAGATATAAACAACGATAGGTGGTAACTAGAACTGTTGAGATTACATGCTTCCACAAATATAACTTTTGCAAGTGTAGTTGAATCTACTCTACTTGAAAATATTGATCTGCAACAACATGAAATGCAGAACTCATCTTTAAACAGAATTAACGTTTCTGACCACATGAAAGCAATAAGATCTAAACTTAAGTCAAAACATGACAAAACTGAGAGGGTTTCGGTCTTATGCCTCAACAAACTACACACTACTTCCGCTATGCTCTGCGGCAGGCACTGTTTGCAGAGCTTGCGGAGGCATTAACCATTTTTCTTGAGCTTGTGTAAAGGTAGGGAATGCTGTAGTACCAAAGGTAAACAGGTAAACCATGTTCAAAATGAATTCACAATACAAGATGAGATTTCCTGTTCAAATAAGAACTTTAGAAAAGGGTTCAAAGGTGATGATTAACGTTAAACTTTACACACAAACTGTATCAATGCTTTATGATACAGGGGCTGCTTTTAGTATTATTGGGAAGAATCTGTGGAAAACACTTGGATGGATCACCCACACTTTTACCTACAGAGGCTCTCACTGCATACACTGGGTCAATAGCGAAACACTGGAAAAAACATCAGGAAATGTCAGTACTTTTAGAGACTCAATTGAGAGGGAGTGCAATTAGTAAGAACAACGTGCCTTTATTTGGATTGACAGGGTACTTAAGTTTAACCTTCCTTTGCCAGGACCGTACTCCGCTTTCACAGGCCTCTGGGCAGGTCTGGTTGGTGTGTTGCCGTCCATATCCAAGATGGTGACTTTTTTAGGTTTTATCTTTTGCTTGTACGATTCTGTGTGGAGCGGGAGCGCACCTATATGGCCTATGTTTGGAGTTCTTTTGGAAGTTTGGTATTGTGTCCTAAATAAGACACCGGCCCAGTCGCCCAGGCCCTGCACAATCGCTCAAAATCCGCGATTAAAGACAATTCAGCTTTGGTAAATAAAGTAATTACAGACTTCTCAGAGGTTTTCAATCCATCCTAAGGCACAATAAAACGTTGTAAAGTTTTATTTTACATGCCTGTATTCAGTTAAGTATTTAGGACACATCATCGATAAGACTGGAATACATCCCACAACAGAACATTTGGAAGCCATGAAAAACATGGCTGTAGCAGAAAAATGTAAAAAAATTAAGATCGTTTCTAGGGTCAATCAATTACTACAGTAAGTTTGTTCCTCATTTACAGTCGCTGTGTGTTCAATTGCACAAACTGCTGAGGAGAGGAGACAAGTGACGTTGGACTGAAAAGCACGAACAAGTGGCAAAGAAATTAAGACATCTACTAACTACATTAGATAAATTAAGATGAATTGTTCTCGCTACGATGAACCTCTGATCCTCGCAACTGATGCAAGTAAAAATGGTCTGGCAGCTGCTCTTTGTCACAGGTTATGTAGATGGGACTGAGATGCCTATGGTATTTGCAACAAGGCGCATTGATAATGCTGAGAGCCGATACAGTGTAATAGAAAAAACTGCACTGATCATAAAGCTCTGATAAAGATTTTCGGTGAACATGATTCAATCCAAAAATTAGTATCAAACCGCATTGCTAGAGGGGCATTGACGCTAAGTGCCTACGACTACTCCACAAACTATCAAAAAGGGAGAGATAATACAACCACAGATTTAATATCAAGAAACTAAAACAAAGTCAACTATGAAAAGGCTGGGCGATAGCAACAGAGCTCATCTTTTCCATCTCCGATCACATGGTTTACATTATCTACACAGAGCTTACAAGACGCAACACAACACTGTCAAAAGTAGTGGTTGGCCCTTGGACGTCAATGAAGACAAAAATCTTCTACCTTTCTACAATAAATTTAAAGAACTTTCTTTTGAAAATGATGTGCTACTTTGGTTGGGACGTTTAGTCATACCTACAACGCTAAGAACGAGAGTAATGGAAGTACTCCATAAGGATCACCCAGGTATTATAGCCATGAAGAAGAAAGCATGTTTTCAAGAATGGTTGCCTAGGTTAGATAAGGATTTCAAAGAACACACTGGTCAAACATTGTGTTGGATGTCAGGAAAACAGATGTAAAGATGCTGAGATACCACTTTTTTCAAAATGTCTCGAGGTAATACCTACAACGACAACTTCGACAAAGTCCATAATAAATACTCTAGAATAGTTGTTTTCAAGATTCGGTTATCTGAAAATCATCATAACTGACATTGGACCTCAGCCAACTAGTGATGTGACAATAAGTTGGTCTTGATCACATCACTGTATTGAAACCGCATCACCAATGAAATTAGGTACCATATCAAATTGAGGAGCAGGATGTGACGTCATAAAACAGCTGTTGGTTTGGCGTTAATACACGACAACTTTTAACTAAGTAAACTGAACTCATATAAAATATAATGATAATATTATTTTGCTAATTTAATAATGAAAATTATAATTTATTTTTACTATGCTAATCAGGCCAAACTTAACCTAAGTAGGGGTATGAGGCAAACATAAATAGGTTCGGGTGGTTGGTTGGTGAGTTTGACGTGGATACTTATTAGGTTGCGTAGCATTGTGTTAGGTAAGGTTTATAAGACAGTGTGGTCTGATGGATTGATTCTAGTTTGTTTGGCCATTTCAATTAGGCTACAGTTTGCCGAGGCGCGAGGCAACCGTGTCACCCATATTTACCTCACTAACCACCCATGCCTGTCAGTATATTTGCTGATACACACCTCACAATATACAATGGCAGTACCGTACAATTTTTTATGTTGATACATGTACATGTTGTATTGCCATATCACGATATCGCTATCGAATAAATATTTGTCAATAGTTAATAGTCAATATTCTTTATTCATGAATATACATTTTGTACATGAGTAACGTCATATAAAATACTTAAAACTATGACAAGTTACTATCTAAAGTTAAACCTAAGAACTTTACATCTTCTTCCAATTCAATGTCTTTGTTTTTAATTTCAAGAGTTGGATTTATGTAATTTTTTCTTTTTTTTAAACTAATACATTTTGTTTTGGGGCCTATCTGAATTTAAAGTTAAGTTACCGGTATGCAAGTCAAAAAATTCTTCAAGACTTGCCAATTTGATAGATGATAAAACTTCAATTTCTTCCTCATTTTTGCCTGATATTTTCAAGTTAGTGCCTTATTACTTAAAGGCTACTAACTTTAGAGTTAGTGCTCTGTTACTTAAAGGGATTTCCAGGCGTGGTTCAGGCAAGAGGTTCGGTTTTGCCTTTGTGCTGATGATGCCAACATCACAATTTCAGGTAATAATGAAGAAGAAATTTAACTGAAATCATTCCTGAATCTTTTAAATGTAAAATAATTTTCAGATAGCAAAAATCTGTTATTAAATTCAAACAAGTTTAATGTTCTATCATTTTGTACTAAACAAAATGTCTACTAGAACCAGATGTCTATTTAGACAACTCAAAATTAAATCAAGTTAGTTCAAGATACAACACTTCTTGGATTGATATTAGACTACTAACATTTAAGTTGGGACAAACATGTTGATTATGTAGTAAAAAAAGTTTTCAGGTCTATATGCTTTGCGACAAATGTCAAAATTTTCCAATATTACAACCATAACAACCATTTATTTTTCCTTAATAAACTCACATATGTCTTATGGAATAGCTATATATGGAGCTACAACAAAGAAAAATTTAGACTGAATTCTTCTACAGCAAAAGAAAGCATTGAGGATAATTTTTAACACCACGAAAATGGAATTTGTGAAACCATATTTTTCCCAACTGGAAATTTTAACAGTAGCTATATGATTTGTACATATTTGAAACTATATTACACATTAAAAAAATGAATAGCCTATTTCAACTGAAAATCCAAATTTTCATAACTATAACACCAGAAATAATATAAATTTGTCGAAAACATAAATTAAAACTATCTGAGAGGAAAACTAGTAGGTGTAAAGTTTTTATTTAACTTACCTAATTATATTTTAAAAGAACACAATCTGCAAGTTAAAAAAAAATTACTTAAAGCTTACCTATTAACGTTATCTTTATATTCATTCGATGAAATTTGTTTGTATTAATAATGCAAATTAGTAATAATTGATTTCGTCATGGCTTGTAAATTGATAATAGGCTAAGTGGAAGTTTGTATGCAGCTTGAAGTGTATGGATAGATATATATGTATGTAAATGTTTTTTCATTTGTAACAAAATACATTTAACTCTAGCCGTGGCCGACTGTCCGATTCGGACTGTCGGCTTTGACGCCTTAAAGTGGCCACGATCCGAATCGGATAGTCGGGGACCAAAAATGTTGTAACGTTATAAAACCACAAATAATCAACTATAAAGTGAACAGTATATATATATATATATATATATATATATATATATATATATATATATATATATATATATATATATATATATATATATATATATATATATATATATCATTTGAAAGATCATATTCTGAACTTTCATTTTATTACATAAATGAACCGTGTAGCAGCTGTATAACAATGTCACGACGATTATAAAACGAATGAATTTTTGGCGAGACGCGATTTCTGCAACCCGCTCAGACAATGGAAAAATACTATATTTTTGAAATTACCCAGCTTGGGTAATTTTTGTCGCGGGAAGTTGCGGTTAGTACCAATGCACTGCTTAACAGTTTTACTATAGTTTGGTATTTTTATTTATTTTTTGAACGAAATAATTATTGAACAGATATGATTTTTTGAAAACAGGTGTTTTTTGAAAACGAATGGCCGCTATCCGAATTGGATTGTCAGGAAAATCTGATTAACATGCAGTGTAACTTATTCTACTAGTCAAATAATATACTAGGAGTACGCTCTTATATCCCGTATAAGGATTGAGTGATCGCGTAAAATACAAAAAAAATGTTTCAATTGACAATATACCTCATGGGCCCTCCATTATAACTGCAGCTTGACAATGACACACAAATCCAGAACATGACAAACAATGAGGCCTGAAATCTGTCAATCAGTCAGACAAAGTGCATATGAAGTAGTTACTCACCCCTCAGTCTCACTGAGGGCTGTATCATCTAGGCCCTCATAATAATATTAGCTGAAGATTTTGATAAAATATAATATGTTGGCGGCAATAAAGGTCCCCAATCAGTGAGAGCACGTGGTTTAAAAGTAGTTATACACTTTGGTTCCACTGGAGGACCCATCAGGATATTTATTTTATTGTAGCTTAATATTGCTGTAAAAATTTATAAGTATAAGTACAGAACTTGATGAACAATACGTTTTAAAAACAGTCAATTGGTTTTGAATGCCAAAATATTTTAAACTCTAATCCAGAGGTTTTAATGTAACACATTAACCTTACTGGGGGGAGGGGGGCTGTGCCCCCCAGGCCTCCCATTGTTATTGTAGCTTGATACGGTTGTTCAAATACATAGGCAACCTATAAATGCAGAACTTAAAAAACAATAAGGCTTAAATCATTCAATTTTTTTAAGAAGAATAAATTGCCCCATATTAAAAAGAAAAGAAAAGTAGTATCTTATGTTAAATATAATCTAAGAAGAAATTAAAACTCTTTGACCCACTTCTTAGAATCCACGAGTCATTGTGTCAAGGTCCAAGATTTTGTATACATCTTAATATATAAATACCCCCGTAGCAGCAAACCTGCGTACTCAGCAAATTTCCAATGCATAAATATGCATATATATGTATCTTAATGCCACATAAAGCCACATATCAAGTTTCATCAATATACTTTCATAAATAAACAATGTATGACATTTTAATTATTCTCCATAAGAATAACATGGCGGCTGAGTGTGCAGGTTTGCTGAAGCAAGGAACTCTAAAAATGGGGTTTTACACAAATATCAATATAACTCAAGTAGGTAAATTTTTTTTGTGCAAAAAATAATGAACCCCAACCAGATGAAGCCATATACCAAATTTCATCAGTTTATGTTCATAAGTAAGCGAGATATACAATTTTTATTTTTTCCATAAGAATAATATTAGACAACGTACTGTGTTTAGCACTTTCAATATCTCAGTAACCAATTGACGTAGAGCAATGATCAAAATACCAAATTGTCTGTTTTTTATGCTGAATTCAATGGTACAAATTATAATTTGATTTAAATAAAATGAGATGTGGAAACCCGAAAAAACCCATTTTTGGTGTACAAAACCCCCCGAAAACCCCCTTCGGATGGTGCGATTCATATGGTTTTCGAACTCGTTCAAATAAATGGTGCTTTACACATTTGTACTAAATTTCATTAAGATCAGACCTTTTTTACGAGAGTTATCATGCTTACAGTCACTTATAAATTTGAACGAATGGTGTTTTTGGCATCTGGTGACCTCAAAATGAAAAGTTATCATGGTCTCGGGCTTAAGGCTTACCATGAGACCTACGGTAATAGCTTCTTCCCTATAGGGGAAATTCGCTAAAAGAAAAATTGTATATCTCACTTATTTATGAACATAAACTGACACAATTTGGTATATGGCTTCATCTGGATTCCACAAAAAACAATTTTTCACCAATGGTTCCTGTAGCAGCAAACCTAAGTACTTGGTCCCCATGTTATTATTATGGAAAATAATTCAAATGTTATATATCGCTTATTTATGAATGTATATGGATGAAACTTGGTATGTGGCTTCGCTAAGATGAATTCTATCGATATTTGCAAAAAACCCATTATTTTGTGTTCCTTGTTGCAGCAAATCTGCGTACTAATCCCCAATGTTATTTTTATGGAGAATAATTAATATTTTAAATATCGCTTGTTTGCTTGTTTGTGAATATATTTCTTATGAATCCTCTTAAGTCTTTTAATGTGTTATGTTATATATTAATTTTAAATTCGCTGAGTATGCGGGTTTACTGCGACAAGGGTATTTAGTTTTACCATTGACTATAAATACTGAAGGAGACATCCCATCCATATGGTCCAGATGTCCCACTTTTAGTGTATGCTAGAATTTAAAATTGAAGTAGTTTGAATAGGTCACCGACAGATTGTGCTGCTGTCAACTATTTATTTTAATTATTTACGTTAACTTTTAAAATATTTCCACCCCAGAAAGCAAGTTATAATCAGCTTATGTTTGCTTCCTGACACACCAACTGTTGTATTACCCCCTCATTGAGAGAATAAGTAATAGTTGACAGCAGTATACTCTGTTGGTGATTGGTGTAAACTACGACCTCTTTCAATCCTGGCATACACAAAACTAGGGACACATTTTATAAAGGCAATGAGAAGTCTACTTCAGTATTTATAGTCAATGGTTTTACTTTAACGGGGGGAAAACGTTACGTAATAACTAACATTCAGACGGTAAAATATTTTACAATCAACCTAATCATATAATCATTCTAATATCAAACAATTTCATTCGGTTTTTTATAAATTTTGCTTATGAAAGTTGATCCACAGAGTTCCTTGGGTCATTTGCCCCTTAAACAGATTTGTTTAAGGTCACTACAGTTATTATAGCTCAATGTTCCTTTGATTTATTTTGGACATGACATGACCACACTGTATGTTATCTTCATTCAGTGGTTTTAGTTACTGCTCTTTTAGGAAACCACATGTTATTCCTATCCCCATATAATCTAATATGAGTAAGGTTTGTTTGCTTGCTTGCTTGTATGCAACTGAGATGCAACTCTGATCTCAAAAACGACTACAACGATTTCCTTCAAAAGTTGTAATTAACTAATTTATGTGTTAAAAATAAGTTCTAGACAGGTCTAATCCCCAAAAAATTCAAATTATGTCAAACACCCCCGTCACAGCAAACCTGCATACTCAGGAATTTCCAATGAATATTTATGTCTTAAAAACACATAAGGCAGATCCAGGATTCAGAAGAAATATATCCACAAATAAGCGATGAATAAAATATTAATTATTCTCAATAAGCATAATGCTGGGGATGAGTATGCAGGTTTGCTGTAACAAGGAACACAATAATGGGTTTTTATGCAAATATCAATAGAACTCATCTAGGTGAAGTCACATACTAAGTTTCATCCACGTACATTCATAAATGAGCAATATATAACATTTTAATTACTCTCCATAAGAATAACATCTGGACCAAGTACCTTGTTTGCTGCCATGGGAACCACAGGTGAAAAAAGTTGATTGGCAAACAACAATACCCACAACCAGATGAAGCCATATACCAAGTTTCATCAGTTTATATTCATAAAAAGCGAGATATAAAATGTTCCTTTTCCTATATAAGAATAACATTAGACAACGTACTGTGTTTAGCACTTTCAATATCTCAGTAACCAATTGACGTAGGGCAATGATCAAAAGACCAAATAATGTGTTTTTTTTAAGCTGAATCCAATGGTGAAAACTAAAATTTGTCTTTTAAAAAAATTAAATGTGCAAATTTCTAAAAACCCATTTTAGTGGTCCAAAACCCCCCAAAATACCCCTTCGGATAGATTGACCTGTCTGGTTTTCGAACTTAAGTCATAAAGTTTGCTTTAGACATGTATACCAAATTTCATCAAAATCGTACAATTCTTACGAGAGTTATCGTGCTCATTTGTCATTCATTCCTTTGTAATATATATATATATATATATATATATATATGTATACAGTAGAACCTCGCTAATTCGAATTTCAGGGGAAAGACAATATATTTTGAACCATGGGAAGTTTGAAATAAAGAGGGTTTGAATTATAGAGGTCATAATAAATAAAATTTGAATTATGGAGGTCCCTGTTTTAAGTGTAGAGAGATTGAATTATAGAGGTCAAAATAAAAATTCAAACTATAGAGGTCCAAGTTTATTTTTTAAAAGCTAGACAGAATAGTGTAGTTCAAACACATCTCTTGGACAAAATACTCAACAGACGTGTTTTTTGTCCTGAATTCGAATTACAGAGGCTAACGGTAACGCAGTTCGAATTGTAGAGGTTGACTTCGAATTTTGGAGGTAACAGTTCGAATTACGGCAACAAAATTTTAATTGTAGAGGCTCGAGTATATACAAATTCAAATTTTAGAGGCTGCATTAAGCGTAAAAATCACTTTGAATTATCTGTATATTATTTTTCAAATTTTAGAGGTTTTCTG
This sequence comes from Allygus modestus, assembly GCA_963675035.1. Classification (NCBI taxonomy): domain Eukaryota; kingdom Metazoa; phylum Arthropoda; class Insecta; order Hemiptera; family Cicadellidae; genus Allygus; species Allygus modestus. Next base: position 245,032,398 of record OY776111.1, on the reverse strand, counting down.
AGGGGATCAGACAAACATTACTAATTATAGAGGTTTTTGAATTATCGAGGTTCGAATTAGCGAGGTTCTACTGTAGTTTTGAACGAATGGCGTTTTTTGGGTCCGGGGACCTCAAAAGGAAAAGTTAACTTAGTCCCGGGCCTAGTTCTTACCATGCCGACTACGGTAATAGCTTCTACCCTATAGGGGAAATTCGCTAAAAACAAATTTGAAAATTTAAAAAATAAAATTGGTTTTATGGAGTTTCAAATCAAAACAAAAGAATCATAACAGCTGTTTATGATAAATAAGTGAAATGTCAAAGTATATAGTGAACTCGCTTTGCTCGCTGGGGGCTCCGCCCCCAGACCCCCGCTTGGGGTCGCTCCAGTTGTTATTATTGGTCAATGACCCTTCAAGTATTTTTTACATAGTATACTATTTAGATTCATTATGGTTAAATCCACTCTAGATGTTTTCATTGTTCAATAGTTCTATAATTTGTTTATACTCTACCATGTGAAAGTTGCTTTGACAGTTTACTGGATATTTGTTTACAGCTGTTACGATTTCTTTTGTTTTTATTTGAAACTCCATAAGCCCAATGTTAAAATATCCAATTTTCAAGATCAAAATTAGTGGTTTTAAAATTAAAAATTGTATATTTTGGCAATTTTACCGGGGGTTTCAAGGTACAAGCTACCTGCTTGCTAAATATCAGTTTCTAGTTCGTCTGGAAATGGTCTAGAATTCATATGTCTGGTGTGTTACACATGGGGCTGTATATATATTAGACTATTATTGTAGTTTAAGTATTAACATGTGATTACCTCAAAGCAGTGACTAAAATAAACTAAAATCATAAAATGAAGATTACATTAGAATGGCAATGTCATATCCAAAATTAATCAAAGGGACATTGAGCTATAATAACAACTGCAGTGACCTTAAATATCTCCAGAAAAGAGACAAATGAGCTAAGAAAATCTACTCATAAGTTGCGGGATGTGATGAAATATCAAGTCATCTAAACAAACTGACAGACCTTCCCCGAGCAAAGCCCGGCCTTCGGGTACTACTTCAACAACAACAACATGAGTATTACTTTGAACATTAACTCACAGATTATAAACTACTGTTATTTACTTTGTTTAGATTTTAAACTCTAAAAGCCCAATGTTATTTTTTTAAACTTTTAAAATTAGTTTTTTCTAATTACCGTATTTGATCTGTCCTGGGGATGAGACCTGTCTAGAACATATTTTAAAGTAGTTTGATGTGTTTTCAGAGAAGTACAAGTATTAATGAAATAGGCTATGATTCAATGAAATGATCATTTTTCCAGTTTTTAATTTGTTTATAGGATTGATTATACTGGTAGCCTATTTAAATTATAGACTTACTCATTTTACGTTAGTTATTTTTACATTTAAAAACATGCTAGGGGGCCATACACATATATTACATAACACACTTAAGGGGTGGGAGGGGGTATGGCGTAGCGTTATGTAGGGGAGGGGTTACGTAACTCACACATATCAACCCTAAGAGCTGGCGCACTCCCGTATCTATTGATAATGTTATAAATCTTTTACAATTAAAAGCTAATCTAATTGATATCTTAATCAAGGTTACAGTTAGTTAGTTCCGTCATACTATTTTACTAACAGTAAAACTAAAAACGAGTTCGCACGCAGCACGCTGAGGTGAGGGATGTGAATTTCCATATAAAAACTTTTAAAACTCAAAATCAGTGTAAACACAAACATTTATTCCAATTTTTATTGAAATCTGAAAATGTTAGATTTTTTTGGCTGTTCTGATGCTCCTGGTTATATTTACCTGCAATGCTGGGAATACGATTTTGCACATTATAAGGTTAGGAGAGGATCCAGTCAGTCTTGAAAGTAGTGTGAGGTTGTTGGGGATGAGAAAAGTACACCAACAAATGAATAACAGGCTTTTCTAATGCAAAACCCCCTTAAGACAACGTACTGTGTTTAGTCGATACACATTTACTTTAATAACTCCGTAAATATTTATGCTAGAATGACGAGAGAGGGCTTAAAACTTTCGCCTCATTAATTCCCATCTTTTTACATGCATTAAATTTACATCCAGGGCTTTTCTGACCCTTTCTGGGCCCAAAAACTCAAAATTCAAAAGATTAATAGCCAAAAAAGGGGTTTAGAGTTTTCCAATTGTTTTGCCCAATGAACTTGTCCAACTAATTATAGAAAGAAACGTCCCTACCAAATTTGAAGTAAATCAGACAAAAAATGTGACCGCTAGAGTGCAAACATATATATGTATATGTATATATATATAAATACATATATATAAATATAAAATTTTGAACGACCCCCCAAAACGTGTTCAGGGGGTCACGTTAGGAACTTCTATGGTGGTCCCGGGCTTAAGTTTCACCGTGCGGGTCATGCTAATAGTTCACTTTCCATAGGAAATTCACAAATAAATACATAACGTATTTTGAGTAAGCTTGCTTTAAACCTATGTTTTTTGTTGTTTTAGAGCGTAAAATCATGACTTGATACAGTACTGCGCAGTGCCACATCTTTAGTTTTTTTAAGTTGTTTTGTGTAAGCCACAAAACAAATCACTGCCTGCGGCAATGGTTTTTTATTAAAATGGAAACTACAGCAAGGCTATCATTGACAATTCAAATTCAAGATCTTTTAAGAGGGGGTACCAGTTAATCCATGTATATTTCTAACCCCATAAGAGCAATGATTCTTTCAAGTTCCATCCAGCCTCAATGGGTGGTCGGATGTTGTTGATTTATAGCCTTTTTCAGGAGGAAAAAAAATAACAAAGCGATTTCAGTGAGCAAAGTTTCAAATTTATTTTTTATTTCTATTTTTCTATTGAATTTTAAAATGCAAATCGAAAATGTTGTCACTGAAATTGCTAGATAACCACCAGCACAACATTTCTTCTAAATTTTAAAAATATATATTCACAAATAACACAGGACGGATTTTGAAAGTATTGGCCTTATGGGGGAAGCAGTTAGAAATGCAAAAAGTTTAGAGACTTTTCCATTCTAAAAACGCCACATGCATGACCCAGAGGGGAGTGCAGAATTGGACACGTCAGAAAGTGTTGCAGCGACGACTCCAAGCAGTCCTAAAGATTTGGTGGAGTGGTACATTCATGGAGTTCATACCCCTGCCGCCACCATTACTGTACTATTAGACCACGCCCTTTGACTAAGGTTGCTCCCTCCCCATCAGTGATGCCAACAGACATATAACAAAATTGTCGTATACTCATAAAATATGACCATTTTAAACCATAACCTTGCCATTCTTTGGGCGCTTTGAACATAATTTTACGTTCTTACGTAACTAATTAAGTAATTCAAAGAGTACATTTAAATTTTTTTCATGACCTTGTAAACTGAAAAGCATTGATTGAATAAAAGTTGAACATAACTTATTGAATTATAAATGAAAAGTAAACAATAACAGTTTTATGCAGGACTAAAAACTTATGTAGCGCGCTGCGGCGGTTGGGTTACATTAGGTTACTCTAATTTTACGTCCATAACACATAATTTCTAAGGGACCCATAATTTTAAATTGTATGCTGGAAGTTAGCGGACCTGCTGTTAATATGTGCAGAGTGAGAACAAGAGAGTGGCTCGCTGGTTTAGTACTCTCAGCTGCAGGGTGGGGGGCTGTGACAATTCTCCTGCCAAACATTTCTACTGCGCGTAGTCGTCGCTGCGACAGTTTTTGACTGAGGACTTTCCATTGTCTCACCTAGAGCATGACTTCCATTGTATTACATGTACTATAAGTGATAGCACCTAGTTAATTACACTTGAAAACAGGAATGAAGTCCAGCGAGAAATGTAGGCCTAAATGAAAAATCTACTTACAGGCTTAAAGTGCTCAACTGAATCGTTTTTATGTGAGATTTAATATTTAAGAATACATTTTTAACAAATTTGGTGTGCAATACAGTCACATATCACGATAGGCTATGGCAATATGATGTGTATCGCGTCACTTATACTGTATCATTTTAGATGCACCGTATAATTTGAATTTAACTTATATCCTCATATAAGGGACTTAAAAGATCCTTTATTTGAAGCGGCAAAGATAGCCTGGCTATAGTTTTCATTATAAAAAAAGCCTGAATTACTTTCTTTGAAAACTTTGTAAAACAAACTTTTTTTGATTAAAAGTCCAATACAGGTAAAGATCTTTAAGTTAAGAGTAGAATTTGTACAGTACAATATGCATACACCACCCATTCGGTGTTGATATGTCAATCCTTAAACTTTTATGAATATAAAAATTCAACTATATTATTATATTGTTAATAATATGATATATTTGGTATTAAAAATTTGGTTTATTATACAATACAAACAACTCCGAGATATGATAACGTTTGCAAGTACAACTTTTTTGGCTTGTCTACGGCAGTGGCATTTTGTATTTAACGTTGTTAGAAGACAACAGTCCAAACCCCTCAAAGTCTTGTGGGCAACATGGGAATCAATCAATCAATCAATCAAATATCTTTATTCGTTAACTGTACAATTGTTACAGATGAATAGTGTCACATTTGTCATAGTGAGTAGTGTCTCTCTATTTATATATAAACATGTATTGGAATCTACAAATTTGATAGAACTAGGCCTAGCAACTAGACATTAAAATTTACATTCAATTCCTCAAAGGAGTATAAGGGATGATCTATCATAAACGTTTTAATTTTTTTTATGAATTCTGACAGGTTTTGTGTTTTTTTTATAGAATCTGGGAGCATTTCAAAAAATTTTAAACCTCTATAATTTATGCTTTTCTTAAAAAACTCTAGTCTATGGGATTCGAAAGTTAAAAAATTTCTGGTATTGTATGGACGACTTCTGGCTTCCGCTTCCATCAGAGGTATATTGTGTTCCTTGACATGTTTTACTGTGTATAACACATGTTGGGAGAAAACGGTTAAAAAGCCTAATTCTGTAAATTTTGTTTTGACTGAGTCTCTATTTCTTAAACCAAGTATTATCCTTATTGCTTTTTTCTGTATTTTCAAAATCTTTTTCAAATTTTTGGTGGAGGTGGCCCCATAAATACCTACCCCGTATGATATATGGGAATCTATAAGTGCAAAATACAAAACTCTTAATGTTTTTAAACTACATTTTTTTGACATTCTTCTAAGTGCGAAAATCCCAGACGATATTTTATTCAAAACACTTTCAATGTGGTCATCCCAGGTCAAATTTTCGTCTATAATCAGTCCCAAAAATGTTGTATTACATTCTTGTAGTATTTCATCTTCATCTATTTTAATAATTGGGTCAATTTTTGTTCTGCACTGTCTTGTTGAGAATGATACAAAGTTTGTTTTACTTGGATTTATTAGAAGGTTTTTGTTTTCAAAATATTGTTTCACTAGTGTAAGGTTTGTATATGAGGCAATTTCAATGTAAGGTTTGTATATGAGGCAATTTCAACTGATTCTTGGTTTTCTCCAGAAATTATTAGGTTTGTATCATCTGCGTATATGCAAATTGAGCTGTGAACACCACATAAGACTTCAGGGAGTCCTTTTAGGTAGCACAGGAACAATAAGGGTCCCAAAATGGACCCCTGAGGAACTCCATATCTCACTGTTCGCAGTGTTGACAATACATTATTTATGTATCTGAAATTTTCGTGTTTCACTTGTGTTATTTCGACACACTGCTTTCTTTCATACAGGTATGATTCAAACCAGGCCAATTCTTTATTTTTTATATTGTGGGACTTTAATGATTCAATCAATTTTTTATGTGAAACACTGTCGAAAGCTTTAGTTAAATCCAAGAAAATGCCAATAACTTTCTCCCCCCTATCAATTTTGTAAATGATATTTTGAACAAATTCAATGCCCGCTGTGATGACAGACTTGCCCGTCCTGAAACCATGTTGATGTGCATCAAACAAATTTTGCATTTCTAAAAAAATTTTTAACTGGTTATAAACAATTTTTTCATATAATTTAGAAAATGTTGGCAAAATAGAGATTGGTCTATAGCTAGATAATCGTTTTCTGTCCCCTTTTTTGAAAATTGGTTTTATTTTGGCGACCTTAAGCTGCTCAGGAAATATACTACTTATAAGAGAGGAATTTATGACATGAACCAAAGGTTTCAAGATAGTATTTTTAACTTTTTTTATCACTGTAATAGGGATTTCGTCCATACCAGATGATGAAGTATTTTTAAATGACTGTATTACAATGTTTAATTCTTGTTCAGTTATCTGTTCAAAACGAAATGACTCCATCGGAGAGGATTCTCCCCTATACTCCCTTGAATGAGACATTTTTGTGGAATCAATTTTTGGCACTACCTCTTTATCAACCACATCAGCAAAATAGTCATTAAATCTAGTTCCTACTTCTACTGGGTTTATAACAATGTTACCATTTTCATGAATACATATGTTTATCTGATTGTCTTTGAAAATGCCAATTTCCTGATTTAATAATTTCCAGGTTGTTTTTGTAGCATTGTCTGATTTATTAATTAGATCATCAAAGTATTCTTTCTTTGCTTTATCAATTGATTTTTTAAGTTCTTTCTTCTTTTCTTTTATAGATGTTTTTAAGTTAACATCATGCATGGTTCGAAACATTTTACTTAATTCAATAATCTTTGCTTTATCATTCTTTATCTCTTGTGTAATCCAATTATTATTATCAAATTTCAATGTAGCCCATTCCTTAGGACAGCTTATATTAAAGTAATACATGAACAAATTATTAAAAACTAAAAATTTTGAAGCTACCGGAGCTTGATACAACTCTACCCAAGACTCACGAGATAAGTAATAGATAAGTGTCTCAATATTCTGTGTACTAAAATTTCTACAAAACTTTTTAATTTTAGTCTGCCTCCAGCTTATTGTGCAAACGTTTTGTATCTTAAGCAATTGAGCATCATGGTCCGACATTTCTGTTATCAAACCTAGAACTTTGACATTTTTGTTCAAGTGAATATTTGTAATAATATTGTCGATTGCTGTTTTTGAGGTATCCGTGACCCTAGTTGGAAAATTGACCAAATAGCACAGGTTAAACATGTTCAAAATATTACAAAATCTCTTATAAACCAAATTATTATCCTCCAATACATCGATATTAATATCTCCAACTATAACAATATTTTTATATTTTTTCATTACAATTTCCAGGTAAGTTTCAAATTTTTTTAAAAATGGCTTTTCAAATCTATATTCAGGAGTTCTGTATATACATGACAAAACAAAAGAAAAATTGTCAGCTTCTATTAATGTAAAGCAACATTCAAATTCTTTATCCAATATTAATTCTTCAACTTTAGGTAAAATTATTTTCTTAGCTACTACATTAGTTTTACATAAAATCATAACTCCTCCACCAACTGTGGTCTTACGAGTAAAATGTGAACATAATTTAAAACCATTTACATTCAATCTTTGCAAATCGGAATGAGACATCTTATGCTCACTCAAAGCAACAATGTCAGGCTTACTTTCTTCTAAATTTATTTTCGCTGGAATCAAACCAGCGACTTCTTGTACCAAAGTCCAAGACGTTAACCGTTAGGCTAGCAAGGCACCCACCACCCTCACTTCGTTAATAAAATTTTACGTGAGTTTCAAACAGTTATTGTTCTAAAAACCAACAAATAACAATAAGGAAATCATAATGAGAATGATTTTAATAGTTTTTACCGTGGTAATACATGACAGACTCCTGGTGTCTTCCACCGACGCTGATACAAATAGAAGTACCAAACGCACGATTTAATACGAGCAACAACAACTACTGTACGAAGCGATTAGTTACCAAGCTTATTGCAGCTGCATTGCCGATCAAATATTGAGTTAAGGAGCAGAATGTGTCATCATAAAACAGCTTTTATAGCCTCAAAGTCATTCCATGCACAGCCTCATCAGGTAATATCAGAACAATGTAAGGTAAAGAGTTGGGCTTCAATAATGAATACCACCTTATTTCCAACTGTAATATTTTGGTATATGGCCAAACAACTATTCCTAATCAAACCTACCTAACCTAACCAAACAGCCAAAGTACGCTGCCAGTGACTTCATGTTATTGAATCAAAAAGAACTAAGTAAACAGTAAGCTGAAAAATAAAGGTTATTAGAACTGTTGGATCCTGTCGCCGCTTAGTTGCGGCCGAATCATATGTACAGCGACGGCTCTTTTCCGAAGTCTTAAAGCAGCGTGCAAGCATTTTTATTTGGTATTTGCCAGGTCACATGCCTTCAACATAAATTATGATTGAATGTACCGGGATGCGCAGCAGAATACCTTCCATGAGGTATATTTAGTTTTGTGTTTAATTCTTGACACATGTCAAGCTTAATTCTTGACAGTCACGTTATAGTACGGTACCTATTTTCTCAGCTGTTGTTTGTAAATTTCTTTAAAAATAGCCTTCTGCAACTGTTTGTATGTTTATTTTAATAACACGCCAAGTAGAAATGACTAAGAAGGCTTACAATTTAGCTTGTAGGGCCTAAGTCTGATATTGTGTAAAATAATTAATTAATTAAACTTAATGGACATACAAATCTTGACTACCTAATAATTAATGCAATAGGCTGAGCAGCTTAAAACCCAGGCCTCTGGAGGGACCGTAAGAAGCCAAACTCAGTAGGATCCAATAGTTTAAGCCTAACATACGATGTTTTTTTTATTATGTGCTCGAGTTGGGTAAGGTTTATAAGACAATGTGGTCTGGTGGATTTATTTTAGTATGTTTGGCCATTCCAAGTACAGTTTCACTCGGCAAACTTAAGTTTATCACAAAAAGCAAGTGGACATTAGTGACATGTTGTAACTCCCAAACATAAATATAAGCTAGGCCTATTATCAAATTCCCCCCTTATAGACTACCAATGTTGCACTTCCACAGACGCCCAGTGGAACAATCGAATGAAAATAATCTAAATACGTTAATGTTTTGATATTTGATATAAATATATCGGATCAAATTGATACCCCTGACTTGATATAATCGTAATAATAGATTTTTTTTATCATATATCCCGGTAATTTAAATTTTATTTACATCATATTTTGTTTGGAAAATGGCACATAATTAAAATTAGGCCTACATAATTACTTAACCATAGTATTCTTTGTGGGAGTGTTTTAAACAATGAAGAAAATACTGTAGAGTTTTGAAAATCGTAGTTTAATTACAAAATCAATTAAATGTAGGATTTGTAACGACGATATCAGGTTGAAAATCAAGGAAGAAAATAAAATTTTGTTCGATGTTGTAAAACGGTAAATAAATATAACGTTTCAGTTAGTGCTTTGTAAAATACTTTTTTTTAACAGCAAAGTTTGGATTAACAAACGTATTAACAATCTCATGTACTGCTTTAGTGTTACCGTAACGTTATTGATTATGATTTTTTATTGAGAGAAACAAGTCATGGAGGCGGAGGCATTAAAACCAGCACTGAGACGTATGATAAATTTACTTGTATTTAAGTTATTGCGAAATGTTAATAATAAATTAAAGTAGTTATTATTTGTACATACATCAATATTTTACATTGATTATTTTCATTCGATTGTTCCACCAGGCGTCTGCGGAAGTGCAACCACTACCAAGGCCTATTTATGGTTAAAATAAATAAATTAACAGCAAGGCTAAAAGTAAAATATGATGTAAAATTGTTCAATTAGGGATGGTTGGCAAACAACAATAGCATTGGCCTAGGTCTACCTAAATTATATTAGGGTTAAACTTAAATAGTCAAAGGATACTGTCTTCATATTATTGCCATTTAAACGTTGTGGACAGTATTTCAAGTTTATTAATAACATAAAAAGTTAGTATATACTCACATCTTATCTTATAATGATCTTATGATATGGATTAAACTTAAGGCTAATATACAAAACCTGAAGTATTATTCACACAAACTATCACACAAATTATAGCTTATGACACTGTACCCAAACTATCTGGAAAAAAACACAAATAAAAAGATGTACGGTATGGTTGTTTTTTAGTAGTGCGGTATAATGTTGGCATTCTCGCCGATGACACTTTTAACGCATTAAATCCAACTTAAACCACAGTCGTGTTTACATAATAGGTGTATGGAACTCGAAAGGAAACTAACTTACAGAAGGGCCATTTTGATTACCGGTATTGCTACAACATTAATGAAATTATTATTATTGTTGAACTCAAAAGAACGCCACGTTTCGAATTCCTAACAGAAAGGTGTAGGTAGGTAGAGTCTGAGTCATTATAACAAATTAATTAAATAAACTGTTCATTCATAACGTAACATATCTAACCTAAAAACAAACTTCAACCAACAAAATGACAGCGACAGCAGCTGAGCTGATGTATATTTTGACAGTTCAACAACACGGTACTACAAAGCTCAAAATATGTACTGAAATAATGTTCAATGAAAAAACTGATAATTATTAAAATGTAATAATAAATCGCCAATTATAGTTTATTTAAAGCATTAAACCGTAAAAACGTTATCCTAAAAATTTCATGACAATCCATCAAACCGTTAAAATGTAGATAGCGTCACACTACTTCGAATTCCAAACTGAGTATAAGGATTTCGTTTCACTCAATCCAATCATTTTTTAGAGGAAAGAATGTAGTTTTGATGTTTGCAACACTGCTTGTAGCCTGAGATCTGTCTGCAGAGAAGAATTACGTCATACTTGGTCTCCAGTCTGTTTGTTTACTCTGTTTTCACTGGCCATCTTGTATTTTACTTCTTACGAGTGCGCTATTTTTTATCTGTGAGTTATTACCTAATTCGTTTGTATTTCGGAGTTTTAGTGTTAGAGCAGTGTTTGTGTGTATATAACGGTACGGTAATCTTTGTGTATTATATTATGCATAAATATTACTGAAGTGTGATAAATAGTGTTTATAAAGTGTTATGTTTACTCCTTCATAGGCCTAGTGACTAAGTGACCGCAAGCACGTTATCTCGTATATTATAATATGCCACAACCCTATGTATATGTACATATATACATTTTATTGTTTATAAATACCTTTAGTAATAATATATATATATATATATATATAAAATATGACATTATTTATGTTTATACAAATTACAAAGATCCCAATGATAAATACTAGGCTACTTTTCACAAATTTGCCAAGTCCGCGACTATTTATTTATTGCTACATAACACATATTTTATTTATTTATTTATTTATTAGATCACATAATATCTATTATAGGGAATTTTCCTTAGACAGGTGAAATTGTCAATGTGTCCTTATACTAAAATACATAGGCCTAACAATATATATAATACATTCGATGATCAATCAAAATATAAATAAACAGTACAATTAAAACAAAAGTCACCCATCAAAAAATAAGGCTAAAAACCAAAATAAAATGTATAACTATAATGACAGGCTCTTAAGGTATTCATTGACACTATAAAAGTACTTTGTTTTTAAATACTTTGTCACTTCTGCTTTGAATTTTGTTATATTAGAAATGTTTTTGATACTCTGAGGGAGTTTATTATAAAATTGTCTACCTGTGTATAGAACTGATTTTTCAAAAGATGATGACTTGTGTGCTGGTATTTGTAGTAAATGTTTATGTCTAGTATAATAACCATGATTTTCCATTTTGGAATTAAAGTGTGAAGCATTCAATCCCATAAATATGGCAATGTTTAAGATAAAGACACAAGGTAAGGGCAAAATTTCAAAAGTTTTAAATATATTACGGCATGAAGACTTTACACGAACACCAGCCATCAGTCTCAGAATTCTTTTCTGAAGACGGAATACTTTTAGGCTTTCAGAGGAACAACCCCAGAATACGATTCCATATGACAAATGGGAATAAACATAGGCATAACATACAGCCTTAAGAGTAGATGTGTCAATCGAATGTGAAAGTGTTAGCAAAACATAAAAAGCCTTGTTGAGTTTTGACTGAAGCTTGGTTATGTGTTCGGACCAAGTGAGCAACTTATCAAGTATGACACCGAGAAAATTAATAGAAGATAGATTGATTGATGATTTAAAATATTCTGCCCGAGCTCTGCTACTATTGCTATAATTTGGATGAAAATTTACAATAGCGGTTTTTTCCTTATTCAGCATTAATCCATTGCAAGAAAACCACGAGTTCATGTCTTCCATAGCCTCGTTCAACATTTGCCTGAGATCAACTCTATTGCTACTCCTCAAGAAAGCCATAGTATAATCAGCATATAGAATCTAGAGTTCCTCACATTGCAAGCCAAATCATTGGCATAAAAAAGGAACAACAAAGGCCCTAGGATAGAACCTTGTGGATAAAACCTGCTGGTATTTTGACTGATGATTAGAGATGCCGGTGCACTGACTAAAAGGTGTTATACATTTGTATGTAAGTAATTGAATGTACTACAACATGTTCATATTGGTTTGGGAGTAAAATATTTGGTAAAAAACTTATATACTAAATACTGTGAAATTTTTTTGTCTAAATATGCAAAAATAGCAAAACATTCTTTTAAATATATTTATTTATAGGTGATAATAATTTTTTACTATCAACTTTATGACTTTTTTGGATTCCTTACTTCATTAGCTCTACAAAATATATATATATATATATATATATATATATATATATATATATTCACCTAGATCCCTTGATTGTGGCCCGGGTGACAAATAACCATCGTTTGTGGCCCACTCTAAAAACGGATATATTTTCATAACTAGACAATCAGTGCTTATGAAATTTTGTGTACACACTCCAAAATGGTTTTCGTAACAATATTTTATTTGCAAATGTATATACATTCATTGGTTTAGCTACTATAAAGTGCGCTAATTCACATTCAATTGTGGCCCATTTATACTAAGGTATCTAAACCCCCCTATTGTGGCCCACACGGGTATCATTTTACATTCGATTGTGGCCCAAGTTACAAAATCCACCAATTGTAGCCCAATTGCGGTGTTGCCAGATTTATTTTTCTTCTTATAACCAAACTTCCATCCTCCAAGGCTGGAAACTAGCTAGTCTGATTTTACTGAACTGAACATTTAAGGCCAAAATGATTTATTTATTTTAGGGTAAACTTTTAAATAAAATGGTAATTTACTAAACAATTTATTAAATTTATAATTATTGTTGTATGCATAATTGTAAATACATAAAAAGATTATACGAAATAAATTGTTTATTTTACAGGTTGTTACAAAAAAAATGCACTGGCTGTATATTTTCAGATTCTACACTCAAAATTAAGCAAGAAATATTGATTGACATTTTTTTTAATTCCACTCCATTTAGCGTCAGTCGGTCTGTTTGTATTTTTTCCTAAATTTAGTATATCTTTCTAACCGTTATAGGTGCTGTTTTGAAACTTGGCATACTTCATGCCTATATTTAATGATGTTTTGGTATTGAATCTAAAGTTTATATCTTTCACCGTTTCAAAATGGCGACCATATTTGTTTTTAAAAGCTAAATATCTTAAAAACCTTAATAATTAGCAAAACACCGTAAGGATCCAAAAGGTTTTGCATTTCTGTCCCTAAAATTATAGTTTAAAGATTTTGATTATCAGATAATAAATAACTGAGTTGTTGGCATTTTTACTTGTTAAAACATGCTTTTTCAGCCCACAAATGCCAAAAAAGCATTTTTTTAACTTATACAAATCATAACAACTCAGTGATTTACCATCTGATAATCAAAATCTTTATACCATTGATTTTGAGAAAGAGACAAAATCTTTTTGTTTATTACGGTTTTTGCTAATTATTAAGGTTTATAAGATATTTAGCTTTGAGAAACAAAATGGCCGCCATTTTGAAACTGTGAAAGATAGAAACTTTAAATTCAATACCAAAACATAATTACGTATAGGCATTACGTATGCCAAGTTTCAAAACAGTACTTTTATATTTTTAAAAGATACACCAAATTTATTAAAAATCACAAACAGACCAATTGACGCTAAATGGAGCGGAATTTCAAAAAATGTCACACTACATGTCTTGCTTAATTTTGAATATAGAATCCGAAAATATATAGCCAGTGCACCTTTTTTTAACACCCTGTATAATCGTAGCATGAGGGGAGGTGTATTAGTACGATAAAAATCTTGTGAAACCCCTGAATGAAGATGTTTCAATGAGTGGCGTGACCATTACATATTTTATTAAGTATCTTTTGGTTCTTGCTGTATGGCTAATTGACAAGGGTGGGCTGTTTTACAGTTTCCTTCTGAAGGCCACGATTACACACAGACCTACAGATGATATGATAACCAGCATTTAAAAAATATGAATCGTTCTCAGACGTATAACCTATAAGAGCTACCTAACTTACCCTGACTGAAACTACCTTTTTCAGAACTGGTTTCAAAGTTTCTGCCACTGATAACATTGGCCTGTCCTTTATGCCTAAAAATGTTACTTTAATAATAGCCATTACAACAATAGTTATTATTGCACAAATCTGTTGAATGTTATTAATAAGAAAAATAGTGACGACACAATTGATGGCCACATTAAGGGTTTCCTTGCCTTGTAAAGTAAGAACAGTATAAATTGACACTTAAGTTAGCAGGTATCAGCTGAAACATCGTTTTCGCCCTGCTGTACTGTAACCCAGTCAATAAAGGTAAAAGAAACGCTTTGTCACAACTAATTAGGGGAAAACTAATTTTTTGCACGATGTTAGTATACAAAATATAAACTTAAAAACACAAAGTCCCGATCCCCACCCCTCTTGCTTTCCCCCCACCCCCGCCCCAACCTTACAAAAGCAGTAATCTGGTTAAATCCTTACAGCTCAAAATCTAATGAAGTTACGGACGTGGTTTTTTCATTATTTTATGCCTGACAATATTCTAAGAAAATTATCTTAAATGCACTTTTTATGTAGATAGCTTAATTTCGCCGTAGGACTTTAATATATAACTGCGAAAAACAAGAAGTAACTTCAACTAATTGTACATGTTTATTCTTGCATCATGGGATGAGATGTTTTCAACAAAACTTATAGATAATTGAATCAGCTTTAAAATGATAGGTCTAGTAAAGATATTTGTTAACGTGATAGTTTCATAGAGAGCAATGAACAGTAGCGGACACAGCACCGCCGCGCCGGGCCTAGCAGCGCAGCGTATTGCGTACTCTGGCGCTTGGCTGTCTACGTGAGTCGGACTGCACATTGATACTGGTTTTTACTGCCCTCTCTACAGTGCTTGTTGAATACTGACAATTGTCACTAATAATATCATCTTACTAGTAGCCCGTCACGGCTTCGCTCACGATCAAAGTGCAATATTATATTTTAAATGTTAGATATATTTCGTAAAGCACTTCGTCAGCACCTGGGGGACGAAGCTTTGCTTGAAAAGCCAGGCAATTTTTTTACGAATGACTATCTTCAAGGTTCCTCTCCAAGACGAACATATTTACTTTGTTCATTTGCTAGTTTCGTTTTATTTTGGCCATTTACGCTTTACATTCAATTATTCTATCTTAATTTGTAGAAATACCTTTCTAGAAATATATACCTAACCTAATAATATATACATTAAATTTATGTATACATTGGTTCTAATCACTATTCTCACTAAAATCACATACTGATTTTTTACCAAGTGGATGTTATTTTTACAACTGAGTGGTTGTTTTTGAACAGCTGTTAAGATTCTTTTGTTTTTATTTACAAATCTTAACCCTAACCCAATGTTTTTTTTCAAACAACTTTTTATATATAACTATTTTTTCCTGAGGATGAGGCCTGATTAGAACTTATTCCTTTACCCACAAATTTGATAGTACCAACATTTGGAGGGCCCTAAAGCAGTTTTGGAACAAGGGTAGGCAAAGGTCGTGGTTTTATTCTAAAATATTAACTATCTTCCTTACATATGCGTGTTCAATCTGTCCATTTTAACTAATAACGGTCTAAGTTGTTTAAATTAAAATGTTAAATACCATGTTGCAATGGCTTGTGTTCCCTACCCAATGTTCCTTTGCCGTGCCGTGATTTGATATTGTTTTATTTTATTTTATATTGTTAATTGCCAGAAAACCGATAAATTATTAAGTCAAATGGTTTCATTAACGGAGAGTGAGTATAAATACTACGTGAATATGTATGGTTGGTGATGTGGCTCCTGTGCGAGGCATCCAATGCAGGTCTAGGGACGGCCGGGACGGGCACCGGTGTAGACGATGTTGTACTACCAAGAATTACATTATTGAAGGTTTTCCCCATGCCCTTGGACAGTGCCATTTTGGAGAGCTCATGAGGAATGCCCGTCACCACAAAATAGGATCATTGATTGTAGAATAACTAAAAAAAGCTTTAAAGTTTATAAAGAAGTAAATGGCATAGCAGAAAATGATTCAACCAGAAGATTGGACATCATTTCCATAAACAGAAGAAGAAATAAAGGATTTATCATCGATCCAACAGTCCGGGTTGAAACAAATCAAAGCCAGCCAACAGATGTCAATCAAGAAAAGGTAATGATTTATTTACCAACGACGATATGGTATTTTTTAAGATTATTATGACATAGAAACTTTTGAAGTTTTTGGTTTGTTCATTGGAGCCCGATGAACATTATCACAGTTTTTTGTTGACTTTTGGACGAAATTTAATTTAAATCAAAAGAAAATTTATTCAATAAATTAACTAGTCACAAGGTATTACATTCATGGCACAAAACCAGAGAAACAAGTACTGGGAGGAACGTAAAAGAATTATTAAAACAGCAGCAGAAATCGTTAGGGAAGACATTGAAAAAATTAATTACGACTGTGGAAAATACTTAAGTGAAAAGGAACTGAGTATACTGTATCAAATGATTTATCCCTGATACATTGGCAATATTTACGAGTTCAGTGACTAAAGAAAGAGCTGGAAATTCGTCCCCTGACATATATGGAAAACATCCTGTAATTAACCATACAATAATTTCAGCTGTAAGACCAAGGTCATCCTTTTCGTCAATACAAACTTCTTTGTCTCTATATTGGAATAGAATGTATGGGTCACAACATCTGACTGAAGGAACTTTCTGCGATGCGCTGTATAATTAATGGTCTTCATACTATGAAAGTGACAGATACATAAGGTATTTAATTACGCTGGGCCCCCCAGTACTACAAAATAATTCATTTACACAGTATGTTTCCATCAACGCTATCGTTAACGTAAAATCATTAGACGGGGCTTAAATGTATTTCATGATATGGGAGGAATCACATATATCACTCCATCGTCCCATGTCTCCATCACCTTAGAAATACCTAGATTAATTGACGGATCGTTTAAGATTGCAGAATAAATTTCGTAAACGATCGTATGTAAAGTGAAAAGCAAGTGACGTAGCTGGCATTGTTATGGACGACTTTTCAGATGTTATATCGTTAAGGAAAACAAATTCAAACACATAGTACCTTTTATTTATCCACCTAATCTGCTATGGGTCAGTGAATGTAACACTCAACAATTTATTCTGAGCATGTACAACTTATCAAAGCTCAAAACCCTCAATGAAACCTAATGAAACTCAATGATACTTTAAGTTTAACCAATTAACCACAAAAATGTCTCTTGTCAAATTTGTATTTAGCAAAACTTCAAAATAACAGAAAAAAGCGACCAGCGAAATAAGCGACCATCACGGAATGCGCGAAATAAGCGGCCAAACTTCCTTGAGTCCTGCCCACCCCCCGTTCGAGGTAATTCAACCAGGGTATGTGTGAAATAAGCGGCCAAAATTCCCTTACCTTACCTTACCTCTCCCCCACCGGACTTCAAAGTTACCATGTTATTCTAACGGAGGAAAGATATGTTATGATTTTCAAAGATGACTAATTTAATTATTGTAAACATTTGTTAACTCATTTAGGTAGCGAGCTGTAATCTAAATGTTATGAATGAAGATTTTTAAACACAATTCTTAGGCGTAGCAACACCAATGAGCTCTATGAATAATTGGAGAGATTAATGCTGGTTGGATTTTCGTGCCATTGGCAGAATTTTCCCCTTTATATACCAAAACATTACAAAACGATAGTGGTACCTTGGTACATGGTGTTCATTTTCTTATGTTGTTACTGTAGAGGGGAGATATTGTGCTTCCAGCTGCTTTTCAAATATGGCACGCTTTCTGTCAGAAACTGCAAGGCAGTAGTCTCTCCAGATTGTATACAGCTCACTGAACAACGTGCCGGAAACCGCTAGTATTATTTATAAATATCAAAAGGAAAAAAATTTAAATTTAAAATGATTGTGCATATTTCGCTGGTCGCTTTTTTCCCGACACCAAACTTCCACCAACTGCTGCTCATTAAAATCTTTTGAGGGTTTACCACCAAATTCAAATTTGTTAGGGTGTAAAATTCCAACAGAATAATGGGGTTGGCAGTATATATAAAACAACATATTAATCCCTAAGCCCATGATGAATCCTCCTGTTCAAAGCGAACTTTTCCTACTAATATATTGCAACTGTAAACCATAGTATGTTACAACATACTGTAGCTGTCATAAAGCTGGGTTCGATTGCACATCTATGTGTGGGCACTGCAGTAGAAAGAATTGTAACAATTCTTCGGACCAAACAGACGAAATATTAGAAAATTACCTTTATAAACAACTAAAAAGAGAAAAAATTGTAATCATAAATTTTATTTGTTGTGCAGGGATTAGTAAGTTATTGAAAATACTATTATTATTAATCAGTGGTAAAAGTGTACTTAAACTGTTTTTTTTTTTTTTTTTATGAAACTAGAATTAAAAGTTGTTCTATTTGATCTACATTCAAACTGAATAACTATTCAAGATTACGGATACGAGTACATACAGCAGTGCCCCTCAGCAGCGAGTGGCATCGGCCGGCTCGAGGCCCGGCAGCGCGATGTCCGCTACTGTTTCATCAATCTCTATGAAACCATCATTTGAACAAATATCTTTACTAGACCCATCATTTCAAAACTGATTAAATTATCTATAAGCTATTAGTTTTGTTGACAAAATTTCATCCCCTGTTCCAAGAAAAAAAAATTACAATTAGTTTAAGCTACTTTTTGTTTTTCGCAGTGGCAGTTTTTTTGTATATATTGAAGTATTACGGTGAAATTAAGCTGTCTACATTACAAGTGGATATAAGATAATTTGCTTAGAACATCGTTAAGCATAGAATAATTAAAATAACGTGTCCGTAACTTCATTAGTTTTTGAGCTGTAAGCATTTAACCAGGGTACTGCTCTTGTAAGGTTATGGTGGGGGGGGGGACCAAGAGGGGGGGGGGTTGGGACTTGGTGTTTTTTTAGTATACTAACATCCTGCTGAAATTCAGCTTTCCCCAAATTAGCTGCGACACGAAACCTTTATTGACTGGGCTAATGGTGGTTACACGTGGGGAGAGCACCATCAACACACACTCCGCACTGATAAAATTCGCCACACTACTAAAACTGAACAACATGGCAACAGCGCGATCTTGGGCCACATTTGGTGGTATTTTGCTACCCCGAATGTGGCCCTCAATTGTGGCCCACGTGGGCCACAATCACAGGTAAAAAGTATCCGCCTGGGCCACAATCACGGGGCCTAGAAAACTATATATATATATATATATACATATATAAAAATTTGAACGAATGGTGTTTTTGGCATCTGGGGACCTCAAAATGAAACGTTATCATGGTCTCGGGCTTAAGTCTTACCATGAGACCTACGGTAATAGCTTCTTCCCTATAGGGGAAATTCGCTAAAAGGTTTGAATTTTAATTTAGTATTGGAGAAAAAGTAACAAATGAATAATAACGGTCCGGATGGATCCCTTGGGAACTCCTAGCTTAATCTGATTTAGATTTGAATTTAACTTTATTTTACAGTTTTTTCCATGATATAATTTATTTGTACAAACTGTTTTCTATTAGTCAGATATGATTTGAACCAATTTAAAGAATTATTTTTGACCCCTATTTCCTGTAATTTTGAAAGCAACAATTCATGATTCACACTGTCGAATGCCTTTGACAGGTCCATGAATACTCCTAAGACGTTCTCGCCTTTATCTATGGAATCAATCATTTATTCAGTAAAACTTACTGCAGCTATAATTGTAGATTTTTGCTTACTAAATCCGTGTTGAATATCATCCAAATGTTTGTTATTTTCTAAAAAGGTTGAAAATCGATTTTAAGACCATCTTTTCATAAATTTTGGATATAAATGGGAGTAAATATACAGGCCTGTAGTTTCCGACATCTATAGGGTCATCCCTTTTGTAGATTGGCACTACCTTTGCAATTTTTAATTTTTCTAGGAAATAGCTGCTAACGAAAGAATAATTAATCAAATGCACTAATATTTTACTAAGCTGTTTTTCAACATATTTTATTACTGTCATTGGGACATCATCGTGTCCACAATGAGCCAATTATTTTTTGAACTTCTTCTTCGTTGGTATTGGTAAAACAAAACAAAATTTGACGGTTGAAAAACACTGGGTTTTCAGGAGAAACATCATGAGGTGATTTGGTCGTATTTGGTAAGAGATTGATAGGGCAATCTTTTACAACTGTGGTAAAATAATCATTAAACAGGTTACTTACTTCAATTGGATCACTTGAAACTGAATTTCCTTCTTTTATTTCTATATTCTTTTGATGATTTTTTACCTTGTTACCAGTTTCTATACTAATAATATTCCATGTGTTTTTAATAACATTTTTAGGAAGTTTAATTTTGCTATCATATAAATCTGTTTTTGTTTTTGGATGTTGTTTCTTATAGCCTATGCCTTATTTTTAATCCTAACTTACATATTTTTGCCATTTCTAGATTGTTTATTTTTCTGGAATGTCTACTAATGTTAATAATTTCTTTCTTTTCATTTTTCAGAGTACTACTTATCCAATTATTTTTTAACATCTTAATTTTTACTCTGTTTTAAGGAAATGCTAAATCAAAATAATAGGAAAAGGTCTGTTCAAACTCTTCATATTATTTGTTATCTACTGAAAAGTGTAAGACATTCTCCCAAGTTTCTGCCCTTAATAGTTTTTTTAAAAATTCCACGTTTCCAGTTGTAACGTTCCTCTTAGTATCAGTTAATATAAGTTTTCTTTTGACTTTCTTACTCTCACAGTCTTACAAGCTCTAAAATTTGACCGTCATCATAGTCTGACAATAATGTAATTACTCCACTGGCTTTAATTTCATATTTATCAAAATTTGTTAAAAAGTTATCAATTGCACTTATAGATCCATTAAATACCCGAGTAGGAAAATTTACAAAATATGACAAATTAAAACTTTTTGGAATATTTTTCAGCTTACCATGAGCAATTTTAGCTAGAGTATTATTGCTTGTATCTAAAACATCGATATTAAAATCCCCTGCTAGAATTATGTTTGGTATTTTTGTTAAAAATTAACTAATTAAAATACTAAGGTTTTCTAAAATTATGTTCCGTTTATATATTAGAATTTGATGACCTATAAATACCTAATGAAACAAATTTTATGCTATCTCGTGTGAACAATGTTGCACAACACTCAAATTGTTTTTTTTTCGAGAAGACACTCTTGATTAACCCTTTGAGTGCCACGCAACGATATATCGTTGTGCACGGAACATCCGAAAAATACTTCACAACGATATATCGTCGTCGGTGGTCTTACCGAAAAATACATTGCAACGATATATCGTTGTTATGGAAAATTTTTCTTACGTCATTACTTTTTATTATTTCTTTCAGGTGATTTCCAGGATAGTTTCTAGCTCTATAAATCTAGTAGTTATTTGGTGAAAATCTTATATTTGAACAATGTTTATTTATCTGAAAAAAATATAAAAAATTTCCTGCATGTATAATATGTACCTATTCAAATTTTTTATTTTTTATTTTTTAGGTATTATATATGTGCATAATATTATAGCTAAACTTTAAACTTACAAAACAAAAAAAGTTTCATAATAATATCTTACCAAATAAAAAAGTTATTGATTTTATGTACAAAACCCTTGCAAAATGTTGATTTTGTGTTTCGTTGTTATAGAAAATTTTTCTTACGTCATTACTTTTTATTATTTCTTCCAGGACATTTCCAGGATATGTTCAGGTAAACATATACTCCATAAATATACGAGGCCTAGTTAGTTTGCTTTATGAAATAATATTGTAATAAAACTTAAACCCTTGAATAAAGTTAGGCTACTGTCTTGTGTACTAATTTACCGTTTTTATATTTTTTTACATTTATGGAAATAACTCGTCCGCCTACAGCCCAAATTTGATGAAACTTTCAGGAAATATTTTGGGAAACATGTCCTCTATAAATCTAGTAGTTATTTGGTGAAAATCTTATATTTGAACAATGTTTATTTACCTGAAACAAATAAAAAAAAATTAAAAGAAATTTCCCACATGCATATATGTATTCAAATTTTTTGTTTTTTATTTTTTAAATATTATATATGTGCATAATATTATAGCTAAACTTTAAACTTACAAAACAAAAAAAGTTTCATAATAATATCTTACCAAATAAAAAAGTTATTAATTTTTTTGCAAACCCTTGCAAAATGTTGATTTTGTGCCTGGCACTTTTTGGATATACTCTGTTAAAAACTCTGGCACTCTAGGGATATGACGACCGAAAAACTCTGGCACTCAAAGGGTTAAGGATGCTTTGCTTACATTAGATGGGAAAATAATGAGGTTGGTCAGACTGTTACCATTACCCATCATGGAATAAAGACAGCAGAAAGGTGGGACAATTTTATTCTATGTAGGGTGGTGGAAACTTTCAAATTACTGTCGGAGAATATAAAGTTTGGGACAAAAACTAATCTTATTCATGAATTCCACACTAGACAATCTTTCAGAAAATATAAAACATACATAACTTCAACAAGAACGGCACCTTGTTTTCAAGATGTCAAACAGTTCCACAGATAACTTAGACATCGTCTAGGCCTACATTTGTAAACAAACTCTGTTTTTATATTCTAACTTTTACTACGGTACTTTACTATTGTTTCCGACAAAAACAAATGTGATTACCTTCTTCAAGAGGGTCAAATTGATTAAACCTTTCAGTGCTAAGCTTCTGAAAGGAGTCGTTGAATATGTGATGTTTTGTTGATTTTTTAAATGTCTTTAACGCCTGAACAGTTTACATTAATAAAAACGTGCTTCCACTGGACACACAAAACAGTAAAGGATAGGTAAAAAGTAGCAAAACACCTGATCAGATGTGCAACTCACAAAGAATCCACCCATCCCGTCAGCTTGGACCCAAGCCGTCCACCGTTTGCTTAAGGTCTGCCCTCCCCTTCAACTCTGCCACAGACAGGTGAACTCTACATGACTTGCACATAAAAACCACTGACTGTGACGGGATTCGAACCATCGATCCAAGTGTTACCCCCGGCCGGGAAGGTAACGCCTTAGACCGCACAGCCACTCATCAGACTAGCAGCTGTAGCAGACCAGGTGGTATTAGAGCCTAGGCCCTGGACGAAGTAGTTCAGATTGTGTCTACCAGGTTTCACCACATGTCAGACACAGACTGCAGACTGAGCAATTAACGGTACCTACAATCGCTTATGAAGCAGTAAGTGTTTATTGATAACAGAATCAAAAGACGATATATCGGTCCATAGCACTGAAAGGGTTAAGTTACTTTATCCCAAAAAAACAAATCTAAAATTGCCATACACAATGCACCTGTACCAATTCTAGCATGGGTGTTACCGTTCACTGGAGAATCGTTTGTTCCAGTTTGGCTGTGATGAAATGTAAGTAACTATGCTTGTTCTGTTGGTTTTAATATTACCACACTAAGTTACGTACAGTTCTCATTTACATTTTATTTCGGCTGGAATGCAATGTTTCCTCACATTAAAACCTGTTTTGTCACTTACAGACTTTCGTTCCTGACTGAACTGCTACATGCAACCAGTTCAGAGTCTGCTGAGTGTGGATCAATTGGTGTTACCACAAAAATAACAGGATATTTTGAGTAACATGTTAAAAAGTTATCAACAGTGATATTTATTCTGTTACACTAAATAACACCACACTCTATAGGAACACTCTACACCACCACCCTAGCTAAAGGAAAGGTTTGGTGATGACAGCCGCCAAATTATGTAGGCTAAACCTAATTATTTTAAAAATCTGTTAGTAGGCCTAGGACTTACTTTTTGGCTCTCCAGTATGTTTATCTTTGCAAATCCAAACGTCCTCTACTTCACCATACTGACCAAAAGCTTCCCTTAACTCTTCATCAGATACATCTTTGATCTGGGCGACAAAAAGTCTAGAATTAGGAGGGTCGTCTAGTTTAGAGAATTTATCGTGATCTTTGGAATGACTGTCCCTCATTTTCAAGTTGTTTTATTGCACTTTGAAAAATGTAGATACCTAGTGTTAAATGGATGAACAAATATATAATCAGCCTATTTTCAACAAGTTTGAAACAATATAGTTAAGCCTAACCAAGACAACTAATTTATGTTACTGTAGACACTGAACTATAACCAAAGCCCAACATTATATTAGAGATAGATTCATTCCAGTGTTTCCACACAGCGGTAAAAAATATCCCACAAGCTGATACAAAAAATCCCACTTTATCCCACACTTCACCTTATAATATCCCTCTAAATATCCCACACTTTCCCACTGATTTTTCAAACAGTGCAACACAGTTAATGCTAAATATAATATGATATGATAGAGCTTATTTCGATCTACTAATTACCTATATTTTACATTTTAGTACCTCAAAGGATTTTGAGTAATGCGATATAAATGCCATAAGGCTGGCAAGTGAACTAAGATAAGTAATTTAGTTCCGTGAGAGGTATTAATATTTATAATGGTACTGTAGTACTAAAGAGAACGAAGTGACTACGTACACGTCCAATGTAAGGGCAAATTCACTTCGCTACCGCTTAGGTTAGGTTAGGTTAGTTTACGTTACGTTAGGTTAGGTTAGGATAGGTTAGATTACGTTAGGTTAGGTTAGGAGGTTTTCTGGCTCTCAATTTGTTTTAAAAATCACAGGATAAGTAACGTACGGTGCATAATTTGGAACGGACGTGAACAGTAACAGCTCACGCCGGACGTGTACGTAGCCTCTGCCTAAAGAGAACGACATTGGTAATAATGATAGCAAATATTTTCCTTGTTAATTACAACGAGTTCGTACGCAGCACGCTGCCGTGAGGGAAGTGAATTTCCACATAAAAACTTTTAAAACTCCAAATCAGTGTAATAACATAAAATTTTCCAATTTTTATTGAAATCTGAAAACATTGATTTTTGGCTGTTCTGATGTTCCTGGTTTCATTTACCTGCAAAGCTGGGAATACAAATTTGTCCATTATAATGTTAGGAGAAGGTCCAGACAGGCTTGAAAGTAGGCGTGAGGTTGCTGGGGATGATAAAAGTACTCCAACAAAGGAATAACAGGCTTTTCTAGTGTAAAATCCCCATAAGACAACGTACTGTGTTTAGTCGATACACATTTTCTTTATTAACTCGGTAAATATGTATGCTAGAATGACGAGAGGGCTTAAAACTTTTGCCTCACTAATTCCCATCTTTTTACATGCAATAATCTTACATACGGGGCATTTTTGACCCTTTTTGGGCCCAAAAACTCAAAATTTGAAAAATTAATCCCCAAAAAAGGAGTTTAGAGTTTTCCGATTGTTTTGTCCAACGAACTTGTCCAACTGATTACAGAAATGAATGTCCCTACCAAATTTGAAGTAAATCGTACAAAAAATGCAACCGCTAGAGTGCAAACACACACATATAAAATCAACTCTTAAGGTAATTTTACGGTAATTTACAAAAAGTTTAGGGTAATTTCATCACACGTTTAGGGTAAAATTTCATCTACCTGGTGGCAACACTGTGCACGAGTGAGGAATGAATCAGTGTTTCCACATGAGGGATTTTTATCCCATATATGGGATATTTTGACTGCTTGTGGGATAAAATGAGATTGTGGGATAAAGTGGGATATTTTGGAAATCAGCATTACGTCTGCTAGTTTGCTTACGACCAGACCACCTTAGCAGTAGCATAGACCTGTAGACCATTAGCAGTACTGCGGTACTGGTAGTAGTGGCAGTACCACTTCTAGTCTAGTGGATTTTCTCGTCGTACAGACAGTTGCGGGGTTTATAATTTCCCACGTTGTTATTATTTTACCTATTTTATTGCACCTATTATTATTTTATAAACGTCACAGAACGAAGAACGAACACTAAATCACACCAGTGAATGTCGCTGGCCTGGCCTTGTTAGTGAATTTCCTTTGGAAAGTGAACTATTAGCATGACCCGCACGGTGAAACTTAAGCCCGGGACCACCATAGAAGTTTCTAACGTGACCCCCTGAACACGTTTTGGGGGGGTCGTTCAAAATTGTATATATATATATGTGTATATATATATGTATATATATATATATATATATCACACTAACACTAAATCACACCAGTGAATGTCGCTGGCCTGGCCTTGTTAGTGAATTTCCTTTGGAAAGTGAACTATTAGCATGACCCGCACGGTGAAACTTAAGCCCGGGACCACCATAGAAGTTTCTAACGTGACCCCCTGAACACGTTTTGGGGGGGTCGTTCAAAATTGTATATATATATGTGTATATATATATGTATATATATATATATATACAATTTTGAACGACCCCCCCAAAACGTGTTCAGGGGGTCACGTTAGAAACTTCTATGGTGGTCCCGGGCTTAAGTTTCACCGTGCGGGTCATGCTAATAGTTCACTTTCCAAAGGAAATTCACTAACAAGGCCAGGCCAGCGACATTCACTGGTGTGATTTAGTGTTCGTTCTTCGTTCTGTGACGTTTATAAAATAATAATAGGTGCAATAAAATAGGTAAAATAATAACAACGTGGGAAATTATAAACCCCGCAACTGTCTGTACGACGAGAAAATCCACTAGACTAGAAGTGGTACTGCCACTACTACCAGTACCGCAGTACTGCTAATGGTCTACAGGTCTATGCTACTGCTAAGGTGGTCTGGTCGTAAGCAAACTAGCAGACGTAATGCTGATTTCCAAAATATCCCACTTTATCCCACAATCTCATTTTATCCCACAAGCAGTCAAAATATCCCATATATGGGATAAAAATCCCTCATGTGGAAACACTGATTCATTCCTCACTCGTGCACAGTGTTGCCACCAGGTAGATGAAATTTTACCCTAAACGTGTGATGAAATTACCCTAAACCTTTTGTAAATTACCGTAAAATTACCTTAAGAGTTGATTTTATATGTGTGTGTTTGCACTCTAGCGGTTGCATTTTTTGTACGATTTACTTCAAATTTGGTAGGGACATTCATTTCTGTAATCAGTTGGACAAGTTCGTTGGACAAAACAATCGGAAAACTCTAAACTCCTTTTTTGGGGATTAATTTTTCAAATTTTGAGTTTTTGGGCCCAAAAAGGGTCAAAAATGCCCCGTATGTAAGATTATTGCATGTAAAAAGATGGGAATTAGTGAGGCAAAAGTTTTAAGCCCTCTCGTCATTCTAGCATACATATTTACCGAGTTAATAAAGAAAATGTGTATCGACTAAACACAGTACGTTGTCTTATGGGGATTTTACACTAGAAAAGCCTGTTATTCCTTAAATTACCGTAAAATTACCTTAAGAGTTGATTTTCTTCTCTGAAAGCTCAAAATACTCTCGAGATTAGTTTTAAAACATGATGTAGGCATAACAAGTAAAGTAACATAGCATTTAATACTCGTCTTTGGCCATATATTACACATAAAAAGAAATATTAAAAAATTCAAATAAATATTCTGTTGTAATATTTTTATTCAGCGATATTCTGAATTATGTGCTGGTCTGCTGGTCTGCTGGTATCGCTGATAATATAAACTTGCTGATACATGTTATTAACAGTTGTTGGGAGTACTTTATTGTTTTATAAACTTATTTCAGTTGTACAAATTTGTTAATGTTATTTTTTCTAAATAATAATGTCCAGAGAATCTGTTAGTCATCTTATTACTACAGCATTTGATTAGATCAATATTTGTCTTTGCAATACCCACAAATTTACACATGTTATGCCCTGTGTTGTGATATTTTTATGTGCGCTCACCTGGCTCACCATATGGATTTCACAGGCATAAAATACAATTGAGTTCGTTCATACAAATTATGTGTCAAAATAGAGACAATCTTCAGTAAAAATATTTTCTACAACAGCGCTGTAAATCTAACAACCTATATTTAACCAAATTAACCTGATATAGTTTTACTGTTAATAATTAGGGGGTTCTATGTTATTATGTTTTGCCCAATTTTGGACACATAACATAATGTGCCTCAATTTTATCTGTTCGAAAATTGTGTTCATAACATTGTGTTCATTGCAATTACATGCATCTCTACAGTCTAATAGAATAGGATAAATAGGATGTACATACTAGTTATATCTATTGCATAATACTTTTAATTTACCTAGCACTTAATGTAAATGTTTTAATTCCTGTAAAAACCCATTTTACATTGCCACAACATCTAAATTTGAATTATAAAGGGGCTCTAGATTTTACCCTAAAACTCCATTGCCCTAAAATTACCCTAAGACCAGTAAAATTACCCTAAAAAGGGTTATTACCCTAAAAGTGACAACACTGTGCATTGAAAATCAGTTGGTTCGACCACTATTTGAAAATTACCATTTTTCGCCATAAATTACCCTCAAAAAAATTTTCGAGGTCCAGTAAGCGCATTATTGATATTTGTAAAATATACGTTAATTCAGAAAGTAAAATTTAAAACTGTCTGCGCACATCAAATGACTTAAATGTTGAAATATAAAATAAATTAAGACATCAACGTCATATATAGTTCTAACCATGCAATTATTTTGTTGCCCTTTTTAAAGTCAGTGGCATTTTTACGTTTTGGTAGGAAACGGTCCAAACACTGATTTTGTTACTATCTAACGTCAACCAAATGACAACTGGGTCCAGTATACAAAATTTTCAGATTTTGGTAGGATTATCTCATCTGGCGAATTGCAGGTCATGAGGCCAACACGATAACCACTACGTTACCCTGTCTATTTTTAATGTTGTTAGGCTATAGAACATAGACAAATTTGTTTATAGGCCCAATGCGTTTACGCCGTCTGGTGCTATATTTATTATATAGCAAATAATAGGAAAAAATATGCTTAAGTCTAAAAATAAGAGTGACAAATAAGAAATATAACAAGCTATTAAAATGTAATAAACCCTTGAATGACATTACCCTTTTTAACCCTCAAAAGTAGATTACCCTTGAAAATACCCCCGACGGGTAAAATTACCCTCGAAAAGGGTAATTACCCTCGAATTCCCAACGAAGTGACTACGTACACATCCAATGTAAGGGCAAATTCACTTCGCTACCGCTTAGGTTAGGTTACGTTTTCTCGCTCTCATTTTTTTTTAAATCACAGGAAAAGTAACGTACGGTGCATAATTTGGAACGGACGTAAACCGTAGCGGCTCACGTCGGACGTGTACGTAACCTCTGCCAATTCCCAACGCTGTGAAAATTGAAATGCAGAGGCTACGTACACGTCCGACGTGAGCCACTACTGTTCACGTCCGTTCCAAATTATGCACCGTACTTACTTTTCCTGTGGTTTTTAAAACAGATTGAAAGCCAGAAAACCTCCTAACCTAACCTAACCTAACGTAACGTAACCTAACCTAACATAACCTAAACGGTAGCGATGTGAATTTGCCTTTACATTGGACGTGTACGTAGTCACTTCGAAATTGAAAGATACCGTGCCAGTTCCAAGTTCCAGGTTCCAATGTTCCTAGTCCAAGTCCAAGTTCCAATTTCCAATTCCAATCCAGGAATAACCAGTGATGCAACATGAACAACAGAGGCTACACAGATTTCCCTAGATCAGCGAAACAAATCCCTAGATTAGTGGGAAGATTTCCTAGATTAAGATGTTCCTACATGTGATGTATTTCATATAACATAGGTATTACCTTGTTCATGGTTATAACTCACTATGGCTGTGGATATACTACAAGCCGAGATATCGTGTAACGGTACTTTCTTTTTACAAAATGGTGACTTAATGAAAAGTGCTTTTGGTTTTTGAAGTACAATAAAATGAGTTATTTATATAACTAATAGTATTATTATTGATCCCAGTTGCTTAGATACGATATTATCAACGATATATACGACATACGATTATCAATAACATTCCTTTTGTAAATCCACTAACAAAAACTAAAGGACCGATTTAAATAGTTTTGATCTGAAATTGAAGCTCCTGTCCTCCAGAGATTGGTACTTATATTTTCAGAAATATTTTACAAGTAAAAGAGATGCTCCTGTTTAACATTTTGATCAAATTTAGTTGAACTATTCACCAGAAATTACAATTATATATGTGTTAATTGACTCTACAGGACTCGTCCTTCCAGGCCGATTATGAAATTTGTTTACTAAGTTTTCTCTAACTTTTTGTGTATGTGTGAACTAATACAATACATTTTAAAAATGGAAGGAAACGTCGTTCCTATCTTGTGTGATAAATTTTGTTTCCTTCAACCTACTTGGTAAAGTCAAATTTTACTCCTTGTAATGAAGGAGTATAATATGTGTGCTACTTTGTCTCCCGCGGAACAGAATCAGCTGACATTTCGCTGCAATCATTAATGATGACGACCGTCTCGCCGCAGTAATGCACCTGCCTTTTTTTTGGAACTTTTGGAACATGTTCCATGGAACTGTGACAAAGTGCTTCTCTCACGTTACAGTGAAAAAGAACGGAATGAAGTACTGAATATAGCTTCATTGTAGGCGTTGTAACTGTTTATAAGCTCAACCTATATTATTTTATTTAGCCACCA
This sequence comes from Allygus modestus, assembly GCA_963675035.1. NCBI lineage: Eukaryota > Metazoa > Arthropoda > Insecta > Hemiptera > Cicadellidae > Allygus > Allygus modestus. The sequence continues at coordinate 245,001,394 of OY776111.1, read as the reverse complement.
TAGCATAGTCCTGAGGGTAGTACCATAGATTAAGAATACTAAGGAGTATGTTTAATCTATGGTAGTACTTACTCCTTAATCTATGGCCTTACTCAATGTTAGTATCCAAAACCTTAATTAATTGTATGACACCATATAAAAACAGTGCAATTTGTGTTGTTTAATACAATCTTAGTTAATGGGTGGATTTAAAATGGATAAATAAGTTATCTATGGTATTCTCCTTACAGTATTACCCAGCAGAGTATAGGTTATACCATAGATTAAGCATATGCTTAGTCTATGCTTATACATATCGAATTAAAAGAGAGTGGAAAATGGAATGGATTCTCGACTAGAGTCGAGGAACAGCAAGTAGGAACGGAACTCTTAGTAACGTAACGCTTCTACCAAACCTATTCCATGCTTTGTCACTGGAACGAACCGGATCGTGAAAGTAACCGGTTCAATGTCAAAAAAAAGGCAGGTGCATTACTGCGGCGAGACGGTCGTTAATGCTGCAGCTATAAGGGAATCGGATCAGCTGATTAATATTTCGCTCCAGCTGCAATTAACGTTCCGAGTTTAGTTATTACGCATTACGTAACCAAAATGGACAGCGATTGTGAATGTGAATACTTATGGCAGAATTCAAGGAATCCTCGTGACAAAAACAATCTCAACAGAGCAGGCCAAGCCCTAGTGGAAGTGATCAATAGAAATCAATAGAAATCAATAGAAATTTCTATTGATATCACTAGACTGTTCGGTGATATCAATAGAAGTCTATTGATGTAAATACGTATCACTAGACATCAATAGACATCAATAGAAATCATTAAAACCGAGGTAAATAGAAATCATTAAGAGTTTATTGACATGTATTGATATCAATAAAGATCACTACAACAACTACAAGTAAATAGACATCATTAAAATCATGGTAAATAAACATCAATAGACATCATTATATAATTTTATTAATTGAAAAAGATAACCATTACAATTTTTTTACAATGCCAAATGAATAAATTTAAATAAAATTATATATAATTTATAAATTACGAAAAAATGTTATTAGGCACTATATTATTAGAAAAGTCTATAGCAGTTTGCTAGTTTTCTTATGAAATGGTTACTATATTATTATAACATGTCTGCATTAATATATTTTTTAATTTTAAAATTGTATTACTAAATAATTATAACAATCCTATATTAATATATATATTTTAACTACGGAATGTTATTGTTGTATTATTATAAAAAAATCAATTACTGTTTTAAAATTAATTTTGTTAACTGTTTTGGTACATATTTTAAATGTAAATGCCCTTGTTTATTTCACAATATTATGTCGACTAATGACAGTATATATATACGGTATATATATATAAAATAATCAGTATTACTATTTACCTAGTTTTATTTATAGTTTTAGTATTTAAAAAAATGTAATAAAAAGGATTATGATCAGAAATTATCAATAAAACATAGAGAATATAAATTTAATTAGAATGTATTTATTAATATACAGTTGACATATCGATGGTGTATATACAATTCTATTATAAAATAAGAAAATACAAATTGCATAGCTTGCTTTTTACTAGTCACCAATAAAATATAACTGCCGATCACATCCCATAGTCTCATTATGAGCAAAGAGAAAAAAACCGTGTGCGGCGCCGGCGCCTGCAAAGGTCCCAAAGCAAAACACATTGCCACCAGCCACCAAAACAGATGACGTCTGCCGGAAGCTGTAACGGTCAACGGTCAACCTTTGTTTGGCAACTGATTGATTGTTTCGTACCAAGTTTTAAAAGTTTTCCAGGCTTTATTGGTTTCTTAATTGAGTATATTTACATAAACTTCATTCAAGAGTTACTTCAGTTATACAGTTTTGCTTTAAACCTGTACTGTTTCTAGGTAAGTGACATACACTTTTTAGTTTCTAGCTATAAGCATAACCTCAATAACTACTTGGTACACAATTCACACATTTAATTTGTATTGAAGTGTAAATTTGAGTACTGCTGTTGGAATGATAAATAAATAAATAGACTAATTTAGTCCTGGATGCCAGGTTCCTGTCATGCATATTTTTGAGAAATCATAGAAACTAGACGTACAGTACCTAAGTTAGTTATAACTTATAATTTGCATTATCGGGTGAGTTTTTAAAGTTTTCATTTGCCAAAGTAAGTTAATTATGTAATATAAATCCTGACACTAGGCCTATCAATCTCCAGGAGGTGTAGGATATACTTTCATAAGCGGAACGATATAGGCCTAAAGAACTGAATGAAATTGTTCGATACGGTATATCGATTAGGTCGATATTTGTATCTATTGCAAAATATTTTATAGTCTGTACATAAATCTTTACGTCATGTTAGTTTTGTTTATTTTGTTTTTCAATTATGGTAGGCCTAAACTTAAAATAAAATTTATAAAAATTACTGTTGCGATGTCCTCCTGAATATATATCACTCACAGATACATGTGTATGATTGTAAGGTTGTATCAGTTAAATTTACTCAGTTGAACTTACTGTATGTAGGAAAAATAAATAAAAAATTAATAAGCACATATATCCTCCCCTCGCCATACCCAACACTTGCCAAACCACAAGTCAAGATCTGTGAAGACCCTTATGGCTGGGCCTACTTACAAAATTAGCATAAAATGTGAAAAAGGTAATATAGAGTTGCGCAACAAATTATTTTCAAGTATTTATTTCATACAACAAATTTTACAGCAGGTCCTAGCGTTTTTATGATTGATTCACACGAAAATCATTGTAGCCTAAGTTTTTTCCACAATGTAACAAAATGTTCAAAAATTATAAAATATGGTGATGTCAAAATATGATTTTTCATGAACGGTACTGGTATTTATTTAACGTTTTATCATGTGAAAAGTTGTGACATCTTGACGATTGCTTCATGTAAACAAATGTGATAATAATGTGTTAAAATAGTAAAAATATAGTACTGATGTAAAATTATTAATTTTAAACATTAATTTCACGTTTTTACTACCATATAACTTATTTGCATGATTATTTGTTCACAGAAATTGTCAAGGAAAGAATCCTGGAGGAAAATCCTAACACAGCAAAGAAAGAAATTGTGCTTGGAAGTGGCAGTATCAGCCAGTACATCACTCAGAAAATTGCCACACTAAACAACAAGATCAAGGAAATCAGTGAATAGTATATAGGCCCAAATTTTAGTGTTGGCTGTGTATTTTACTTATGTGAACAAGCAAGTTAATAAAGGCCCTGATTTTAGTGTTTTTTGGTGCATTTAAAAAAATTTGTTTCAACAAGTAAGTAGGTAAATTAGTCCTAGGTTATAAATTTACTGTTTAATTTTTTTTTTAATTTTTTGGAATATACCTGTTAGTACCATTGATTTGTTGTGTTTTAATTACAAAATACCAGTTAAAGACTCAATAGAATTTCTTATTGATGTCTATTGATACGTATTGATGTCTAGTGATACCTATTGATGTCTAGTGACCCAATTACGTAGTGATATCACTACGTGTCAATAGAGATCAATACGTATCACTAGACATCAATAGAAACAATTTTCTATTGATCTCTAGTGATACGTATTGATGTCTAGTGATACGTAGTGATCCAATTACGTATTGATATCACTACGTATCACTAAAATTATTTCTATTGATTTCTATTGATCATTTCCACTAGGGAGACCTAAAACGAACGCTGTTAAAGTTTAACAATGAAACATTTTATGATTTCACCATGAACCTGTCTCCATCAGAAGATACAAACTATTCGCTTTGGAAAATAACAAAATCATTGAATCAACCAAGAGTGCCAATCCCTCCCATTGCCTTGCCCAATGGCTCCTGGGCTAGGGATAATGAGGAGAAGGCTCAAGTGTTTGCTAAACACTTGTGCGACGTATTCAAACCAAATGATACAGCTCAACCTCCAAATCCAGAAATCCCGGACCTTCTAAGTTCTCCTAACCAGTTATCACTCCCTATTCAGCCGTTTATTACTCCCTCTGAAGTAACCAAATTGTTAATGACTGAATTAAAACCATTTAAAGCTCCTGGGTATGACCTTATTACTGGAAAAATATTGAAAGAATTACCAAAGAAAGCAATGATGTTTTTGACTTTTGTCTTCAACACAATTTTACGTACTGATTTTTTTCCAGCTCAGTGGAAGGTATATAATAGTCATGGTAGCAAAACCTGGGAAACCCCCACATCAAGTAACTTTCTACAGACCTATAAGCCTACTACCAATAACCTCAATAGTTTTCGAGAAGCTATTTCTAAGACGCTTGCAAGATGTTATTGACGACAGCAGCTTGATCCCTAACCATCAATTTGGTTTTCGTAATAAACACTCAACCACTGAACAGGTCCATAGAGTTGTCAACGTCATAAAAGAAGACCTGGAAACTAAAAAGTACGGTTCAGCCGCGTTTTTGGACGTCAGTCAGGCTTTTGACAAAGTCTGGCATGAGGGGCTCCTCTACAAACTAAAACTTCTCGTCCCTCATACTTACATTGCTATCATAAGGTCCTACCTAACAGAGAGATTCTTTAGAGTTAAGTTTCAAGAAGTCCATACCCAACTTCACAAAATTGAAGCGGGGGTTCTCAAGGCAGCGTTTTAGGTCCCATCCTCTACATCTTATTCACAGCTGATATACCTGTAAATGCTAACGTCACCGTGGCAACCTTCGCTGATGAGACGGCCATATTAGCCTCTCACGAAGACCCAAGAACAGCTTCTTATTTACTTCAATCAGAACTGGATGATCTGTCAGAGTGGCTTAAAAGCTGGAGAGTGAAAGTTAATGAAAACAAATCTGCTCACGTGACATTTACGACTAGAACAGGCAACTGTCCCCCAGTCACTCTCAATAATGTTAATATTCCTCAGTCAAATATCTAAAGATGCACCTTGACCGACGACTAACATGGCGCTCACATCTTTGGAACAAACGACTATCTCTAAATTTAAAGTACAGAAAATTGTCCTGGCTCTTGAATATAAAATCTAAATCATCAACTAAAAACAAATTACTATAGTGTACAAAGTAGTACTAAAACCTGAATGGTCCTATGGAATCCAACTATGGGGAACCACTAGTAATTCTAATATTGACATAATCCAACGTTTTCAGTCAAAAGTCATTCGCAACATCCTGGAGGCTCCATGGTATGTGACCACTGAAGTATTGCACCGTGATACACGTACTGCTACAGTAAGAGAAGAAATAACCCAATTTAGCAAGAGTTATCAAGCTAAACTAGATGCCCATCCAAACCATCTGGCTATAAATCTGCTGGACAATAGTGGATCAGTGTATAGACTTAAGAGACACTCTGTTTTGGACCTGCCAAATCGTTTTTTAATATTCAATTAACATTTGTAAAGTTTAAGTGTTAGCTCCGTCAATGGATAGAGCCTAACCCATGTCAATCGCACTCTATCCTATTTACTTATTGTTCTGTATATTTGTTTGAACAGATTGTAAATAAAATAGACAAAATAAAAAAAACTTATCAATACTTGTGGCTTTTGGGGTGTGGGAAAAATGTTGTGTGTAAATTTGTCGCCCTCGCCTACGGCGTCGGGCGCCAACAATTTCCCTCAGGGAACAAAGTCGCACTTTACTCCCTTAATACACAAATAACTATTGTTTCAAGCAGAAGTCCCCGTATTATTTTTTACAGCAAACAAATTTTGCATAAATTAAACTTGAGATAGTCAATAATATAAAACATAAGTGGGATCATAATACAACGTTACTTAAAAAGAATGTGATCATAATGTTTTTGGAAATTTAAATGCTACACAGCTTCTATTAAAACTGAACCATACACGTAATCATCAATATATATTATAACTAGCTGGCCCAACAGACATCCTGTCCTAATGTCATTGAATTTGTTTTATTTCAAATACTTGTTCATTATCAAGATGAGCTTGTTCGCTTCGCTTACTCGCCTCCCGGATTAGCTCACTCGCTATGCTCACTTGAATATCGAAAAAAGAGTTTGTGTTGCCATTCAAGTAGTTTTTTATTTCCAAAATGAGAGTTTCCATTACAATGTTTCTAACTAAAATTAATAAAAACTGCTGATTATACAAAAAAACCAAGACACCTTTATTTAGTACTTTTAATTTTCTATCAATCGACACCAAGTTCAGAAGTTCAGAAAGATCAAATTTCAAATAGCTGAGAAATCACGATTTTTAGTTGTACAGGCTAGGCGCACCCTCTGACAGCTTGTCCTCATAGCACCTGGCCTGTACAAATAATACCCCCGTCGCAGCAAACCTGCGTACTCAGCGAATTTCCTATGCATGAATATATTTCTTACTACCACATTAAGCCACTTAAAGTTTCATAAAAATACATAAATAACTAAGTGATATATAGCATTTTATTTATTCTCCATAAGAATAACATTAGGGCTGAGAACGCAGGTTTGCTGCAACAAGGAAGATGAAAATATGTTTTTTTTGCAATTATCAATATAACTCAACCAGGTGAAGCTACATACCAAGTTTTAATGATTTATGTTCATAATTAAGTGAGGTATAAAGCTTTACGTATTCTCCATAAGAATAACATTAGGGATGAGGATGCAGGTATGCTGCTAAGAGGATAATCAACAAAAAATCAATTTTTTGTGCAAATATCAATATACCAGTACTAGGTGAAGCCACATACCAAGTTTCATCAATATTCATTCATTAATAATAGAGATATAAAATTTTAAATATTCTCCATAAGGATAACATTGGACAACGTACTGTGATTAGCACTTTGAATTACTCGGCAACGGTTGGACGTAGAATCACAATTTAAACACCAAAATGATTGTTTTGTAGAGCTAAACTGATTGGTAAAAGTAAATGTTAAGTTTACAGTAAAATTAATTGAGGAAAAGTTAAAAACCATTTTCCCATAAGATTAACATAGGAGATTTTATGAACACGTTTTTTAGATTTTCTCCGCAACCACTTAACCTAGGTTAATGATTCAAAATACCAAATTATTTTTTTTTAAGCTCTATAAAATGGCTAAAACTAAAATTGAGTGTTTTTAAATTTGTAGGGGGAAAAATTCAAAAAACTGATTTTTGAAAAATTTAAAACCCCCATAAAACCCCCTTCCCATAGTCCGATCAATCTGGTTTTCTAACTTAAAGTCATAAATGTTACTCTACACATTTGTGCCAAATTTCATCAAAATTGGGCGTTTCTTTCAAAAGTTATCGCGGTAACAGACACATATATATATATATATATATATATATATATATTATGTTATAATGATTGATTAGGGCTACTAATATTATAAGATGTATATTCATATTTTAACAAAGTACCCTTTTTTTTATAAAAAACATTTTTATTTTAGACTGACATGTTTCGTGCGCTTAGGCCATTATCAAAGTCTATAAAAATATAACCTCACATTTAAAATAAAATAAATATTAATCATATGTTAAAATTAATTATTTTAAAGTTGCATATGAATTGTTTGTCATAATCGATAATATATTTTATTTTCTTCTGTTATTTTCTTTGAATACTATATTAAGTGATTTTTATACGTCCCTGTTCTTATTTTTTCAATTTTATCAAATATCGGGATCCCCCCTATCAGGACTTATTGCAGACATTTACATGACAGAAATGGAAACTACTAAAATAATGAATGACATTAATCCCTACAGAAAGAAAATATGTTATTGGCACAGATATGTAGATGATATTTTATGTCTTTTCGAAGGCAATGAAGACGAAGCCAGACAATTATTAACATACATAAATGACTTATCTACCGAAATCAAATTTACAAGTGAAATCCAGAAAGAAGAAATTAATTTCCTAGATGTAACAATTTCTAAAGAAAACGGAAAACCCTCATTTAATATTTTTAGAAAACCCACAACATCAGACACAATCATTCCATTTCATTCAAATCATCCATGGTCCCATAAAATGGCAACCTTCCATTCCCTAATTCACAGATTAATAAGCATCCCACTGAAAAATAATAATTTTGTAAAAGAAACTAATGTGATCAAATATTTAGCCGAAAAAATGGATATAAAAGAAAAATGATTGACAACATGATCAAGAAAAAACTTAAAAAACAAAGAGAAGAAAAACTTCAAGGAAACATAGAAACCAGAGAAAAAAATAAATATATGTGCATACCATACAACAATTGTATGAACAAAACTATAAGAAACACATTCAAAAATTCTCAAATTTGTATTAGCTATAAAACTAAGAACAATATCTTTAAAATATTAAACAACAAAATAACAAATCATCAAGATAATAAAGACGACACATATAACAGATCTGGAATATATAAAATAAACTGCAACGAGTGTAATAGTTATTACATCGGACAAACTTCCCGAAACTTCAAAATTAGATTCAATGAACATCTACAAGCTTTTAAATCGAACAACAAAACAACAATGAAATCTAACTTTGCAGAACACTTGATAAAGTCAAAACACAAATATACAGATCTAAAAGAACATCTAACAATTTTAGAGTTTGAACGAGAAAGAGAGAAGCTATTTGTCAAAGAAGAAATGAATATTTACTTTAATTTTAAAAAAGACCCTTCAAACATACTAAATACAGTTTTACCTAAACAATCAAACCCGATATTTGATAAAATTGAAAAAATAAGAACAGGGACGTATAAAAATCACTTAATATAGTATTCAAAGAAAATAACAGAAGAAAATAAAATATATTATCGATTATGACAAACAATTCATATGCAACTTTAAAATAATTAATTTTAACATATGATTAATATTTATTTTATTTTAAATGTTAGGTTATATTTTTATAGACTTTGATAATGGCCTAAGCGCACGAAACTTGTCAGTCTAAAATAAAAATGTTTTTTATAAAAAAAGGGTACTTTGTTAAAATATGAATATACATCTTATATATATATATATATATATATATATATATATATATATATATAGATAGATATATATATACCCCCGTCGCAGAAAACATGCGTACTCAGCGAATTTCCAATGCATATATATGTGACTCACTTCTACATAGAGCTACTTACCAAGTTTCACAAAAATACATCCATAAATAAGTGATATATAACATTTTATTTATTCTCCATAAGAATAACATTAGGGGTGAGGACGCAGGTTTGCTACAACAAGGAAGATAAGTAATATATTTTTTTGCAATTATCCATATAACTGAACCAGGTGAAGCTATATACCAAGTTTTATTAATTTAGGTTCATAATTAAGGGAGATATACAACTTTACTTATTCTCCATATGAATAACATGGGGGCCGAGTATGCATCAGGTTTGCTGCAACGGGGACTATCAACAAAAAACTTGTTTTTTGTGCTAATATCAATATACCACAACTATTTGAAGCCACATACCAAGTTTCATCAATTTCATTTCAATAATTTCATTATTTCAGTTTCATTAAAAAATAATCAAGATATAGAATTTTATTTATTCTCCATAAGGATAACATTGGACAACGTACTGTGTTTAGCACTTTGAATATCTCTGCAACGGTTGGACTTAGAACAAGGATTAAAACACCAAAATGTTTGTTTTGTTGAGCTAAACACATCAATAAACAGAAATGTGAAGTTTTTAGTAAAACTATCTGAGAAAAATCTAAAAACCTTTTTCCCATAAGATTAACATGGGACACGTTTTTTTGGATTTTCTCCGCAACCACTTAACCTAGGTTAATGATTCAAAATACTAAATTATTTGTTTTTTAAAGCTCTATAAAATGGCTATAACTAAAATTGAGTGTTTTTAACATTTTAGGGTCAAATTTGCAAAAAACCGATTTTTGGAAAATTCTAAACCCCCATAAAACCCCCTTCCCATAGTGCGATCGATCTGGTTTTCTAACTTAAAGTCATAAATGTTACTCTCCACATTTGTGCCAAATTTCATCAAAATCGGGTGTTTCTTTCAAAAGTTATCGCGGTAACGGACACACACATATATATATATATATATATATACAGGGTTTCCGAAAAAGAATGACGGGATTTCGAACGGCCGTTGCTTGGGGACTATTCAAGATAACTAAACGATTTAAACGTCAAATAGAAGAGAAAAGAACTAAGTTTATTTTCATACCATAATATGTTTCGATGTGAACTCCATTTGTTGCTCTGCATACATCTAAGCGATATTCAATTTCTCGCCAAGTGTTGTGAAGCATCTCTGGTGTCACAGTTGCGATCGCATCCAAAATTTGCCCACACAGATGTGGCAAATCACGAATTTTCTCAGCATAAACAATGTTCTTTACGTAACCCCACAAAAAAAATTCCAAAGGGGTCAAATCAGGACTCCTGGGAGGCCAGGGAATAGGCGCACCCCTGCCTATCCAACCATTTGGAAATTTGTTGTTAAGTGTGTCGCGCACTTCCCGAAGGTAATGAGGCGGGGCGCCGTCCTGCATCAAAATGACTCGTTCACCAGCTTGTTCTTCAATTTGAGGAAACAAAAATTGTTCTAGCATATCTAAATAAATTATGCCATTTATTGTTTTTTCGGCGAAAAAGAAAGGCCCTATCACCCTACGTGCGCGACACACTTAACAACAAGTTTCCAAATAGTTGGATAGGCAGGGGATAGGCCTATTCCCTGGCCTCCCAGGAGTCCTGATTTGACCCCTTTGGACTTTTTTTGTGGGGTTACGTAAAGAACATTGTTTATGCTGAGAAAATTCGTGATTTGCCACATCTGTGTGGGCGAATTTCGGAAGCGATCGCAACTGTGACACCAGAGATGCTTCACAACACTTGGCGAGAAATCGAATATCGCTTAGATGTATGCAGAGCAACAAATGGAGCTCACATCAAAACATATTAAGGTATGAAAAAAAACTTAGTTCTTTTCTCTTCTATTTGACGTTTAAATCGTTTAGTTATCTTGAATAGTCCCCAAGCAACGGCCGTTCAAAATCCCGTCATTCTTTTTCGGAGACCCTGTATATATATATATATATACAGAAGTTTGTTAACTGATTTTATATATACATATATATAAATTTGAATGAATAGTTATCATGGTCTCGGGCTTAAGTCTTACCATGCCACCTACGGTAATAGCTTCTTCCCTATAGGGGAAATTCGCTAAAAATCGTGGTTCCTCAGCTATTTGTTATTCGATCTTTCAGAACTTGGTATCGTTTGATAGAAAATTAAAGGTACTAAATCAAAATGTTCTTGACCTTTTTTCTTATAACCAGCTGTTTTTTAGTAATTTTAGTTAGAAACATTAAAATGGCCGCCATTTTGAAAAGGAAAATATTTTTTAATAATTAATTTGTTACAATTATTTTGTTACTACCTTAAACATTATACCAAGTTTCATAATGATATCTTTAATAGTTTTTAGCGAATTTTATTTTTGTTTTGAGGTCCCCAGATGCCAAAAAAACTATTTGTTCAATTTATATATATGTATATATATGTGTGTGTGTGTATGTCCGTTACCGCGATAACTTTTGAAAGAAACAACCGATTTTCATGAAATTTGGCACATATGTGTAGAGTAACATTTATGACTTTATGTTCGAAAACCAGATTGATCAGACTATGGGAAGGGGGTTTTATGGGGATTTTAAATTTTCCAAAAATCAGTTTTTTTAATTTTCCCCCTAAAATTGTAAAAAACACTCGATTTTGGTTGTAGCCATTTTATAGAGCTTAAAAAAACAAATAATTTAGTATCTTGAATCATTAACCTAGGTTTAGTGGTTGTAGAGAAAAGTCAAATACCCCCCGTCGCAGCAAACCTGCGTACTCAGCGAATTTCCAATGCATTGCTATGTTTCTCACTAGTACATAAAGCCACTCACCAAGTTTGACAAAAATACATTCATAAATAAGTGATTTATTACATTTTATTTATTCCCCATAAGAATAACATTAGGACTGAGTATGCAGGTTTGCTGCAACGAGAAAGATAAGAAATGAGTTTTTATGCAATTATCAATATAACTGAACCAGGTGAACCTACTTACCATGTTTTATTAATTTATGTTCATAATTAAGGGAGATATAAAACTTTACTTATTCTCCATAAGAATAACATTAGGGCTGAGTATGCAGGTTAGCTGCTACGGGGACAATCAACAAAACATTTATTTTTTGTGCAATTATCAATATACCAGTACAACATGAAGCCACATACCAAATTTCATCAATATACATTCATAATTAATCAAGATATCAAATTTTATTTATTCTCCATAAGGATAACATTGGACAACGTACTGTGTTTAGCACTTTGAATATTTCTGCAACGGTTTGACGTAGAATCACAATTTAAACACCAAAATGATTGTTTTGTGGAGCTGAAGTGATTGGTAAAAGAAAATGTGAAGTTTAAAGTAAAATTAACTGAGGAAAAGCCAAAAACCTTTTTCCCATAAGATTAACATGGGAGATTTTATGAGCATGTTTTTTGGATTTTTTCTGCAACCACTTAACCTAGGTTAATAATTCAAAATACCATATTATTTGTTTTTTTAAGCTCTATAACATGGGCTAAACCTAAATTAAGTGTTTTAAAAATTTTAGGGTAAAAAATGCAAAAAACTGATTTTTGGAAAATTTAAAACCCCCATAAACCCCCCTTCCCATAGTCCGATTTTTCTGGTTTTCGAACTTAAAGTCATAAATCTCAGTTTACACATTTGAGCCAAATTTCATCGAAATCGGACGTTTTTTACTCAAGTTATCGCATTCACGGACACACATATATATATATATATATATATATATATATATATATATATATATATAGAGAGAGAGAGAGATATATATACATATATATAAATTTGAACGAATAGTGTTTTGGACATCTGGGGACCTCAAAACAAAAAGTTATCATGGTCTCGGGCTTAAGTCTTACCATGAGACCTACGGTAATAGCTTCTTCCCTATAGGGGAAATTCGCTAAAAACACGTCCATAAAATCGTCCATGTTAATCTTAAGAGAAATACCCCCCGTCGCAGCAAACCTGCGTACTCAGCGAATTTCCAATGCATTGATATGTTTCTCACTAGTACATAAAGCCACTCACCAATTTTGACAAAAATACATTCATAAATAAGTTATTTATTACATTTTATTTATTCCCCATAAGAATAACATTAGGACTGAGTACGCAGGTTTGCTGCAACGAGGAAGATAAGAAATGATTTTTTATGCAATTATCAATATAACTGAACCAGGTGAAGCTACTTACCATGTTTTATTAATTTATGTTCATAATTAAGGGAGATATAAAACTTTACTTATTCTCCATAAGAATAACATTAGGGCTGAGTATGCAGGTTAGCTGCTACGGGGACAATCAACAAAACATTTATTTTTTGTGCAATTATCAATATACCAGTACAACATGAAGCCACATACCAAATTTCATCAATATACATTAATAAATAATCAAGATATCCAATTTTATTTATTCTCCATAAGGATAACATTGGACAACGTACTGTGTTTAGCACTTTGAATATCTCTGCAACGGTTTGACGTAGAATCACAATTTAAACACCAAAATGATTGTTTTGTGGAGCTGAAGTGATTGGTAAAAGAAAATGTGAAGTTTAAAGTAAAATTAACTGAGGAAAAGCCAAAAACCTTTTTCCCATAAGAATAACATGGGAGATTTTATGAGCATGTTTTTTGGATTTTTTCCGCAACCACTTAACCTAGGTTAATAATTCAAAATACCATATTATTTGTTTTTTTAAGCTCTATAACATGGTCTAAACAAAAATTAAGTGTTTTAAAAATTTTAGGGTAAAAAATGCAAAAAACTGATTTTTGGAAAATTTAAAACCCCCATAAACCCCCCTTCCCATGGTCCGATTTTTCTGGTTTTCGAACTTAAAGTCATAAATGTCAGTTTACACATTTGAGCCAAATTTCATCGAAATCGGACGTTTTTTACTCAAGTTATCGCATTCACGGACACATATATAGATATATATATATATATATATATATAGATATATATATACATATATATAAATTTGAACGAATAGTGTTTTGGACATCTGGGGACATCAAAACAAAAAGTTATCATGGTCTCGGGCTTAAGTCTTACCATGAGACCTACGGTAATAGCTTCTTCCCTATAGGGGAAATTCGCTAAAAAGGTTTTTGGATTTTGCTCAGATAATATTACTGAAAACTTGACATTTGCTGATACCAATCAGTTCAGATGTACAAAACAATCATTTTGGTGTTTTAAGTGTTGTTCTACGTCCAACTGTTGCAGAGATATTCAAAGTGCTAAACACAGTACGTTGTCCAATGTTATCCTTATGGAGAATAAATGAAATTTGGTATCTCGATTATTTATGAACTAGCTGTTTACCCGTCCTTCGTACGGGTTGTATATAAATGGTAGATTAACTAAAAAAATTAACAACCCACATAATTTTACAATATTAAAATTACATTTTACACTTTAAAGTAGAATTAAATTAAAGTTAACGAAATATACTATGGCAGATAGTTTGGGTACTGTTGCCAAGTCGAGGAACTCTGTCGGGTAGTGAACGGTGTGGTTTTTGCGACTCCAAATCGGTACACGTAACACTTTGGATTCGATTTTAGAAATAAAAGAACTGAAGTAGAACAAAATATTAACCCTTTTTAATTTAACATTTTAAATACTTTGATACATTAATCTTTACATTCCAATAAATTAATAGTAATGTAACAAAACATTAAACTTTAAAAACATTGACAAACCACTTTTAAAATCACCATTCTTGCCAGGTCCTGTTTTCATTATAATTGTAAAGTACCTGGGGGGCCAAGCTTTTCTCGGGAGAAGGCCAGTCAGTTTGTTTAGATGACTTGGAGTAATATCTCACCACTTCCCCTACTGATAATCAGATTTTTATAGCTCATTTGCCTCTTGTCTACATTTTTAAGGTCACTCCAGTTGTTATTTACAGCTCAATTTCCCTTTGATTTAATTTACTACTCTATATATGTAATCTTCACTCAAATATAGTAATCTCTGCTCTCAGGAAACCACATGTTAATAATCATAAACAACATGAGTATTACTTTGACAGTTTTCTTCTTTAAGAATGTCATGTAAATCAGGAGGTATATGACAGTTACAACATTTTAGAATTTTTACACAAAATCAAGAAAATGACTTAAGTGACCAAACCTGATGAAATTGATTAAGTTTTTGGACTTGAATTGTAATATTTGGACTTCATACATCAGAACTCTTTATATAATTGAAATTAATTCAGTGTGTTTTCAAAATTATAGTGTTACGTCTTAGAATTTTTACATAAAATCGAGAAAATTATTTAAGTGACCATGAACCGGATGAAATCAATTAAATTTTGGACTTGAACTGTAGTCTAATAATTTATGTTCGTAGCTCTTAAGGCTTCATGTAATTTAATACAAAGCCTCTAATAAAAGATAACAAAAAAAAAAAAAAATACTTTGACAGTTCCCTGGTTGATTATGAACAGCTGTTACAATTCTTTTGTTTTGATTTGAAACTCCATAAGCCCAATGTTAATTTGTTTAACTTTTCATTTTATTTTGTTTACATTATTTGATTTTTCCTGGGGATGAGGCCTGTCTAGAACTTATTTTTATCCCAGAAATTAGTTATTTCGAACATTTGAAGGAAATCGTTGGAGCCGTTTTTGAGATCCGTGTCGCAATCAAGCAAGCAAGCACGCAAGCAAACAAGCAAACCTTACTCATTAGAGTATAGGATAGTATAGGATAAACAATTTGAACTTGGAAAAATCATATGTTTTAAAAACATATGACTACTTGATTTTATTTAAATAAATGTAAATCAATATATACAAACTGTTCTAAGAGTGGTCATGGTTAAATGAACGGTATTAAATATTGTATATGTTCATTCCTCCCTTTGGAATAGACCTACATTTGTATTGATCTCCGTTGCTTGTTCATTGGTAGACGTGAGGATGACACAATCACAGAGCCAGGCACTTTCCAGATTAAACTGTTTATGAACCTCGGTGTAACAAACTGTCAATCAGTAAATCCTGTGATTCATCAATAGTGCCGAGTGAAGGATAGATGTTTCTGGGACTTAATTTGTTTTCCAGTGTCCCAATCTCAACTTTTAAAAGCGCATAAGAAAACTGCTCAACCCCTTAATCTTCTCAAAAATACATTTTTATATTTACTGTTAAGTTCAGACGCTCAGTAGTCAGCTACATAAAATATATTTTTAGAGAGGCGTAGACTCGTCCACTCATGTCTCACTTACGACAAATGGTCTGTGTGAAATCTCCAGAGAACAACACCGTGACTCCCCATGATGTTGTTTCTTATTTCCTTTAAGGCATCAAATTTCAGCTCTACTGGTTGAGTAGTTGGTGTGTTACGACTAACACGCTTATATTAAAGGCCATTGGGCCAGAGTCCTTGAGTATATTTGTGTCTGGAGTAGGTAAATGTCTGCACTGAGCTATCAGCTACATTCCTACCGAATTGCAGATCCATCAGTCCAAGAGTATGTGCAAGATTGTTAAAATATTGTATTTTGAAATTCCGGGGGGCAAAGCCCTTAAACATTTTCGTAACAGGTATAGGCTTGCGTTTTGTTCTGATGAATTAGTTATGTTCCTACCGAAATGTAACTTACAAAGGTCCAGTAAATACTAATACTCATAAAATTGCCATAAAAGTAAATTAGCGAAGAGCCCTATAGGACTTTTTTAAACGTATTCTTATTGTGAATCTGCAGCATAAGGGGAACCACCATCCAAAATTTTATCTTCAATAGACATTGTCGTTTCTTAGATAAAGTGATCACTATGTCAATAAGTGCATGAGTCTGACAAATATAGATTTAGATCATATATCCACTTATGTTATTTGTTACCAATATTTACTCAACATTTTAAAAAAGAACTACAACACCTATTTATAGAATAACTATCCCATCATCTGGTTCAATATAAATAAATGCTTTGTTCATAAGAATAGCATAGGATCTTTAAAACCCTATGGGGCAGTGTCCTAAGGTAATTTAAAACAATCCAATTAGCCTAAAACCTTCTAACGCACATACAGAACATAGAAAAAAAGTTATATAAAAATCTGTGCACCCGTTTTCCGGTGAAAAGCAAACAAAACATGACCAAAACCGCACAAAATCACGTTTTTAAGCAGCCGCCATTATTTTTTTAAAAGGCATATGCCAGTTTATAGCGCCCTAAAACCTTCTCACGCATATATAGAACAAAGAAACAGAGTTTCATTAATGTCAGTGCACCCATTTTCCAGTGAAAAGTGAACAAAAACCCGTCCTTGAGCGTTACCGGCAGACAGACAGATAGACAGACAGACATAAACTGAAATAAGATTTGTTTTGGTTTCCCTAGGGTGTAAAACGTGAAAAAATGCAAAAATTTCATAATTCCAAGCAATGTACAGACAAAACTCTAATTTTATTTATATAGATTAATTATACGGTATATTGAAATAAATATATATATATATATATATATATACTTGATGTAAACGTTCTTCGCACAGGGGTTTTCCTTACCCGTTCTTTAGTAAATGCAAATTGCATTTTAGTTAGCTTGAAACAGCTGTTGTTCTTGCTTCTGCTCTTCTTTTAGCGAATTTAGGGAAGAAGCTATTACCGTAGTCGGCATGGTAAGACCTAGGCCCGGGACCATGATAACTTTTCGTTTTGAGGTCCCCAGACCCCAAAAACACCATTCGTTCGAAACTGTATACATATATATATATATATATATATATATATGTGTGTCCGTGGGTGCGATAACTCTCGTAAAAATAATCCGATTTTGATGAAATTTGGTATAAGCGTGTAAAGCAGCATTTATGACTTTAAGTTCGAAAACCAGACAGATCGGACTATCCGAAGAGGTATTTTGGGGGGGTTTTGTACCCCAAAAATGGGTTTTTTGAGTTTTCTACATATAATTTTTGAAAAAGTCAAATTTTAGTTTCTTCCATTGGAATCAGCTTAAAAGACGCACAATTTGGTGTTTTGACCATTGCTCTACGTCAAATGGTTACAGAGATATTGAAAGTGCTAAACACAGTACGTTGTCCAATGCTATTCTTATGGAGAATAAGACAAAAATTATAGCTCGCTTATTTATGAACGTATTCTAACGAAACTTGGTATATGGTTTCATCTGGTTGTGGTCTATTGTTATTTTCACAAAAAACCCGATTTTTACCAATAATTTCCGTGGCAGCAAACCTGCGTTCTCAGCCCCCATGTTATTCTTATGGAGAATAAGTAAAATGTAATGTATCCCTTAATTATGAACATAAATTAAGGAACATTAACATACTTGG
Source organism: Allygus modestus (assembly GCA_963675035.1). NCBI lineage: Eukaryota > Metazoa > Arthropoda > Insecta > Hemiptera > Cicadellidae > Allygus > Allygus modestus. Next base: position 244,982,954 of record OY776111.1, on the reverse strand, counting down.
AATGTTGGTTCACCTAGTTGAGTTCTATTGATATTTGCATGAAAACCCATTTTTTTTCCTTATTGCAGCAAACCTGCGTACTCATCTCCCATGTTATTCTTATGGAGAATAATCAAAATGGCATATATCGCTTATTTATGAACTTATATTGATGAAACTTGGTATGTGGCTTCACCTAGTTGAGTAATATTGATATTTACAAGAAACCCTATATTTGTTGTTTTTTGTAGCAGCAAACCTGCGTACTCAACCCCAATGTTATTGTTATAGAGAATAATTCAAATTTGATATATCGCTTATTTTTGATATATTTTTATGAAACTTGGTATGCGGCTTTATGTGGTATTAAGACTTATATTTTGCATTGTAAATTCGCTGAGTACGCAGGTTTACTGCGACGGGGGTATTTTTGTTGTAACATATTTTTATTTACAATCTGTTCAGCAGAAAGAACAATAAGTAAATATTATAAAATTAAATCACATGAGTTAGAAACAAACCAGTGTTCGCACTAACATAGGGAAAAAATAAAAATAAAACATAGTTTTCACTGGAATCGAGTACTGAGATCAAGAATCTGGTGTCTCTGAAGGCGAAATGTAGATTGACTGTTGTCTAATAGATTGACTGCAAGGTGGTTAGGATGCACTTCTAGTTTTGTTTGATGTTTTTTGCTGTACCTCGTAATTTCTTCTTTCACAGTTAGAATTTTGGTGTCATTATGGATTACTCTGTTTGTGATAAACCATGGAGCTTGTAGAATCATCCTTAAGGTCTTTGACTGATATCTCTGTATGATCTCAATGTTAGAATTAGATGCAGTTCCCCATAACTGTATTCCATATGTCCACACAGGTTTTAGAATAATTTTATACAAGAGTAATTTGTTTGCACAGGATAATTTTGAACGATTGCCAAGAAGCCAAGCCAATTTTCTAGTTTTTAGATTAAGTTGTAATCTTTTATTCCAAACATGTGTGTGCCACGTGAGGCGCCTATCTAAGTGGATTCCAAGATACTTTACTTCTTCCGCTTGAGGCAGTGCAACGTTATTTAACTTTACAGCAGGGCAAGTGGGAGTTCTCATAGTAAAAGTAACATGGAGAGATTTGTTTTCGTTTACTTTTATCTTCCAGTCGGAAAGCCACTGAGATATATCGTCTAATGCTGTTTGTAAGTTTGAGGATGCCTGTACAGGATCAAGATCTGAGGATAAAAGTGCGGTATCATCCGCAAACGTCGCAACAGTGATGCTTGGCGTTTGAGGAAGGTCATATGTAAACAAATAATAGTACAGGTCCAAGAACGCTGCCTTGGGGTACCCCAGACTCAATTCCATGTATATCAGTGGTGTAATCTTCATATTTGATTTGAAAATACCTGTTAGAGAGGTAGGATTTTATAACTCCAAAGTAAGTATGAGGCAGTAAAGATTTTATCTTAAGTAACAGACCAGCATGCCAAACCTTATCAAAGGCCTGTGCCACATCTAAGAATGCAGCTGAACAGAACCTTTTATTTTCAAGATCTTCTTTAATTACATTAGATATCCTGTGAATTTGCTCTACAGTGGAGTGCCTGCGTTGAAAACCAAATTGATGAGATGGTACAATGTCATTTTCATCTATTAATAATTGAAGCCGTTGTAAAAAGAGTTTCTCAAAAACCTTGGAGATGACTGGCAGGAGACCGATAGGGCGATAAGACGAAACTTGTTGTAAAGGTTTGCCCGGTTTTGGAATTACAACAATCTGAGAGACTTTCCACTGCGATGGAAAATATTCTAATCGCAAAATTGCATTGAAAATTACAGTGAGTAATACCATACCTTTCCTTGGCAATTCTTTCAATACTGTTCCAGTGATTAAATCATATCCTGGGGCTTTTTTGGCATTTAAATCATATTTTATAACTTTATTGACATCAGTTAGAGTAAATGGCCTGATTGGCATATCTAGTTGATTTGGAGAAGCATTGAATTCAAGAATGTCCTCTTCTATGTTGGAGTTCAAATTATGTGGCTTGAACACCTCTTTAAAATATGAAGCAAAGGTTCCAGCCTTATCTTTACAGTCTTTCGCCCAAGTACCATCGTTTTTTAATATGGGAGGAATACATATTTGGGGGCGTTTCAAATACTTTGTCGCTTTCCAAAGAGAGTAATCACTTGCTTCAGTTGGCGAAAGCTTTGATGTATATTCCTGAAACCTCTCGTTTTTAATATTTTTGAGCAATCTTTTTAGTTGTTGTGCGGCCCGATTCAGATTATTTTTGTCCCTTTGCATCCTTGAATTTTGCCATATCCTGCGAAGTCGACGTTTTTCTGTAATTTTCCTATTTATCTCCACCGGATATTTCATTTGAGGAACGATTTCTCTTGTACAGATCGAAGTTGCTCGCCAAGCAGAATTTTGAATTACATTATTTAAGTGTTCTATGGCGGTGTCCAGGTCCTCCGGGGATTTAAGAGGGATTCTTAGGTTGATGTTTTGATCAATAAGCTCACGAAAATGATCCCAATCAGTATCTTTATTGCATAGTAAGGGAGGAGCTGGTCTCAAAATAACAGACGAAGCCAGCGTTAAAATAACAGGCGAGTGGTCAGAAGAAAGATCGAGGGATTGTTCTACATGTAAATTATTCCTAGGTAAACACTTTGTTACAAAGAAGTCTAGAAGATCAGGAATCTTTTGTCGGTCAGAGGGCCAGTAGTTTGGTTCACCTGTTGATAGGTAATCAAGGTTTTTTTCGTGAAGAGAACGTAAAAGCTGGTGACCCCTAGGATTCGTTAGACGGGATCCCCACGTAGGATGCTTGGCATTATAATCACCACCAGAAATAAATCTACAACCTAAGGTGGAAAAGAAATCGTTGAACTGCTGGTGAGTTATGTTGTGCCTGGGTGGACAGTAAACAGCACTAATAGAGAGTGGGCCTGTGGGAAAATCTACTACAACAGAGGTGCCTTGAATATAGTCAAACTGGTATTTTGGTAGTTCGTGATGTTTAATATGACTTTTAATTAAAACGGCACTACCAGCATGAGCTCTATTGTCAGGGTGATTAGTGGTATACAAGGTGAAACAAGAATTTCTGAAAAAACTCAAATCTGTAAAATGTGTTTCAGAAACGAGAACAATATCCAAATTATGTTTAGCAATAAACAGTTTTAATTCTTGGCAATGTTGTGCTAAACCGTTGGCATTCCATAAGGTTATTTTTAGGAATCGATTCATGAATTAGTTGAGCTTTTGGAGAACAGTGGTAAGTAGGTTTAGCAAAGCACCTATCTGTTGAGATTGTTGCATGAAAAGTTTCTCAAACCTATCAAAAAATGTTGTTATTGTTTGTGTTAAGTTATAATTTGAGGCTACATCACGGTTTGAGTTATCTGTTGTGTGCATATCAGCAGCACTAGAAGGATTAGATACATCATTATTACTTACTTCAGCATTACTGGTTGCTGCAGCATAGGACAACCCCGGTCGACGATAACTGGGAGAAGTAGGCCGTTCTTTCGGAATGATGGTTTTTTCCCTCAATGGAGGAAATGTGCGGCTTTGGATATCCTTAAAAACGGCACATCCCTTATAATTCGCCGGGTGATCCTCACACAAGGCACACACTGCAGGACTAGAATTGTCCTTTGTACATTTGGTAGTTTCGTGATCCTTTCCACATTTGACACATCGAAAGGGATGTCTACAGTAGCTTTTCGTATGTCCATACTGCTGACATCGCTTGCATTGAACAATATCCTTCTTCTTATAAGGGGCCTCAAAGGTTACCTTAGCATGCAACAAATATTGTACAGCGAAGATATCCTTATTGTTAGAACTTGGCTCCAGATCGATGAAAAACATGGATAGTGGTTGTTTAGTTGATTTATGAAGAACATTGGTAATATTCCTTATGGTGTGACCTAGTTGACTTAGAGCCTCCTTCACATCGTCCGTGTCAACGGAGTAGTGCATATGTTTCAAAACTACCCTGTAAGCACGATCCTGTTTGAGTTGATACGTATGAAAACTAATATTAACTTCATTTAGTTTTTTAACAAGTTTCCTATAAATATCAGCAGAATTAGGGAGAACTTTCACTGAGTTTTGATTTATGCATTTATAAGTAAAATCGCCAGTTGCAACAACTGATTCAAATGATCGGATCATGGCTGGAACGTTACCTACATTAGGTATAAATATAGGAGGAGGCTTCGGTTCTCTATTTTGGACGATTTGGACATCGTCCTCCATGTCTTCATTTACTGAGTTTAGGACCTCAAAACCGCTTTGGGTCTCGATAACACTCGATGGACAAGGATCTTGTTTGGACTTTTTTTGTCCTCTAGTGGATAACTCTCCGAGAGTCTTACGTTTAGGAATAGTTTGCCAGTTATAGGTACTGGCTGCGTCGGTCGTTGCTGAGAAGGAAGGCCGGTTGATGTCCTCAGTTCGTCCTTCCAATGCAGAACTGTCTTCAATTGCATAATTATGCTCTTTAAGATGAACAGAGGTACTAAGCTGATTAGCACCTCCTGCTGTGTTTTCGTTTATCATATTATTTACCAGTGTCTATAGGGTAAACACAAACAAACCAAGTAGGTTATGAATGCAATAAATTGTGATTAAATCTTCTACATTTGATCACCACGACACGAAAACTATTGTAAATAACAAAAGAAACTGTTTTCAACAAATTGCAATCAGACTTACACAAAATTAATAGTTTGAGTCAATTATTTTTCCGAAATATTGAAGAGAAAAAAATGTTGAGTTTTAAATAAGAACTACAGCTGTGAAGCTCTTCTGCTTCTTGCTTCTGAAGCTGTCAAATGTAAGTGCCCTCAGCTGTTCGGATTACAGTTTCTGAATGTTTACTTTCTTATGAAATGTAAACATTGAAACTTAGGACGTTCACGGGGCGTAGCCCGAGGGGATTTTAAGGAAGTGAATAGGCCTATGTGTTGCATGGGTTCAAGATCTACCTTTGTGTAAAGTTTCATCCCAGTCGGTTAAGTAGTTTTTGCGTTCACCCGGAACATAAGACAACAGACAGACAGACAGACAGACAGACAGACAGACCGAAACCACCTCTTCTTTAAAATATTATAGATTACATATATATAGAGTAGTAAAATAAATCAAAGGGGCATTGAGCTATAAATAACAACTGGAGGGACCTTAAAAATGTAGAAAAGAGGCAAATGAATAATACAAATCTGATTATCAGTAGGGGGAAGTGGTGAAATATTACTCCAAACAAACTGACTGGCCTTCCCCCGAGCAAAGCTCGGCCCCCAGGTACTTGGTATAAAACAACCACAAAGTTGTGGATCAATGTAATAAATACATGCATTTTGATATTAACTAATGATTATAACTACGCAATATTTACAAAAGTTTCAACTTAGCATATCCTAGATGTATAGACAAATTGAGAACAAGTTTAAAACAAACCCAATTTTTAATAGTTTTAAAAATAATTGGATTTTTGTTTAATAAGTGGTTCATAAACTCACCTCCAATATAAAATCCACTATGTAATAAGAAGATTTAAAAAAAATTTGGATTTGAATAAATTCCTATTGGTTTTGACTTTAATATAATTTGTTAGTTTATTTCTAAACCGACACCTGCATAATGTAATAGAATATATCTTCGTTATCGCTTTAATCCCTCTCGCTCGTGTGAATCGAGCAGGGTGTGAAGACTGAATGCAACACATATTGTCGATATCTACAGAAACAATCTTGATGACGATTTTTTCAGTGAGCTTAGCAATTTTTAAGCATACTGTGAAGCTACAGTTGAGAAATTCTAAGACTGTTCGTTCATAGGCGTTTTAAATTACCTGAGGTTCAAGGTGTATATCCAAATACAGTATATACATAGCATTGAGGATTTGCTTATAAATTCCAGCTGCTAATTGCTCTGGTGAGAGATGTTTTCCTGCCTGAATAGGGTAAAAAATTAGTTAACATCGACGCTAAGATAAGATATATATATAGCACTTATTGCGGGCCTAGAACACTCTCTCTCGGCCACCGCCGACGCGGTTTCTTTTCGACAATGGTGTACTTCCGACTTCTTTCCTTGTCCCTAGTTTGGGTGGGAGGGGGCGGCAAGCTTCATATGGCCTAGGGGCGGCACGAAGCTAAAATGGGCCCTGGTCTAGGTGTGCAGATGTGCAAACTGGCTTTCGATTTTAAATTTAGATCATAGAACTCAAAAATATCGCAAAAAACTGAAAGTGTGTAACATTTCCAATTTCCAATTTAAAAAATCAGATGTTTCATTTGTTTTTCCACCAAAATAATTGAAACTGTTAATACTTTATGGACAGGTAATTAGCAAGAATACATCTATCTATGTATAAATCCTAGCTGTTACCCGCAGGCTTCACCCCACAAATTATTTATATAAACTATGACAGATGTGTGTGCTGCATTCTGTGGTTAGCCGTGGAACAACCACGATACAAGATTATCTGTTTGTATTTTCATTAGCTCAAACAAAAACGAGTTCGCACGTAGCACACGGTGACGTGAGGGAAGTGAATTTCCACATAAAAACTTGTAAAACTCAAAATCAGTATAAAAACATTAAATCTGAAAACATAGATTTTTTTGGCTGTTCTGATGCTCCTGGTTTCAATTACCTGCAAAGCTGGGAATACAATTTTGCGCATTATAATGTTAGGAGAAGGTCCAGTCAGGCTTGAAAGTAGGCGTGAGGTTGCTAGGGATGATAAAAGCACTCTAACAAAGGAGTAGCAGGCTTTTCTAGTGTAAAAACCCCTTAAGACAACGTACTGTGTTTAGTCTAAACACATTTTCTTTAATAACTCGGTAAATATTTATCATAAAATGACGAGAGAGGGCTTAAAACTTTCGCCTTACTAATTTCAATCTTTTTACATGCATTACTTTTACATCCGGGGCTTTTCTGACCCTTTTTGGGCCCAAAAACTCAGATTATAAGTTTCTTTTTTGTTTAAGAACAAATACTGTAATCTTCTTAAGACATAAATTAATTTAGTAGTTATCGGAAGAATACAACAGAATTGGGTTTATTTTTGTTTAATCTCATTCAATAATTTTATCATCGTTCCGTCTTGTATGTTGTTGTTTTCATTGGTGAGTTGGCAGCACTGTTTCCGTAAGCCACATCTGTTTAATTGCATTGTTGAGTAATAATGTGGTTTCCTGTCCTTTAAAATAAGTTTCCTCTCAGTAAATGCTGGTGGTTTTAACTCCAAAGTGAAAATGTATTCAAACAGTGAGTATACTGACATGCATTTTGTCTATGGGTATTGCAATGGAAATGCAAAGGCAGCTTCGGTTGAGTACGGGAGAAGATATCCAAACAGAAGTATTCCAAACCCGAGAGTTTTTACCGACCTGCACAACCGACTTAAAGAGACAGGATCTGTTAGTAGGAGAAAGCGAGAGGGATTCAATGAAGTTGATGTGCACGCTGAAGAAAATATTATTGAAGCAGTGCAGCAAAGTCCAGGTACGAGTGTTAGGAGACTATCGAACCAACATTTAGTGTCTTCAACAAAGGTTTGGAGAGTTCTGAAGAAGGAAAAAATGCACCCCTATCACTTTCAAAAGGTGCCCTACACCCTGGGGACAACGATAATAGGATGGCATTTTGCAATTGGGTAGTGGCTAACCGGAGGGTTGTTAAGTGGATTTTGTTTACTGATGAAGCCCAGTTCACGAGAAATGGAATAAATAACTTAAAAAACCTACACAACTGGGCTATAGAAAATCCCCACAAAGTAATAGAAAATCATTTTCAACAAAGGTTTTCTGTAAATGTGTGGTGTGGCCTTGTTAATGATAAGCTGATTGGACCTTTTATCATCGAGGGGAATCTAAACAGAGTCACTTATCATGCATTCCTGCTCAGTGAGTTACAAAGACTCCTAGAGGAAGTCCCTCTTGGAACCAGAGGAAATCTCTAGTTTCAACACGACGGCGCACCGCCTCACTCTTCAAGAGAAGTTGTAGAACTACTGCGTCAGAAATTTGGGCAAAGGGTAATAGCTAACAACGGTCCTGTACATTGGCCCGCAAGGTCTCCTGACTTTACACCCATGGACTATTTTTTATGGGGATGGATGAAATCACAAGTCTACACAACAAAGCCTAGAACAAGAGAAGAATTATTGCAAAGGATAATGAATGTAGCTGAGTCCATTAAGAACAACCCAGCAGTCGTCCGAGCCGCAACAAACTCATTGATTTCACGAGCAAGATTGTGCAGGCAGAGAGATGGTGGTCACTTTGAAAACTTTTTGTAAGGTGCACCCATGGTACCCACGTGGTTTTGTAAATAACAGTATTATTTAACTCTAGATATTTAATTTGTACGTGTATTTTCACAAAACATTGTGATTTGTAATTTTAGAATGATTTAAATTTTGTTAAATAAATTTGTATGTAAAATTTAGTATTATCTTTTTTACATTATAATTAGTGGCCTCTATTCTACATTTATAAAAAATAAGATGAATTTTCTTTATTTTGAGATCAGCTTAATATTAAAAAATGGATTACGGCATTGTATTCATCGTAAAGATTTAGTTTTCAATGCTGGTTCACAACACTACCTTTATGATGGAAGTAGCCTATTTTATAAAATAATTGCGCATCCAAGATGGCGGCTACAATTTAGTAATCAATAAAAATAAAGTATTACCACCCACAAGTTATTTTTAATAGCCCCGAGTTGATAAATCGATAAATGTATTAATAAAATGTGGAGGAGTGTTTCTTTTCACAGCTTATCCTGTGTAGGAAAAGGCTGCTATTTCGAAAAATGGCCTCAGTGGGGTCCTGTGGTGGAATTTTTAAGGATTTAGGATATTTTAAATTTTAAAAATTTAAAAATTTTTGAAGATTTTATAAAAAAAAAAAACTCGTGCTGAAATATTTTCTTTGGTTTTATGCATTTGCTTAACTGGCTGGATAATTGAGGTTTTCCTTTCTAAATTTTGTTATCCTACAGATTTTGGGTTTTTACATAAATAATCATGATCGAATGCATACATAAATTGTTATTATTTTGTTCTCCATTAAATTCTACAACTTCTTAGAAAGTTGCAGCCCAAATACTTTAACGGTTATGATATTATTAGCCAGTCAAAAACAAAAAATATTTTTGAGGCCTTGAATTTTTTGGAAGAATTTAATTTTTCAACTACTTTTTCTCAGCGTTACTCAACTTTACAGTATAAAACATCAATAATATCTCTTTGGAATTTCATAATCTATCTAACTGTGGAAATTTAATCAAATTATCTTTAGAATTTTTTCAATCTAGAGGCCAAAAGAATAACTACACTTGAAATTGAAAAAATCAATTTTTGGCTGTAACTCGACAACGACTGGTTTACGGGCCCATGTTCATATAAGATTTTTTTATTGTTTTGATGTAAGGAATCTCCTGGTAAAGTTGTTTACACTTATCCCGAAACACCCTGTATATCATGTACGCCATGTATTTAATAAATGAAATATAAACTTATAAGACTTATTAAAAACTCCCAACATGTGTTCACTTTAATTATATTCTTGGACAATATATATGAATTTATTCATAAAAATAAACTATTTATTCGTGCTCCTAATGAGTTGCTCAAACTTTTAAGACTAAATATCACCTCATTCGACCGATATACAGGTGTCCTGGAAGTAAGTAAAAATATCCCCGTCGCAGCAAACCTGCGTACTCAGCGAATTTCCAATGCATATATATATGGGTATCACTACTACCTAGAGCCACTTAGGTACCAAGTTTCACAAAAATAGATTAATTAATAAGTGTTATATAGCATTTTATTTATTCTCTATAAGAATAACATTAGCATTGAGTACGCAGGTTTGCTGCAACAAGGAAGATAAGAAATGTGTTTTTTTTGCAATTATCAATATAACTCAACCAGGTGAAGCTACATACCAAGTTTTATTAATTTAGGTTCATAATTAAGGAAGATATAAAACTTTACTTATTATCCATATGAATAACATGGGGCCCGAGTATGCAGGTTTGCTGCTACCGGTAAAATCAACAAAAAACATTTTATTTTGCTACTATCAATGTATGTTGAGTTTTAAATAAGAACTACAGCTGTGAAGCTCTTCTGCTTCTTGCTTCTGAAGCTGTCAAATGTAAGTGCCCTCAGCTGTTCGGATTACAGTTTCTGAATGTTTACAACCTGCATACTCGGGCCCCATGTTATTCATATGGATAATAAGTAAAGTTTTATATCTTCCTTAATTATGAACCTAAATTAATAAAACTTGGTATGTAGCTTCACCTGGTTGAGTTATATTGATAATTGCAAAAAAAACACATATCTTATCTTCCTTGTTGCAGCAAACCTGCGTACTCATTTATAATGTTATTCTTATAGAGAATAAATAAAATGCTATATATCACTTATTAATCAATGTATTTTTGTGAAACTTGGTAAGTGGCTCTAGGTAGTAGTGATACCAATATATTTGCATTGGAAATTCGCTGAGTACGCAGGTTTGCTGCGACGGGGGTATTTTTTTGGGGGGTCCCCAGATGCCAAAAACACTATTTGTTCAAATTTATATATATGTTTCCGTTACCGCGATAACTTTTGAAAGAAGCGCCCGATTTTTATGAAATTTGGCAAAAATGTGGAGAGTAACATTTATGACTTTAAGTTCGAAAACCAGATCGATCGGTCTGTGGGAATGGGGTTTTATGGAGGTTTAAAATTTTCCAAAAATCAGTTTTTTGAACTTTTTACCCTAAAATTTTAAAAACACTAAATTTTGGTTATAGCCATTTTATAGAGCTTAAAAAAACAAACAATTTAGTATTTTTAATCATTAGTGGTTGTAGAGAAAAGTCAAAAAATGTGTCCATAAAATTTCCCATGTTAATCTTATGGGAATACGGTTATTGGATTTTCCTCAGATAATTTCACTAAAGACTCCACATTTTTTTCTACCTATCAGTTTAGCTCTACAAAATAATCATTTTGGCGTTATAATTGTTTTTTTACGCCCAACCGTTGCAGTGATATTCAAAGTGCTAAACCCAGTACGTTGTCCAATGTTATCATTATGGAGAATAAATAAAATGTTATATTTTGATTATTTATGTATGTATATCGATGAAAATTGGTATGTGGCTTCAACTAGTTGTGGTATATTGATAGTAGCAAAATAAAATGTTTTTTGTTGATTTTACCGGTAGCAGCAAACCTGCATACTCGGGCCCCATGTTATTCATATGGATAATAAGTAAAGTTTTATATCTTCCTTAATTATGAACCTAAATTAATAAAACTTGGTATGTAGCTTCACCTGGTTGAGTTATATTGATAATTGCAAAAAAAACACATTTCTTATCTTCCTTGTTGCAGCAAACCTGCGTACTCATTTATAATTTTATTCTTATAGAGAATAAATAAAATGCTATATATCACTTATTAATGAAGGCCCTACTTCGATGGCTATCTACCTGGTGTGTACAAATGACATGCCCACTGTTCTAGGTGTGCCTCTGTCACTCTCAGGTGGCCAGTTCAGGCAGCGATTTCTTTTAGGGGTCGATGGAGATTGCCTATGGAGATAGTGTAATTAGAGCGGCCAAGGATAGTGAAGCCTGGTGGACTGCACGATTGAGTGGGGCAGGCAACCGCCACCACCAAGCCTTCCAGGCGTGTGCGTTTGTTTATTTTTAAACTTAAGAACATAAACCTTTTATAACACTATATATATACAACATTTATAAGCAACATTTATGACTTAAAGTTCGAAAACCAACCAGATCGCTAAATCCGAAGGGGTATTTTGGGGGGGTTTTGTACCCCAAAAATGGGTTTTTTGAATTTTTTACATATAATTTTGGAAAAAGTAAAATTTTGGTTTATACTATTGGATTCGGCTTAAAAAAAATTTGGTATTTTGATCATTTCTCTACGTCAATTGCAGATGTGCAGACGTGCAAACTGGCTTTAGATTTTAGATTTAGATCATAGAACTCGAAAATATCGTAACAAACTGAAAGTGTGTAACATTTCCAATTTCCAATTAAAAAAACCAGATGTTTTGTTTGTTTTCCCACCAAAATAATTGAAGCTGTTAATACTTTATGGACAGGTAATTAGCAAGAATACATCTATCTATCTATAAAACCTAGCTGTTACCCGCAGGCTTCACCCCACAAATTATTTATAAAACTATGACAGATGTGTGCTGCATTCTGTGGTTAGCCGTGGAACTACCATGATACAAGATTATCTGTTGTATTTTCATTAGCTCAAACAAAAATGTATGTCCTTAAGGAAGACATGGGAACGTTTTCGGGGTCTCTGGCAGAGCCCTAAGGTCAGATCAGGATGAAAACTATATTCAGTTTTCCTATTTTATGCATAAAGAATAAGTGTACAAAATTTCAACTCTCTCTAGGGAAGTAGGAGAATTTGTGATGAGTGAGAAAGTGAGTGAGTGAGCGAGTTAGGGCTTTGCATTTTTATAGGTATAGATAATAAGTTTTCTTTAGTTATACCGCCCTGAAAGTTTGTTTTTTGCCCATACGATTAACAAAGAAAATAATTTCATTTGAATTGCAGCTATTAATAAATTTTGGGCAGGAATTCAGCAAGAGTATATCTATCTATATAAATAAAATAAGTTTTCTTCATACTTATAAAAGTGTAATAGAAACTAACGAACAATTTGTTGACAGCGATAATGAAATCCACAAAACTAATATAGTTTTTAAAGAGATTTTCTAAACAATGCATTCATATTAAACTAATCTAAACATGTTTTAGCGAATTTCCCCTATAGGGAAGAAGCTATTACCGTAGGTCTCATGGTAAGACTTAAGCCCGAGACCATGATAACTTTTCATTTTGAGGTCCCCAGATGCCAAAAACACCATTCGTTCAAATTTGTATATATATGTATATATATATATATATATTTATATATATATTTATATATAGATATATGTGTCCGTAAGCACGATAACTCTCGTAAAAAAGGTCCGGTCTTAATGAAACCTGGTACAAATGTGTAAAGCACCATTTATTTGAACGAGTTCGAAAACCAGACAAATCGCACCATCCAAAGGGTGGTTTTTGTACCCCAAAAATGGGTTTTTTGGGGTTTCCACATGTAATTTTTATTTAAATCAAATTTTAATTTTCACCATTTAATTCAGCATAAAAAAACAAACAATTTGGTATTTTGATAATTGCTCTACGTCAATTGGTTCCTGAGATATTGAAAGTGCTAAACACAGTACGTTGTCTAATGTTATTCTTATGGAGAAAAAGAAAAATTGTATATCTCGCTTATTTATGAAAATAAACTGACAAAATTTGGTATATGGCTTCATCTGGTTAGGGTTTATCGTTGTTTGCACAAAATACAAAATTTTCACGTATGGTTCCCGTAGCAGCAAACCTAGGTAATCGGTCCCCATATTATTCTTATGGAGAATAATGAAAATGTTATATATCGCTTACTTATAAATGTATATGAATGAAACTTGGTATGTGACTTTACTTAGATGAGTTCTAATGATATTTGCATAAAAACCCATTATTTTGTGTTCCTGCGTACTCAAAAGCACACCTGCGTACTCATCCCCAATATTATTCTTATAGAGAATAATTAATATTTTAAATATTGCTTGTTTGTGAATATATTTCTTATGAATCCTGTTAAGTGTTAATGTGTTATGTTATATATTCATTGGAAATTCGCTGATTATGCAGGTTTGCTGCGACGGGGGTATTTTTACTTATTTTGATTTTTGCTTTATTTATCTTCAATTGATTGGTTTCAAAACTGAATAGAATTGTTTATAAAAGCAAAATTTGCAATATCGCACGGGTTCACTTAGTTTTAGCGAATTTCCCCTGTAGGGAAGAAGCTATTACCGTAGGTCTCATGGTAAGACTTAAGCCCGAGACCATGATAAATTTTGGTTTTATGGTCCCCAGATGCCAAAAACACTATTCGATCAAATTTATATATATATATATATATATATATATATATGTGTGTCCGTTAACACGAGTAAAAAAGTCCGATTTTGATGAAATTTGGCTCAGATGTGTAAAATGACATTCATGACTTTAAGTTCGAAAACCAGAAAAATCGGACCATGGGAAGGGGGGTTTATGGGGGTTGTAAATTTTCCGAAAATCAGTTTTTTGCATTTTTCATCCTAAAATTTTTAAAAAACTTAATTTTGGTTTTGACCATGTTATAGAGCTTAAAAAAACAAATAATTTAGTATTTTGAATTATTCACCTAGATTAATTGGTTGCGGAGAAAATCCAAAAAACCCTACTCATCAAATCTCCCATGTTAATATTATGGGAAAAAGGTTTTTGGCTTTTCCTCAGTTTATTTTAATGTAAACTTCACATTTGCTTTTACCAATCTGTTCAGTTCCACAAAACAATCATTTTGGTGTTTAAATTGTGATTCTACGCCCAACCGTTTAAGAGATATTCAAAGTGCTAAACACAGTACGTTGTCCAATGTTATCCTTATGGAGAATAAATAAAATTTGATATCTCGATTATTTATGAATGTATGTTGATGAAACTTGGTATGTGGCTTCACGTAATACTGGTATATTGATATTTGCACAAAAAATTAATTTTTTGTTGATTATTCCCGTAGCAGCAACCTGCGTACTCAGCCCCCATGTTGTTCTTATAGAGAATAAGTAAAATGTAATGACTACCTTAATTATGAAAATAAATTAATAAAACTTGGTATGTATCTTCACTTGGTTGAGTTATATTGATAATTATATAAAAACTCATTTTTCTGTTCCTTGTTGCAGCAAACCTGCTTCCTCAGCCCCCATCTTATTCTTAAGGAGAATAACTGGAATGTTATATATCGCTTATTTATGATTGAATATTGGTGAAACTTAGTACGTGGCTTCGCCTAGTTAAATTCTATTTATATTTGTATAAAAACCAATTGTTTCTGTTCCTTGTTTCAGCAAACCTACGTACTCATTACCAATGTTATTCTTATAGAGAATAATTAAAATTGCTTATATGTGAATGTATTTTTATGAAACTTGGTTTGCGGCTTTATGTGCTATTAAGACATATTATGCATTGGAAATTCGCTGAGTACGCAGGTTTGCTGCGACAGGGGTATTAATTATTTTAGACTTATTTTTGGGCATCACGCACCTTCAGGTTTAGTGGCGTTGTCCAGCGCAGACTGATGGAAGTCCTCTTGTCAGATTTTTAAAAACAACAACACGAACATACATAAATTAAAACAACGACACATGAAGTGTTTTAATCTGCGCATATTCATGTTGTGTTGTTTTTAAAAAGTCTGACAAGAGGACTTCCATCAGTCTCCGCTGGACAACGCCACTAAACCTGAAGGTGAGTAATGCCCAAAAATAAGTCTAAAATAACTACAACTTCTTTCAAAGTAAATAGAGTATGGACGGCTCTATCATTACTTAAAACTAAGTTATTCGCTGAGAACCTGAGTTATTGCGCTTATTTTTCTAGAAACCTATTAAGTTTGGTCAATAAATTTAAATTCCAATCATAGTTTTGTCTGCGTAAAGTATTGACAGGGCAGACATATTACAAATAAAATAATGTACAAAGACTAGGAAAAAAACAGTCCCCACATGGAGCCTTTTTGTACACCTACTTAGACATTGGTAACATCTGAAAAATTATTATCTAAACTCTAAAACTACAACTAGTTACTTTCTATTGCTAAATAAGTAACTTTCAACAAGTTTCCACTCATTATTTACAATTTCATACGATTCTAATTTCTTACAAACAATAGTGACACAAGGTCAAAAGCTTTTCTCAAAAATCTATATGGGAAAGATAGGGAAAAATGTGTTGAATTAGAATGCCGTTGATTTAGAATTATCGCCAAGATAAGTTATAGGTTTGTGGTAAAATCGATTTTTGATTTGTATTCCTGATTAAATTCCCAAGCTAGTGATAGCAAATATTACCATATATATCATGTACACCGTGTATTTAATAAATGTAATATAAACTTAGAAGAATTATTGAAAAATCCCAACATGTGCTCCCTTTAATTATATTCTTGGACAATATATATGAATTTATTAATAAAAATAAACTATTTATTTGTGTTCCTAATGAGTTGCTCAAACTTTTAAGACTAAATATCACCTCATTCGACCGGTATATATACTTTTAGTAAAAATTGTTAAATTGTATCTTTCAAAAAGATATATATTGAAAACTTTCATACATCACTCACTTTAATTATGTTTCTGGTCAATATACATGCACAAAATGTAAGTATATGTAGAAAGGGGCTATCACGTCCAAAAGTATGAAGGTCGAGTCACGTGACCTGGATTAAATTCTCATGAAGTCATAGTTTGACCTTTGACCTTAACTTTTTGAACATTTTTAGAGGTCAAAGGCCAATTTCGAGCGAAAAATCAGGGAAAAATAAAGTCACACCAATATCATGTTCAAAAACTGAAAAAAAATAAAATGTAAAGTTAAATCTTCGTTTTACACAATTTTCATGTTAAAATTCAATAAATAACAGCCAATTCACAGCGCCAACCTGTCTAGAGCCTGTTATCTCGAGGTCAGAGGCCAATGTCACGGTGATAAACAGTACATAATTATATTTGTCTACACTTTTAACTTAAAAATGTTCAGTTTTAAATGATATTTGTTGAACCCAAAACCGCTCCAAAAGCGTCATTTTACCCTCAAATTCGACCATTTTCATGTCTGTATTGGCAATATCAAGTTAAAATTTGAAAAAAAATTTTATAAGCTATATTTCCGTTTTAATACAATTCTTATGTTAAAATTCAATAAATATCGGCCGATTCACAGCATCAGCCTGTCTGGGGCCTGCTACCTCACGAATGGAGGCCAATTTCGCGGTCATATACAGAGCATATTTATATTTTTCTATACTTTTAACTTAAAATTGTCAGTTTTAAAGGATATTTTTTGAAATTTACAGTTACAAGAATTAATTACCAATAAATACTTAGTTCCGACAAACATTTTACAAAATTAATGACAAAATATCACCAATAGCGATGATTTAGGGCATACTTGGTAAAGTATCGTGTGAAATTAACTGGAACTGGATTAGATAAAAGGAGTAGTGTAATAATAATTACTATATTATCACATATTAGGCATCTTATAATACTAAATGTTATACACTACACAAGAATGTCGTCCAGACGATCATTACTAACGTGCTTTGTGACGTGCGTCTGAACGAAATTCTCGCTAATCACATCTTACGATTAATACTAACGTGCGTAAAATGTGTCGTCAACGTGCGTCTGATGATGGTGACGTGCATCGTCGATGGTCGGTATTCCGTGACGCTCGGTAGCCGCAATCGTTGTACGGTGCGATCTGACCCGACAACGTGCGTGACGTGTGCTGATTAGGATTATTGTACATTTGTAGGTAAGAGACCTTAAACACCCTACGAAAGACCAAGTTAAGCAAGTGATTCAAGCTTCACACTGTGATGATGAAGACTGAGGTATACGTTCTCTCACTTCGTAAAACATATCTAGAAGTTTGGAGGAACGATACGTTCCCCCCCTTGAATCATCAGTCTCACTCAGTTTATATTAATGAACCAGAGGCGAGAGAACTTATTTGTTGATTCACTTGGAGTCTGTTATATCGCGGCATGCACAACATCTAAAAATATCCCTCATATCGTGCAGTTCTTAACAAAATAGTCAATATAAATCTTAAAAATGTACTCTTCTTGGATGTGAAAATTTTAAAACACATCAAATAGCACTCTTGTCATGGGTAATTTGATATTAAGCTAACAGATTTTACATAATTCGAGTTAAAACTGCACATTTGAAGACAAGGTTTACCGAAATAAGTCATTTTACCCATACATAAGCATATAACTGCAGTAGAATTTGAGGTTCTAAAATAAATTTACGAATTATAAGAGTTTTGCCTTGGATTTTACAGTACATAATTTGATTTACATCAAAAGTGAAAATCAAAAACATAAAATCAAATTATGTACTGTAAAATCCAAGGCAAAACTCTTATAATTCGTAAATTTATTTTAGAACCTCAAATTCTACTGCAGTTATATGCTTATGTATGGGTAAAATGATTACCCATACATGAAAAATAAGAAATTGAAAAAATAACAGGACTAAAAAAGATGTTTTGACTGAAACATAATTTGATTTTTTCCTTGAAGTGCTGTGAAATTTAGTTACTAAAACACACTAGCCTACTTAGTAAGATTTAAGCACTATAACATATGTTCCAAGAAGATTTTTAAAATATAAATAGGCGGGAACAGTAAACTGACCGGAAGTCACACTACGTGTTCGCCACTGCCTTACGAATATCTTGAGTTTTCAGAACTTGTATACTATATAAAAAGTAAAAAAAACCAAAAGAATATGTTGTACTATAACAGTGAATTCATCACGAAGGCAATGGTATGAATTTCATCAAAATACAATGGAAAATAACTGAGTAAAATGCAAAATAGTCATGAGCCTATATATAGGCTCTCGGCGTTCAACGCTCGCACGGCGCTTAGCTATATATAGACTCACGGCAGTCAAAGGGTTAACCCTAATAGAAATATGAGTTTAAAAACCAATGCCTTTTTTTAAGGATTACCCTAGAAATATAATTAATTGGCTTAAGAAATAAATTGGGACAGTTATGGTAACAGCATAATATTTATTTCATACATTACATTTGTTTTAACATTTCAGGGAGACATCAAACCTTAATCAAAAAGTGTCACTAGCCCAAAATAATTTATTTAATGAACAAGTAATTTTCAGAGACATTCAAACTGCACAAGTGAAATGACGCATGAAGAGCATTGTTTAATAAATAGTACATGACAGTGACATAAATAAACTTCCTACGTTCTTATCAGAGTAGTTGAAGGGCACACTGTATTAATCCTAGTTCATGATCCATTCACAGATTTGAACAAATTATTTCTCTGCTTTTTCAGTTTGTGCTAATCTGTGCATTTTAGTTTCTGGCACTAACAAATTAAAGTTCAGCAGAAAACCAATACTTCCTTTTAAAACAATCAGTAACACTATTTTATATAAAAACTGTTTTATTAAACAGAATGATTAGACAGTGTTATGAAACAATTACTAATGAAAAACATCACATTTACTACATGTCAATACCAAGTTTATATGCACAAGGAACTGTCACACGCAGGGCTTTGGGAAACCCAGCACTCGTGATTACAAGGCAGGCTCGTGATTCAACCTGTAAATCGGTGCTTTAAAAAGTGCATACTGTATTACTGCAGCTTAGTGTTGCATACTCTTCATATTTCATGAATAATAAACCTCATTTCATACCTAAAAATTCAGTACCCTTAGGGTCCAGCTTGCAAGGCTACTGTAACACATAGTAAAAATTAACTTATGAACAGTAGAAATCGTAGTTAAACGGACAGTCTCACAGGTAGCCCCCTCTGTCCTAATCCTCTATTCACAAAACAACCCCATTGTAGCGCGCTCCTGTCCGTTTAAATATGATTTCTACTGTAAGTCTCAATATAGTATATAATACATATAAATATAGTTTTTGGATTTGTTGTCATTTTATATATATAGTTTGTTTACCCTAAAACCAGTTTAATTTGTATTATAGTAATTCTCGATGTCCTGTGAGAGCTGAAGAATACAAATTATAGAAGTCTTGGATAAAAACAATTGTTTGCAGTTTGAATGTCCTATAATCACGAATAATAAAATAAAAGATTATACATTGATACAAATAAAATGGATACATGGATGGTGTTTGGAATGTTATTTGTAACAGATTGTTTGAGAAAAATTTGAGAAATAATGAAACAAAATTAATTATATCACTGAAACTAAACACACTTGGGTATTTGATTAATATAACTTCCAATTCCTCGTTATGTAAAATTTTAGCCTATAAATATTATTTTTATAAATAAAAAAATAGAATCCTACCCTGTTTATACAAGCACTTAACGATTTTGCTTCAAAGTTTTTAAGAATCTTTTATCACAATCGATATTCTGTAACAAAACCGATGTTATCCACTCACTATGAGCATTTAAATCAAATTAAAGATTCAAGCCAAAGATAAATGCTTAATTTCAAAAGAAAAAATTGATTGAGAATATAAAATCAAAAATAAGAATTATAATTTGCACCAAAAAAGTTATGAATCATCAAAGGGTGAGAGGCAATTTCCCTCTCACCCTCGTTTTATAAATGAAATAGTAACTGAACTATATCCCCAATTGACCACATCATGTTAGACAGAACAGAAAGTTACATTAAAATTATTATTTAATGGCAAATAATTCCACAGAGAGAAATGTAGAGGGAGAAAATCTGCAAATTATAAAACTTAATCAGCTGCTGATCCATCAGTTTGATCACATCGAGACCTACAACAACCAACAAGCCTGAACATTTTCCCCTCCACTCAAGTCATGTGACTAAGTGGCCAAACATCAGTCAAATATGCCATTGAAAAAACACACACTCTCTCACTTTTACTTGACTTCCACATACTATAATGGCAAAAAATAAACAAACTGCCCATACATTTAAAATGAACAAAACCATGATTAATATAGTTCCCGTATCACGTTACCTGAAATTATTACATATAAAATAGGTTTGATCAGTTTTTTTTTTAACATTTCAACCTATTATTCCTACAATCCTTTTATTATATTAAATTATTGAATTACAAATTGGCTAGTTTTTTCAGCTTGTTTTGTTGTTATCCGTAGGGGTGGGGGGGGGGAGTAATTGAGGTTTTGAGTATTTTCTAATACTCAAAGGCCGAGCAAGTATTACAGACTACTCAAAAATTCGAGTCTAGTAGCTGAAAATGGTATAGATACTCCCGCCGGTTACCCAAGTTTACGCCGTTAACAAATGTTTAACTAAATAAGTGACTGAGATAAAGAAAAATAAGCCTAAAATCTATTTTTAGCTCATCTGAAAGGAGACAATGACAGGTGGGTTATTTATGAATACCTGCGAGTTAAGGTAAGTAAAAGAGGCATAGGGAGTGTTTGATCCGGGGGCAAAAAATCACTTTCTTGTTGAAATGTTCTGGTTTTGATAAACTAACCCAAAATCTTTGTATGGATATATATTTGTAACTTGTCTTTTGTTTGTTATGGTTGTTGAAAACAGTATATATATATTTAAATTTAAATCATTATTCATTCATGGTAAAATAAAGGTTAAAATAAAATAAATAATAACACTAATAATTCAATAAAATGTTATGTATATAAATAAATTTTAATATGTAAAAAGCCTTCTTTAATAGAAGAAATAAATTGAGTTTTTTTTTTTACTTTTTAAAGAATTACAGTAGACGCTCTTTTATCCGGCATTCTATGAACCGGCACATTCTATTAACCGGCACCAGGCGACTCGGGTTTTTCCAGGTATTTTCGGTCGTTTCCGTTTCGTACTGCGACTGCGCTGGACTGTTCCCGCCTTTTTCTTAGTCACCTGTTGTTTGTTTACGTCTCAAGCAGTAACGTTCAGTGATGTTCGTAAACTTTGCTCAGTACACTACTGTATTCAACCTATTTTTAGACGCCAACTTCCGCCCGGCTGTCTGTCCGCCCGTCTGTCTGTCTGTCTATCCGTCCACAAATGCAGGTGTTCCGGAGCAGTGCCAAGGTCAACCAATGCACGCGACCACAGCTCATTACTGTAGCGAGATGACAGACTCTCAGATTACTGTATTCCCATTAATAACTAAAAAGTTCTATTATCCGGAAAAATCGATTTACCGGCATGGGCGTGGTCCCAAACATGCCGGATAAAAGAGCGTCTACTGTACTCGACTTGATACTCGAGAAGTTTGGTTCAATACTAGACTCTATAAAAAAAAAAAAAACACTACTCGCCCACCCCAAGTTATCTGTTATTTTTCCATTGAGACGTCCATTTAAACCCATCGAAGATAATCAATTCAAGAAATATATTTTGTACATTCAAAAAGTCTCTTTATTTCCATGAAAAGAAAGGTGAAAAATTGGTATTATTGTGTTTGAATTTCAATGCTAATTAGTCAAGTACAATGTATAAGTATATCTCACTTTTTGTGTTGTAAAAGCAGAAAAGATGGGTAGGTGGTCAGGCTTGCACAATGCTTTTAAATGGGATAACCACGAAAAAGTCGGATGCATGTTTGTTATCGTGGGTTCCATCACATCCTACTCCCTCTAAAATAGATTATCAACAATATTTGAATGAAAAAAAAATATATATATATTTTAAATCATCAAATTAGTCCAATTTACATTCAGAATTGTATTTTCCACTTTCTAAATGATAAAATTGGTTACATCACTTATATACTCAGTGCCAAATAGGTGTCTGCAAATGTCTAAAGTTAAAACTCAAATTCATAAGTTGTTTAATTTAAAATGTTAACTTGAAAACCAACAAACAAAAGTGATAACTTCCTTATTTTTGATTTTAAATCTATAATTTGATGACAAACTAAAATAAATACCTAATGATAAAATTAAAATAATTGTAACAGATTAGTAATTTGTAGCATAATTTTGAACACAGCTACAGTAGAAGCTTGCTAATCTGGCATATTCGGGACTTTGGCAGTGCCGGATTACTGGAAAAGCCGAATTACTGAGCCAACAAATAGCCATTATTACGGGAATAGCGGGTATACCGCCAAAAATAGAGAGTCAAAAGGAAATGATTGGTTAGCGGGCCACTATTCTGCGTTTTATTGTGTTTTCTCTAATCACGGTAGTAATGAAAAATGTTAAAACAACATTTCAAGAAGTAAATAGATTTACAGTATTATATTTTAATATATACAGTACAGCTATTCCTGTCGATTTCCCGCAAACTCTGCTGATCGCTGCCGAATGCGCCCGAAAGGCTTATACAGTGTACAAAAATCTTTTTAGAACCCTTTGACCGATGCTAGATTATTGAAAGTCCCAGACCTTCGGATGCCGGATTAGTGCGCTTTTACTGTATCTAACTAATGATAAAAGTAAAAAATTAAAATATGGATTATAAAATAATACCAACATTACATCAACTTTTAAGCAATAAAATAAGTTATTTGAAAAATCAGAAGAAAACCGGTGTATAATTAGCATAACTTAATTAGTATATAACATATAATGTACAATTTTTATATACTGTAACTTTTATTTAAATTATAGTCATATAAATTACTATATGTTTAACAAATTGGTTCTAAAACATAAGAAATAATATATTTAAGAACAAAATGTGTCAGTGTCACTGACCTGGAATTGACAATTAAAGTATATGCCGATAACCTATCTTGTACTAACATTTAAACATTAGTACCTCCAAAGGATTAAGGTTTCAAATATTATATATGATATGCTTTCATGCTAAACTTATCAATTATCAATGCATATCAATTTGATCTCATTACTTGTAGTACTTTGCCAATAGTACAAATATTTTGAGAATTAAATCAAATCGACCAATATTAAATCCCAATATGAAACATTTTGAAATGGTGATTGCTGTATAAATAAATAAATAAATATTGCTGTATAAATAATTGGGTCTTCTTGAACATATAACCATTGAGTCAATGATATAACTTTAATACACGAAAACAACTATCCTTTCCCATGGATACTTGCAAATTAAGATTTAGCCTGGAGGACATGACAAAATGAAAAATAATGCTTCATGTAAGTAGGAACAAAACAGATTGTAGACATAAGGTGAACCAACTGATTAGTGATCCTAAGCTTCTTAAAAATAAGTCTCGCTAAATTTAAAACTAATACAGGTACAAATATTTACATGGAAATATTTACAATTATTATAAACAACTAAATACACAAGGTGTTATGAAGACCCTACTTCTTTACATTCATACACCAAACGAGAGAGGCATTTGCAGTATCATCTTGCAAAAGTTTGGCAAGAAATATAATAAGAATACAGTAATATACATTTTTGTAAAATAAAGTAAATTTAAACTCATACTGTTGAGTTTTTTTTTAGTTAATAGCCCCTCTATGTGAGGATTTTTGTGAAAAATCATGGTAAAATGTTGAGATCAGTTTAAAACTGACAATCACCATCGATAAAAGAAAGTTTTGAATCACCTGCCAATAAATGTTTACTGCCGAATTACGGCAATCATGGCTGAACAAACGTGCTTGCATCTGCACCAAAAGAGCTGAACATTATTTTTTTATCTTTCCTTGCCATGGATATATCTACTTTTCATACTGTGAGAGAGGAGCCCTGGACCCTGGAGTGGATTTTACACAAAAAATCCTGTTCATTGCTAAAACATGCCAAATTACAAGGCCATTCTTATTTTAGTTAATTCTACTAAATTTGTATAACACATTCCTGACTTTCCCGATTGCTAGAAACGTCTAATACGATAGGAAAAACCTAAATTTTATGGAGAAATAAGTATATTATGAAATTTAAGGTATTTAAAATTAAAAACAGTATTTGAAAATGGCAGGAAATGTTCAAAATTAAAACAAAAAACATTCCAAAAAGAACCTCCAGCAGAAATACCAAAGAAATCCCTGTAAGATCTTGCACAGTTAATAAGTTAAGAAGCGTTTGCATTAATCAAAGTACTATTTTAATAATTAAACATAGAACAAGAATATTTAATTTTACCATTCAAAACTAAAATAGGAACACACCACAAAAAAGTAAATAATTATTCATAATTGAACCACATAGGCTCATATGCCATACATAACAATGAGTAGCAGATACTGTAAATTTTGGACAAATGCTTAACTAGTAAAAATCAAACTTCCTGGTTGGATAATTTCTCAACTATTCATGAAGAAATAATGAAGTATTTAAAAAACTACTAACAGGAATGTCAGGAATAACAAATATAATAGATTCTTATTAATAATAAAATATTACCCTAACATAATAAGAAATTAATTAAACCTATTAAATTAATTAATATCATAAATTATTGCATTCAGTTAACTTCAAACAAAATTCAAAAGTCAATATTCTAGTAAATAATGATCACAAAAATAGCGCTAATATGTTATTAATATATTTTAAAACAGTCATATAAAAATAATTCTAACATCAAAATATGGTAAAATATTGTTTTGAGCAGGTAGCTAACTGGTAAAACTTACTAAATAATTCTTAAAGCAAATCTTTGCAAAGCTTAAGTGTCATACAATCATAATCGATGGGTGATGATCACAATCATAATTCCTTATTTTGCGATCCAGATAAAACAAACGACAGAGTGGACCTAAGTATGACGAGAACAACAGATGACAAGATGAAGAGTTATCTACAACTAAGTACCGGTAGCTATTGTCTAGTGTATGCACCTCTGTACACATGCAATCAGCAAGTATGCTGAAGGAAAGACTGTCTACTGGAACATGTTTTGCTGACTCGCATCGTTCTCAAATTCACTCCACGCATTGTTCAGCTCCATGAAAATTAGCTTGGCCATTTGCTCATTTGGCGTCCCGATGTGCTGAAAAGAAAACTCAATTAGAAATTTCTTAAAAAATTATTTTTTGAAAGGGTGGGGGAACTTTAAAACAGGAGAATGTGAATAGAGGATGTGGTGGTTGAGGAAATGGGTAATTTGAAAGTCTGCTAATATGGCAAAAATAAGATTCTCTAAGCTCTGCAGGGCTTGGACAAATCAGTAGGCGAATGGGTTGAGTGAAGAAAACAAGTTTCAGAGGATTTTTAAAGATAGTCTCATAAGAAAACTTGACATCCATTTTAGGAATTTTTATTTGTGAATTGCTTATTTTTGGCTTGAATAAGTAAAGTGAAATTACTAAGCAACTAAACTCTATCATGCTTTTAAAACCAATTTACCATATAATTAGACCTCCGGAGAGGATAAAACCTGCTCCTGATTGGTTTTAACATTGGCTCTTATGGGGATTAAGCTCCGCCCCCTTGTCCTACCTCCGGGAATGCATCCCAAGTTGTTGTGCCTTTGATAGCGACCTCAATGGCTTCGATCCCTACTGATGGTCTTAAGCTTAAACTGACGAAATCTACGGGTGATCAGTGGCAAGTGGTGAAATCCAATTCAAAGCATTGTGCCAATTCAACATCCCCCCCTCCTATTGTAACTCATAACAGATTTGAAGTCCTTGATGTGATTGATGAGGTTGTCGGTTCCCAAACCCCTTCGGTTTCAAATATTGTCAGTAGAAGTGATACCAATTCTGTAAGCTCCTGGGACACATGTAAGTCCAACAAACGTAACAAGATAGTTATCAATAGTAATCTTAAGTCTAAAGTAAGTAAGAAACTTTTTAGTGCTAAAGAGTCCATATTAGAAAATGATATTGAAAAGGTTACTGAAAGTAAAAATGTATCTGCATGTGTTTCGCATAGAAAGAAAACTAGTAAATTGAAAGTAAGGATAGTCTCTGACAGTCATGGACGTCACTTGGCAGACCTGATGCTCAACAGGTGCTCAGGCAGGTGCGAAGTTTTAGGTATAGTTAAGCCGAATGGTAAACTAAGCCAGATAATGGCTGCGTGTTTCTAATGACAGTGTGGATAGTTTAACAAAGGATATGGACGTAAATGATGTACTAATAGTATTCGGTGGTACAAACGATGTAAACTCAATACACTGTGGTAAAGACATTACGGCCGAAATAAAAACTTTGCTTAAAAAAGTGTCAAACACTCAATTGGTTATTGTAGGATTACCATTCAGAAGGGATCAGCCCCATCTGAATAAGCGTATTAATGAGCTAAACAAAAGCATCTTGCAGGCTGTTTCTCAAGTTAAACATGCATCATTTCTTTCTCTGACGTCAATCAACAAGCCTTGTTTTTACACTAAATTTGGCCTCCATTTCAATATGTTTGGGAAAAAACTGATTGCTAAATTACTCGCAGAGCGCACTGTGCCAATATCAGAACCTGATTGTCCCCAGCACATTCCAGTTCATGTATCCACTGCATGCAATAATAATCCTAAACCATATATTTATAGTGACTCTTCCTTTCCTGTTATTCCTATACAGAAGCATTTTTTAGGGCCTGTCCAACAAATATTTCACCTACCGTAAATATTAATTCTGATGTTAATCTTAAGACAAGAGATAATAAATTTAGAATCGTTCATCAGAATGTGCAGGGTATTGTTCCCAAATTTAGCATGCTGGAAATCTTTATTGACATGGTGTCCCCCAATATTATATGTTTGTCTGAACACTTCTTGAATAGTTCTGAATTAATTGCTTTTAATTTTCCAGGGTATTCAACTGCTACTGGGTTTTGTCGTTCTAGTATGAAAAATGGCGGTGTTTGTATTTTATGTATAAATGGCTTAACCTTCCAAACAGTGGATGTCAGTAGGTTTTGCACTGAAGGTTTTGTGAACTTGCGGCTATTAGATTTGATCTTGAGGACGTTTCATGCTTCTTACTTGCTGTCTATAGACCACCACACAACTCGGTGGATAGTGTTGATCTTTTTATTGATTCCTTAGAAAAATGCCTTGAATCATTTTCCAAGCTAAACCAACAGATTATCGTAGCCGGTGATTTCAATATAGATTTCTCTGTGTTTGACAGCTCATCGGAAAAACTATCAGAGCTTATGTTGTCTTTTGGCCTACATGACACAGTGTTTTCATATACTAGAGAGTTTAATGGGTCAAAATCCCTCATTGACAACGTCTTTTGTAATATCAGCCCTCCAATTCTAAATACAGAGGTAGTTGTTACAGGTATATCCGATCATCATTCACAAGTTGCTGACATCATATTTTCTGTTTCTGATCACCAACCTCAATTTAAATTCAACAGGTCGTTTAGAACAGATAATATTCTAATATTTAGGTATCTTCTGGAAAAATACAGTTGGAGCGATGTTTATTTGTCATCTGATGTTAATGATAAAGCTGATGCCTTCTTGTCAACTGTTAACTATTGTTTCGAACTTGCATTTCCTTATAAGAAGGCAAGGGTGTGTTCAAAAAAGTTTCTCTCCAAAGTGAAACTAGATCCTTCAGTAATCAAGCTGCGTGAAAACCTAATTGAAATGTATTTTCTCACTAAGGATTTGAGTTCCTCACATTCCATGAGAAAGTCATACCTCGAGCTAAAAAAGAAATTTAGGGAACAAATTAGGTCCTCAAAGGCTAGACAAGTTTTTAAACACATTGATGCCGCGGAATGTAAGTCTAGGGCTATCTGGGATGTCATTAGCGAGACTATCCCTAACAAAAAAATCAATGTCCTTCAAAAAACTCAAAATTGAGAATGAAAATGGAAATCTTTTACACTCTCCCGAAGAAGTAGCAAATGAATTTAATACGTTCTTCTCCAGTATTGGAGGTAGGCATAATGATGGCTCTCCTATGGCCCTGGACCTTCCCGTCAATGTTCCACGTGTTTCCTCTTCTCTTTTTCTAAATCCTGCAAGTGAGAGCGAAGTAATGGACACCATGAGCTCTTTAAAAATCAGTAACTCTGCTGGCAAA